>OZ025259.1:39746380-40270853 GCA_964019135.1 Arenicola marina | reverse complement strand
TCACTATTGCAGAGAAATATTGCCCGTGACACAGCATCTCCTTTGCTCTGTTTTAACGAATATTGCGACCTTTGACCTTGTGCAGGTGTTGGCCCAGTGCCAGAGGCGGTGTCGCTGCTGTGTCTGCCTCGGCGCCAGGCAGCGCGCGCAGTCCCAGTCCAACCAGATGACGCAGGTGACGACTGCTGACGACCGGCGCAGCATGTCCGAGTCCAACGACTCGCTGCCCGCCAAGCACAACGGGCGGCTGTCCGCCGAGGGCTGTGGCGGCGCGGACCTTGACCCCAAGGGGGACTCCATGGGGGCGGGAGCGTCAGCCCGACCCTCCCAGGGCGGCCAGGCCTCCTCTACCCGGGGCGGTTACACGGCCGTGCCCACCCTGCCGGCCCAGGACACCACCCCCGTCTAGCCGGCCAGCCCGGTGTGGACGAGTCCTCATCACAGGGGACTCGACACCCGCACTGCCCCCCCCCCCCCACCCGTAGTGTCGTCTTTAAGATATCATAGTCGTGTTGATGGCGGGGGGTGGGTGGGTGGGGCTGGGGGTGTAGGACTGACTGAGGCACCCCCCCTCCGTAGACTTTAGCCGTTATATGTAACATTATAGCCAACACGCCACGCACGTGAACGTATCATCACCAGAGGGGACTTGATTGGCGGGAACATGGAGAACCGTCCGCCCGTCCGTGTACAGACCGACCGTGGAGGACCTAATGCTGACCCCAGCCAGGGTCCGGGTCAGCGGCCCCACGGTAAGATATCCATGGTCATCTACATCGTGTCCCACGCAATGGGGCATCATGTCACTCACCGTGTAGCATCATGTCACCTACCCTATTGTGCCTACCCACAGCATATCCCCAGCACCTGACACACTGTCAGTTACTGCCCGCCCCGGGCGGTGCCTACCCACAGCATATCCCCAGCACCTGACACATTGTCAGTTACTGCCCGCCCCGGGCGGTGCCTACCCATGGCACATCCCCAGCACCTGACACACTGTCAGTTACTGCCCGCCCCGGGCGGTGCCTACCCATGGCACACCCCCAGCACCTGACACACTGTCAGTTACTGCCCGCCCCGGGCGGTGCCTACCCATGGCACATCCCCAGCACCTGACACATTGTCAGTTACTGCCCGCCCCGGGCGGTGCCTACCCATGGCACATCCCCAGCACCTGACACACTGTCAGTTACTGCCCGCCCCGGGCGGTGCCTACCCATGGCACATCCCCAGCACCTGACACACTGTCAGTTACTGCCCGCCCCGGGCGGTGCCTACCCACAGCATATCCCCAGCACCTGACACATTGTCAGTTACTGCACGCCCCGGGCGGTGCCTACCCATGGCACATCCCCAGCACCTGACACACTGTCAGTTACTGCCCGCCCCGGGCGGTGCCTACCCACAGCATATCCCCAGCACCTGACACATTGTCAGTTACTGCCCGCCCCGGGGGGTGCCTACCACCAGCACATCCCTAGCACCTGACACATTGTCAGTTACTGCCCGCCCCGGGCGGTGCCTACCACCAGCACATCCCCAGCACCTGACACACTGTCAGTTACTGCCCGCCCCGGGCGGTGCCTACCACCAGCACATCCCCAGCACCTGACACATTGTCAGTTACTGCCCGCCCCGGGCGGTGCCTACCACCAGCACATCCCCAGCACCTGACACACTGTCAGTTACTGCCCGCCCCGGGCGGTGCTTACCCACAGCATATCCCCAGCACCTGACACACTGTCAGTTGCTGCCCGCCCCGGGCGGTGCCTACCACCAGCACATCCCCAGCACCTGACACACTGTCAGTTACTGCCCGCCCCGGGCGGTGCCTACCACCAGCACATCCCCAGCACCTGACACACTGTCAGTTACTGCCCGCCCCGGGCGGTGCCTACCACCAGCACATCCCCAGCACCTGACACATTGTCAGTTACTGCCCGCCCCGGGCGGTGCCTACCACCAGCACATCCCCAGCACCTGACACACTGTCAGTTACTGCCCGCCCCGGGCGGTGCCTACCACCAGCACATCCCCAGCACCTGACACACTGTCAGTTACTGCCCGCCCCGGGCGGTGCCTACCACCAGCACATCCCCAGCACCTGACACATTGTCAGTTACTGCCCGCCCCGGGCGGTGCCTACCACCAGCACATCCCCAGCACCTGACACACTGTCAGTTACTGCCCGCCCCGGGCGGTGCCTACCACCAGCACATCCCCAGCACCTGACACACTGTCAGTTACTGCCCGCCCCGGGCGGTGCCTACCACCAGCACATCCCCAGCACCTGACACACTGTCAGTTACTGCCCGCCCCGGGCGGTGCCTACCACCAGCACATCCCCAGCACCTGACACATTGTCAGTTACTGCCCGCCCCGGGCGGTGCCTACCACCAGCACATCCCCAGCACCTGACACACTGTCAGTTACTGCCCGCCCCGGGCGGTGCTTACCCACAGCATATCCCCAGCACCTGACACACTGTCAGTTGCTGCCCGCCCCGGGCGGTGCCTACCACCAGCACATCCCCAGCACCTGACACACTGTCAGTTACTGCCCGCCCCGGGCGGTGCCTACCACCAGCACATCCCCAGCACCTGACACACTGTCAGTTACTGCCCGCCCCGGGCGGTGCCTACCACCAGCACATCCCCAGCACCTGACACATTGTCAGTTACTGCCCGCCCCGGGCGGTGCCTACCACCAGCACATCCCCAGCACCTGACACACTGTCAGTTACTGCCCGCCCCGGGCGGTGCCTACCACCAGCACATCCCCAGCACCTGACACACTGTCAGTTACTGCCCGCCCCGGGCGGTGCCTACCACCAGCACATCCCCAGCACCTGACACATTGTCAGTTACTGCCCGCCCCGGGCGGTGCCTACCACCAGCACATCCCCAGCACCTGACACACTGTCAGTTACTGCCCGCCCCGGGCGGTGCCTACCACCAGCACTTCCCCAGCACCTGACACACTGTCAGTTACTGCCCGCCCCGGGCGGTGCCTACCACCAGCACATCCCCAGCACCTGACACATTGTCAGTTACTGCCCGCCCCGGGCGGTGCCTACCACCAGCACATCCCCAGCACCTGACACACTGTCAGTTACTGCCCGCCCCGGGCGGTGCCTACCACCAGCACATCCCCAGCACCTGACACACTGTCAGTTACTGCCCGCCCCGGGCGGTGCCTACCACCAGCACATGGATGATCAATACATAACGTATTCTAAACAGCTCTTCTTTCTTCTTCTGTTTGCAGGTTGGACAACAGAGACAGAAGGGAGGCTGGTTCTGCCCCATGGGGTGTGCCCCGGGGGCGTCGCTAGGGGGGAGGGGGGGCGTGACGTGCGTCCCGGGATATGACGGACCCCTTGGCCGGGCCTGGTGGCCGCTGGCGGCCCGGGGAGTTCCAGAGGCCCAGGGGTGGCGATCGTGCTCTCCTCTGGCTGCCGGCCCGGGGGGGGGGGGAGGCCTGTGGGGCCGTGACGCACCCAGGGTCAAGGCCTCCACAATCTGCCGCCATTCAAGCTATATTCATGAAAACGACATTTTCCACTGGACTTCCCCGCCAGGAGGCGTTTGAGTTGTCGCCTCAGCTGCCGTGTCTGCTGAGGCTGCGTCGTGACCAGCTTGTTATTGTTATAGATGTAGGGTACAGTGGAGGCCATCAGGGACATCGTGGCCGCCACGGTCAGCGCTATGCTAGGAGTACTGGTGTTCTACAGCGCTCACCCCCAGGGCGAGAAAACTGGGGCGGGGTATGTACACCCCTGGCTGGGCGCACACAGTGGCTGCGTGTACACAGTGGCTGGGTGTACACAGTGGCTAGGTGTACACAGTGGCTAGGTGTACACCCCTGGCTAGGTGTACACAGTGGCTAGGTGCACACACTGGCTAGGTGTACACCCCTGGCTAGGTGAACACACTGGCTAGGTGTACACCCCTGGCTAGGTGTACACAGTGACTGGGCGTACACAGTGGCTAGGTGCACACAGTGGCTAGGGGCACACAGTGGCTAGGTGCACACAGTGGCTAGGTGCACACAGTGGCTAGATACACACAGTGGCTAGGTGCACACAGTGGCTAGATACACACAGTGGCTGGGTGCACACAGTGGCTAGGTGCACACAGTGACTAGGTGCACACAGTGGCTAGGTGTACACAGTGACTAGGTGCACACATTGGCTAGGTGCACACAGTGGCTAGGTGCACACAGTGGCTAGGTGTACACCCCTGGCTAGGTGTACACAGTGGCTGGGTGTACACATGGGCTAGATGTACACAGTGGCTAGGTGCACACAGTGGCTAGATACACACAGTGGCTGGGTGTACACAGTGGCTAAGTGCACACAGTGGCTAGGTGCACACAGTGGCTAGGTGTACACAGTGGCTAGGTGTACACCCCTGGCTAGGTGTACACAGTGGCTGGGTGTACACATGGGCTAGATGTACACAGTGGCTAGGTATACATAGTGGCTAGGTGTACACAGTGGCTGGGTGTACACAGTGGCTAAGTGCACACAGTGGCTAGGTGCACACAGTGGCTAGGTGTACACAGTGGCTAGGTGTACACAGTGGCTAGGTGTACACAGTGGCTAGATATACACTGGCTAGGCGCACACAGTGGCTAGATACACACAGTGGCTAGGTGCACACAGTGGCTAGGTGTACACAGTAGCTAGATACACACAGTGGCTAGGTGCACACAGTGGCTAGGTGTACACAATGGCAAGGTGTACACCCCTGGCTAGGTGTACACAGTGACTGGGTGTACACATTGGCTGGGTGTACACAGTGGCTGGGTGTACACAGTGGCTAGGTGCACACAGTGGCTAGGTGTACACAGTGGCTAGGTGTACACACTGGCTAGGTGCACACAGTGGCATGATGCACACAGTGGCTAGTTGTACACAATGGCAAGGTGTACACCCCTGGCTAGGTGTACACAGTGGCTGGGTGTACACATTGGCTGGGTGTACACAGTGGCTGGGTGTACACAGTGGCTAGGTGCACACAGTGGCTAGGTGTACACAGTGGCTAGGTGTACACACTGGCTAGGTGCACACAGTGGCTAGGTGTACACAGTGGCTAGATATACACTGGCTAGGCGCACACAGTGGCTAGGTGCACACAGTGGCTAGATACACACAGTGGCTAGGTGCACACAGTGGCTAGGTGTACACAGTGGCTAGGTGCACACAGTGGCTAGGTGTACACCCCTGGCTAGGTGTACACAGTGGCTAGGTGCACACACTGGCTAGGTGCACACAGTGGCTAGATACACACAGTGGCTAGGTGCACACAGTGGCTAGATACACACAGTGGCTAGGTGTACACAGTGACTTGGTGCACACATTCGCTAGGTGCACACAGTGGCTAGGAGCACACAGTGGCTAGGTGTACACTGGCTAGGTGCACACAGTGGCTAGGTATACATAGTGGCTAGGTGCACACAGTGGCTAGGTGTACACAGTGGCTGCGTGTACACAGTGGCTAGGTGTTCACAGTGGCTAGGTGTACACAGTGGCTAGGTGTACACAGTGGCTAGGTGTATACACTGGCTAGGTGTACACAGTGGCTAGGTGTACACAGTGGCTAGGTGTATACACTGGCTAGGTGTACACAGTGGCTAGGTGCACACAGTGGCTAGATACACACAGTGGCTAGGTGTATACACTGGCTAGGTGTACACAGTGGCTAGGTGTATACACTGGCTAGGTGTACACAGTGGCTAGGTGTATACACTGGCTAGGTGTACACAGTGGCTAGGTGTACACAGTGGCTAGGTGTATACACTGGCTAGGTGTACACAGTGGCTAGGTGCACACAGTGGCTAGATACACACAGTGGCTAGGTGCACACACTGGCTAGGTGTACACAGTGGCTAGGTGTACACAGTGGCTAGGTGCACACAGTGGCTAGGTGCACACACTGGCTAGGTGTTCACAGTGGCTAGGTGAACACACTGGCTAGGTGCACACAGTGGCTAGGTGCACACACTGGCTAGGTGTTCACAGTGGCTAGGTGTACACCTCTGACTAGGTGAACACAGTGGCTAGGTGTACACAGTGGCTAGGTGTACATAAACCGTCGTCTACTTATTCTCTACTTATTCGTTATACTAGGATACAGTGTGGTAATAAAGCAACTTGTCATTTGTCATTAATGTTTTATTTGATAATCATATGCATCACTTGGAGAGTTATCCCCGCATCACAGCTGGAGCTAACCCTCGTTTGTGGAAGAGCTTTCTCTATTCGGTTATTAGCCGAGAAACCAATATCCTATAATAACACTAACAGCGCAGTAAGATAACAGTGACCGGGGAAGGGCGGTGGAAGTACATACAGCCCACAGTCCCCTTCATTCTCTTGTCAAACAGGGCGGTAGAGGTACATACAGCCCACAGTCCCCTTCATTCACTTGTGATATAGGGCTGTCGAATTATATACAATCCACAGTTTCATTCATTCACTTGTCATACAGGGCGGCAGAGGTAAATACAGTCAACAGTCCTCTTTATTCACTTGACATGCTGGGCGGTAGAGGTACATACAGCCCACTGTCAACTCCATTCACTTGACATGCTGGGCGGTAGAGGTACATACAGCCCACTGTCAACTCCATTCACTTGTCATACAGGGCGGTAGAGGTACATACAGCCCACGGTTTCTTCATAGACTTGTCACACAGGGCGGTAGCGGTACAAGAAGCCCACAATCTTCTTGATTGACTTGTCATACAAGGCGGTAGAGATACATACAGCCCACAGTCCCCTTCATTCACTTGTGATATAGGGCTGTCGAATTACATACAATCCACAGTCCCATTCATTCACTTGTCATACAAGGCGGTAGAGGTACATACAATCCACAGCCTCTTTCAGTCACTGGTCATACAAGGCGGTAGAGGTACATACATTTCTCAGTCTCCTTCATTCTCTGGACGTACAGGGCGGTAGAGGTACATGCAGTCCACAGTCCCCTTCATTCACTTTTCATACAGGGCGGTAGAGGTTCATACAGTCCACAGTGCCTTTCATTCACTTGTCATACAGGGCGGTAGAGGTTCATACAGTCCACAGTGCCCTTCATTCATTTTTCATACAGGGCGGTAGAGATACATACAGCCCACAGTCTCCTTCATTGTCCTGTCATACAAGGCGGTAGAGGTACATACAATCCACAGTCCACTTCATTCACTTGTAATACAGGGCCGTAGAGGTACATACAGCCCACACTTCATTCTCTTGTCATACAGGGTGTTAAAGATACATACAGTCCACAGTCAACTCCATTCACTTGTCATAAAGGGCGGTAGAGTTATATACAGTCCACAGTCCACTTCATTCACTTGTCAGACAGGGTGGTAGAGGTACATACGGCCAATAGTCTCCTTCATTCAATTTGTATGCAGTGCGGTAGAGGTACATACAATCCACAGTCCCTTTCCTTTCACTTGTCATACAAGGCGGTAGAGGTACGTACAGCCCACAGTTCCCTTCATTCACTTGTGATATAGGGCTGTCGAATTACAAACAATCCACAGTCCCATTCATTCACTTGTCATAAAAGGCGGTAGAGGTACATACAGTCCACAGCCTCCTTCAGTCACTGGTCATACAGGGCGGTAGAGGTACATACAGTTCTCAGGCTCCTTCATTCTCTGCACGTACAGGGCGGTAGAGTTACATGCAGTCCACAGTGCCCTTCATTCATTTTTCATACAAGGCGGTAGAGATACATACCGCCCACTGTCTCCTTCATTGTCGTGTCATACAAGGCGGTAGAGGTACATACAATCCACAGTCCACTTCATTCACTTGTCATACAGGGCCGTAGAGGTACATACAGCCCACACTTCATTCACTTGTCATACTGGGCGGTAGAGGTACATACAGTCCACAGTTCCCTTTATTCATTTGACATACAGGGCGGTAGAGGTACATACAGCCCATAGTCTCCTTCAGTCACTTGTCATATAGGGCGGTAGAGGTACATACGGTCCTCAGCCTCCTTCGTTCACTTGTCATATAGGGAGGCAGAGGTACATACAGTCCACAGTCCCTTTTATTCACTTGACATGCAGGGCGGTAGAGGTACATACAGCCCATTGTCTCCTTCATTCACTTGTCATGAAGGGCGGTAGAGGTACATACAGCCCATTGTCTCCTTCATTCACTTGTCATGAAGGGCGGTAGAGGTACATACAGCCCATTGTCCCTTTTATTCACTTGACATGCAGGGCGGTAGAGGTACATACAGCCCATTGTCTCCTTTATTCACTTGACATGCAGGGCGGTAGAGGTACATACAGCCCATTGTCTCCTTCATTCACTTGTCATGAAGGGCGGTAGAGGCACATACAGTCCACCATCTTCTTCAGTCACTTGTCATATAGGGCGGTAGAGGTACATACATTCCACAGTCTCCTTCAATCACTTGTTATATAGGGCGGTAGAGGTACATACTGTCCACAGCCTCCTTCATTCACTTGTCATACAGGGCGGCAGAGGTAAATACAGTCAACAGTCCTCTTTATTCACTTGACATGCTGGGCGGTAGAGGTACATACAGCCCACTGTCAACTCCATTCACTTGTCATACAGGGCGGTAGAGGTACATACAGCCCACGGTTTCTTCATAGACTTGTCACACATGGCGGTAGCGGTACAAGAAGCCCACAATCTTCTTGATCGACTTGTCATACAAGGCGGTAGAGATACATACAGCCCACAGTCCCCTTCATTCACTTGTGATATAGGGCTGTCGAATTACATACAATCCACAGTCCCATTCATTCACTTGTCATACAAGGCGGTAGAGGTACATACAATCCACAGCCTCTTTCAGTCACTGGTCATACAAGGCGGTAGAGGTACATACATTTCTCAGTCTCCTTCATTCTCTGGACGTACAGGGCGGTAGAGGTACATGCAATCCACAGTCCCCTTCATTCACTTTTCATACAGGGCGGTAGAGGTTCATACAGTCCACAGTGCCTTTCATTCACTTGTCATACAGGGCGGCAGAGGTACATACAGCCCACAGTCTCCTTCAGTCACATATCATACAGGGCGGTAGAGGTACATATAGTCCACAATCTCCCTCGCTCATTTGCCATACAGGGCGATAGAGGTACATACAGTCCACAGTCCCATTCATTCACTTGTCATACAAGGCGGTAGAGGTACATACAATCCACAGCCTCTTTCAGTCACTGGTCATACAAGGCGGTAGAGGTACATACATTTCTCAGTCTCCTTCATTCTCTGGACGTACAGGGCGGTAGAGGTACATGCAATCCACAGTCCCCTTCATTCACTTTTCATACAGGGCGGTAGAGGTTCATACAGTCCACAGTGCCTTTCATTCACTTGTCATACAGGGCGGTAGAGGTACATACAGCCCACAGTCTCCTTCAGTCGTATATCATACAGGGCGGTAGAGGTACATATAGTCCACAATCTCCCTCGCTCATTTGCCATACAGGACGATAGAGGTACATATAGTCCACAGTCTCCTTCATTCACTTGTCATACAAGGCGATAGAGGTACATACAATCCACAGTCCACTTCATTCACTTGCCATACAAGATAGTAGAGGTACATACAGCCCACACTTCATTCACTTGTCATACAGGGCGGTAGAGGTACATACAGTCCACAGTCCCTTTTATTCACTTGACATACAGGGCGGTAGAGGTACATACAGCCCATAGTCTCCTTCAGTCACTTTTCATATAGGGCGGTAGAGGTACATACAGTCCACAGTATCCGTCATTCACTTTTCATATAGGGAGGCAGAGGTACCTACAGTCCACAGTTCCCTTCATTCACCTGACATACAGGGCGGTCGAGGTACATACAGTCCACCGTCTCCTTCAGTGACTTGTCATATAGGTCGGTAGAGGTACATACTGTCCACAGCCTCTTTCATTGACTTGTCACAAAGGGGGGGTGAAAAATACATACAGCCCACAGTCAACTTCATTCACTTTTCATACAGGGCGGTAGAGGTACATACAGCCCACGGTTTCTTCATAGACTTGTCACACAGGGCGGTAGCGGTACAAGAAGCCCACAATCTTCTTGATCGACTTGTCATACAAGGCGGTAGAGATACATACAGCCCACAGTCCCCTTCATTCACTTGTGATATAGGGCTGTCGAATTACATACAATCCACAGTCCCATTCATTCACTTGTCATACAAGGCGGTAGAGGTACATACAATCCACAGCCTCTTTCAGTCACTGGTCATACAAGGCGGTAGAGGTACATACATTTCTCAGTCTCCTTCATTCTCTGGACGTACAGGGCGGTAGAGGTACATGCAATCCACAGTCCCCTTCATTCACTTTTCATACATGGCGGTAGAGGTTCATACAGTCCACAGTGTCTTTCATTCACTTGTCATACAGGGCGGTAGAGGTACATACAGCCCACAGTCTCCTTCAGTCACATATCATACAGGGCGGTAGAGGTACATATAGTCCACAATCTCCCTCGCTCATTTGCCATACAGGGCGATAGAGGTACATACAGTCCACAGTCCCATTCATTCACTTGTCATACAAGGCGGTAGAGGCACATACAATCCACAGCCTCTTTCAGTCACTGGTCATACGGGGCGGTAGAGGTACATACATTTCTCAGTCTCCTTCATTCTCTGGACGTACAGGGCGGTAGAGGTACATGCAATCCACAGTCCCCTTCATTCACTTTTCATACAGGGCGGTAGAGGTTCATACAGTCCACAGTGCCTTTCATTCACTTGTCATACAGGGCGGTAGAGGTACATACAGCCCACAGTCTCCTTCAGTCGCATATCATACAGGGCGGTAGAGGTACATATAGTCCACAATCTCCCTCGCTCGTTTGCCATACAGGACGATAGAGGTACATACAGTCCACAGTCTCCTTCATTCACTTGTCATACAAGGCGGTAGAGGTACATACAATCCAGTCCACTTCATTCACTTGTCATACAAGATAGTAGAGGTACATACAGCCCACACTTCATTCACTTGTCATACAGGGCGGTAGAGGTACATACAGTCCACAGTCCCTTTTATTCACTTGACATACAGGGCGGTAGAGGTACATACAGCCCATAGTCTCCTTCAGTCACTTTTCATATAGGGCGGTAGAGGTACATACAGTCCACAGTATCCGTCATTCACTTTTCATATAGGGAGGCAGAGGTACCTACAGTCCACAGTTCCTTTCATTCACCTGACATACAGGGCGGTCGAGGTACATACAGTCCACCGTCTCCTTCAGTCACTTGTCATATAGGTCGGTAGAGGTACATACTGTCCACAGCCTCTTTCATTGACTTGTCACAAAGGGGGGGTGAAAAATACATACAGCCCACAGTCAACTTCATTCACTTTTCATACAGGGCGGTAGAGGTATATACAGTCCACAGTCCACTTCATTCACTTGTCAGACAGGGTGGTAGAGGTACATACGGCCAATAGTCTCCTTCATTCAATTTTCATGCAATGCGGTAGAGGTACATACAGCCCATAGTCTCCTTCAGTCAATTGTCATATAGGGCGGTAGAGGTACATACAGTCCACAGCCTCCTTCATTCACTTGTCATATAGGGCAGCAGAGGTACATACAGTCCACAGTCCCCTTAATCCACTTGAAATGCAGGGCGGTAGAGGTAGATACAGTCTATTGTCTCCTTCATTCACTTGTCATGAAGGGCGGTAGAGGTATATACATTCCACAGTCTCCTTCATTGACTTGTCATACAGGGCCTTACATATACATACAGCCCACAATCAACTCCGTTCACTGGTCATACGGGGCGGTAGGGGTACATACATTTCTCAGTCTCCTTCATTCTCTGGATGTACAGGGCGGTAGAGGTACATGCAATCCACAGTCCCCTTCATTCATTTGTCATACAGGGCGGTAGAGGTTCATACAGTCCACAGTGCCTTTCATTCACGTGTCATACAGTGCGGTAGAGTTACACACAGCCCACAGTCTCCTTCAGTCACATATCATACAGGGCGGTAGAGGTACATGCAGTCCACAGTCCCCTTCATTCATTTGTCATACAGGGCGGTAGAGGTTCATACAGTCCACAGTGCCTTTCATTCACGTGTCATACAGTGCGGTAGAGTTACACACAGCCCACAGTCTCCTTCAGTCACATATCATACAGGGCGGTAGAGGTACATGCAGTCCACAGTCCCCTTCATTCATATGCCATACAAGGCGATAGAGGTACATACAGTTCAAACTTCATTCACTTGTCATACAGAGCGGTAGAGGTACATACAGCCCACGGTTTGTTCATAGACTTGTCACACAGGGCGGTAGAGGTACAAGAAGCCCACAATCTCCTTGATTGAGTTGTCATACAGGGCGGTAGAGGTACAAACAGCCCACAATCTCCTTCATTCTCTTGTCATACAGGGTGTTAAAGATACATACAGCCCATAATCAACTTCATTCCCTTTTCATATAGGGCGGTGGAGGTAAATACAGCCCACAGTCTCCTTCATTGATTTGTCATACAGGGCGGTAGAGGTACATACAGTCCACAGTCTCCTTCAGTCACTTGTCATATAGGGCGGTAGAGGTACATACAGTCCACAGCCTCCTTCATGCACTTGTCATATAGGGCAGCAGAGGTACATACAGTCCACAGTCCCCTTAATCCACTTGAAATGCAGGGCGGTAGAGGTAGATACAGTCCATTGTCTCCTTCAGTAACTTTTCAGGAGGACGGTAGAGGTACATACAGTCCACAGTCCCCTTTATTCATTTGACATACAGGGCGGTAGAGGTACATACAACCTACACTCTCCTTCATTCACTTGTCATACAAGGTGTGAAAGATACATACAGCCCACAGTCAACTACATTCACTTTTCATACAGGGCGGTAGAGGTATATACAGTCCACAGTCCACTTCATTCACTTGTCAGACAGGGTGGTAGAGGTACATACGGCCAAAAGTCTCCTTCATTGAATTTTCATGCAGTGCGGTAGAGGTACATACAGCCCACAGTCCCCTTCATTCACTTGTGATATAGAGCTGTCGAATTACATGCAATTCAGAGTGCCATTCATTCACTTGTCATAGAAGGCGGTAGAGGTACATACATCCGACAGTCTCCTTCAGTCACATATCATACAGGGCGGTAGAGGTACATACAGTCCACAATCACCCTCGCTCATTTGCCATACAGGGCGATAGAGGTACATACAGCTCACAGTCTCCTTCATTCTCTTGTCAAACAGGGCGGTAGAGGTACATACAATCCACAGTCCCTTTCCTTTCACTTGTCATACAAGGCGGTAGAGGTACATACAGCCCACAGTCCCCTTCATTCACTTGTGATATAGAGCTGTCGAATTACATGCAATTCAGAGTGCCATTCATTCACTTGTCATAGAAGGCGGTAGAGGTACATACATCCCACAGTCTCCTTCAGTCACATATCATACAGGGCGGTAGAGGTACATACAGTCCACAATCACCCTCGCTCATTTGCCATACAGGGCGATAGAGGTACATACAGTCCACAGTCTTCTTCATTCACTTGTCATACACGGTGGTAGAGGTTCATACATCCGACAGTCTCGTTCATTGTCGTGTCATACAAGGCGGTAGGGGTACATGCAATCCACAGTCCACTTCATTCACTTGTCATACAGGGCCGTAGAGGTACATACAGCCCACACTTCATTCACTTGTCATACAGGGCGGTAGAGGTACATACAGTCCACAGTCCCCTTTATTCACTTGACATACAGGGCGGTAGAGGTACATACAACCCTTAGTCTCCTTCATTCACTTGTCATATAGGGCGGTAGAGGTACATACAGTCCTCAGCTTCCTTCATTCACTTGTCATATAGGGCGGTAGAGGTACATACAGCCCACAGTCTCCTTCATTCTCTTGTCAACCAGGGCGGTAGAGGTACATACAATCCACAGTCCCTTTCCTTTCACTTGTCATGCAAGGCGGTAGAGGTACATAAAGCCCACAGTCCCATTCATTCACTTGTGATATAGGGCTGTCGAATTACATACAATCCACAGTGCCTTTCATTCACTTGTCATAGAAGGCTTTAGAGGTACATACAGCCCACAGTCTCCTTCAGTCACATATCATACAGGGCGGTAGAGGTACATGCAGTCCACAGTCCCCTTCATTCATTTGTCATACAGGGCGGTAGAGGTTCATACAGTCCACAGTGCCTTTCATTCACTTGTCATACAGGGCGGTAGAGGTACATACAGCCCACAGTCTCCTTCAGTCACATATCATACAGGGCGGTAGAGGTACATACAGTCCACAATCACCCTCGCTCATTTGCCATACAGGACGATAGAGGTACATACAGTCCACAGTCTCCTTCATTCACTTGTCATACACGGTGGTAGAGGTTCATACATCCCACAGTCTCGTTCATTGTCGTGTCATACAAGGCGGTAGGGGTACATACAATCCACAGTCCACGTCATTCACTTGTCATACAGGGCCGTAGAGGTACATACAGCCCACACTTCATTCACTTGTCATACAGGGCGGTAGAGGTACATACAGTCCACAGTCCCCTTTATTCACTTGACATCCAGGGCGGTAGAGGTACATACAACCCATAGTCTCCTTCAGTCACTTGTCATATAGGGCGGTAGAGGTACATACAGTCCTCAGCCTCCTTCATTCACTTGTCATATAGGGCAGCAGAGGTACATACAGTCCACAATCTCCTTCATTCACTTGTCATGAAGGGCGGTAGAGGTGCATAGAGTCCACAGTCTGCTTCATTCTCTTGTCATACAGGGTGTTAAAGATACATACAGCCCATAGTCAACTTCATTCCCTTTTCATACAGGGCGGAAGAGGTACATACAGCCCACAGTCCCTTTTCTTTCACTTGTCATACAAGGCGGTAGAGTTACATACAGCCCACAGTCTCCTTCAGTCACATATCATACAGGGCGGTAGAGGTACATGCAGTCCACAGTCCCCTTTATTCATTTGTCATACAGGGCGGTAGAGTTACATACAGCCCACAGTCTCCTTCAGTCACATATCATACAGGGCGGTAGAGGTACATGCAGTCCACAGTCCCCTTCATTCATTTGCCATACAGGGCGATAGAGGTACATACAGTCCGTAGTCTCCATTAGTCACTGTTCATACAGGGCGTTAGAGGTACATACAGTCCATAGTCTCCATTAGTCACAGTTCATACAGGGCGGTAGATGTACATACAGTTCATAGTCTCAATTAGTCACTGTTCATACAGTCCGCAAGATGGAGCCTCCATACGCTTTCTCACCAGCCTGCCATCGGCCAGGCTGTGCGAACGAATGTGGCAGTGACAACTGACATTATTTGACTACAATTTGGTGTGAAGTGACATGGGTGACACCGAATGATGCGCATACGCGGAGTGACACGGGTGGCACGGGTGAAATGGGTGATACGGTGGCGGCCGCATGTCAGGGGGTATATACAGGGTGATACGGTGGCGGCCGCATGTCAGGGGGTATATACAGGGTGATACGGTGGCGGCCGCATGTCAGGGGGTATATACAGGGTGATACGTTCGCTTGTTCGTTGTAGAGACAAACTCTGCCGATCTCCCGGCAGAGGGCGTTCCGCTCCCTCTGCCGCGTAAGAGGTGAGGGGGGCAGTCTTGGGATGGGTAGTCTGCATGACAACCAGAGTAAAGGATGGAAAAATAAAGATAACAATCGGATGAATTGAAGAAAAATGAGATGACGAAGATCTACTTAGCGAGGTCCTTGTTCCATCATCCCCCGGCCCTCCTCCTCTACCCACCCCCTCTCCCTGCCCACACTGCCCCCCAGCCGTCCACCTCTACCCACCCCTCTCCCTGTCCACACTGTCCCCCACCCTCCCCCTCTACCCCCACCCTCCCCCTGCCCACACTGACCCCCACCCCTAGGAGAGCGGTGTGACTGGAGGGTGTTTGACGCCTTACGCCCCTGCCTGGCTGCTCGTCATGCCGTCCCCATGTAACCCTAACACGCCACATGGCCCTTCAGTTTTAATCTCCCTCCTGGAGCTGCCTTACTGGTTCTGCACAAAACAATGCCTCTAGTTTAACACTATTCCCCATGTGTCAGGGTCAGGTTATAAACCGTGTGTTTGTTGTGACAATCAGCCTCCAGCATCAGCCATTACAATAGCGACCGTCACGACTAATCGCGTGACACCACCACCACATGGCGCCCATAGACTTCACCGTAGTCCATGTCACGAGACCAAGGGCGGCAAGCCGTCACGTGACCCAGGGTGGCAAGCAGCCACGTGACCCAGGGCGGCAAGCCGTCGCGTGACTTGCAGACGCTTTGATTGTTGGGACACAAGGTGTCGATATGTCAAGTACACGTCATTGTTATTACCCAGAGTTAGGTATGCGCAATGTGCTATTTCAGGCCAAATGTCAACACGTGGCAATGGACTATAGAGCCTGACGCATGACACCGGCACAGAGTACTGGCGTCAGACCAACTAGGCCAGCCAATAGGCAACTCGCTAGGCCATAGGCCAGCCCATAGGCAACTCACTAGGCCATAGGCCACTCGCTAGGCCAGTCCATAGGCAGCTCGCAAGGCCATAGGCAACTCGCTAGGCCATAGGCAACTCGCTAGGCCAGCCCATAGGCAACTCGCTAGGTCATCTGAAGCCATCTACTAGTCCCCTGATAGACCACACCTGAAGCCATCTACTAGACCACCGGATAGACAACACCTGAAGCCATCTACTAGACCCCATGATAAACCACACATAAAGCCATCTACTAAACCACCTGATAGACCACACCTAAAGCCATCTACTAGATGACATGATAGACCACACCTGAAGCCATCTATTAGACCACCTGATAGACCACACCTAAAGCCATCTACTGGAACAAATGATAGACCTCACCTGAAGCCATCTACTAGTCCCCTGATAGACCACACCTGAAGCCATCTACTAGACCACCGGATAGACAACACCTGAAGCCATCTACTAGACCCCATGACAAACCACACATAAAGCCATCTACTAGACCACCTGATAGACCACACCTAAAGCCATCTACTAGATGACCTGATAGACCACACCTGAAGCCATCTACTAGACCACCTGATAGACCACACCTAAAGCCATCTACTGGAACAAATGATAGACCTTACCTGAAGCCATCTACTAGTCCCCTGATAGACCACACCTGAAGCCATCTACTAGACCACCTGATAGACCACACCTAAAGCCATCTACTAGACCACCGGATAGACAACACCTGAAGCCATCTACTAGACCACCTGATATACCACATCTAAAGCCATCTACTAGACAACCTGGTATACCACACCTGAAGCCATCTACTAGACCACCTGATAGACCACACCTAAAGCCATCTACTAGACAACCTGATAGACCACACCTGCAGCCATCTACTAGACCACCGGATAAACAACACCTGAAGCCATCTACTAGACAACCTGATAGACCACACCTAAAGCCATCTACTGGAACAAATGATAGACCTCACCTAAAGCCATCTACTAGACCACCTGATAGACCACACCTAAAGCCATCTACTAGACCCCATGATAGACCACACTCAAAGCCATCTACTAGATCCCATGATAGACAACACCTGAAGATATCTACTAGACCAACTGACAGACAAGACCTGAAGCCATCTACTAGACCACCTGATAGACCACACCTAAAGCCATCTACTAGACCACCTGATAGACCACACCTGAAGCCATCTACTAGATCACCTGATAGACCACACTTGAAGCCATCTACTAGACCACCTGATAGACCACACCTGAAGCCATCTACTAGACCACCTGGTAGACCACACATAAAGCCATCTACTAGACCCCATGATAGACAACACCTGAAGCCATCTACTAGACCACATGATAGACCACGCCTAAAGCCATCTACTAGACCACTTGATAGACCACACCTGAAGCCATCTACTAGACCCCATGATAGACAACACCTGAAGCCATCTACTAGACCACCTGATAGACCACACCTGAAGCCATCTACTAGACCACCTGATAGACCACACATAAAGCCATCTACTAGACCACCTGATAGACAAAACCTGAAGCCATCTACTAGACCACCTGATAGATCACACCTGAAGCCATCTACTAGACCACCTGATAGACCACAACTAAAGCCATCTACTAGACCCCAAGATAGACAACACCTGAAGCCATCTACTAGACCACCTGATAGACCACACCTGAAGCCATCTATTAGACTACCTCATAGACCACACCTAAAGCCATCTATTAAACCACCTGGTAGACCACACCTGAAGCTATCTACTAGACCACCTGATAGACCACACCTGAAGCGATCTACTAGACCAACTGGAAGACCACACCTGAAGCCATCTACCAGACTCCATGATAGACCACTCCTAAAGCCATCTACTAGACCACCTGATAGACAACACCTGAAGCCATCTACTAGACCCCATGATAGACCAAACCTAAAGCCATCTACTAGACCACCTGATAGACCACACCTAAAGCCATCTACTAGACCACATGATAGACCACACCTAAAGCCATCTATTAGACCCCATGATAGACCACACCTAAAGCCATCTACTAGACCACCTGATAGACCACACCTAACACCATGTACTAGACAACCTGGTAGACAACACCTAAAGCCATCTACTAGACCACCTGATAGACCACACCTGAAGCCATCTACTAGACCCCATGATAGACAACACCTGAAGCCATCTACTAGACCAACTGATAAACCTCACCTGAAGCCATCTACTAGACCCCATGATAGACCACACCTGAAGCCATCTACTAGACCCCATGATAGACAACACCTGAAGCCATCTACTAGACCCCATGATAGACCACACCAGAAGCCATCTACTAGACCACTTGATAGACCACACCTGAAGCCATGTACTAGACCCCATGTTAGACCGCACCTGAAGCCATCTACTAGACCACCTGGAAGACCACACCTGAAGCCATCTACTAGACCCCATCTTAGACCACACCTGAAGCCATCTACTAGACCCCATGATAGACAACACCTGTAGCCATCTACTAGACCACCTGATAGACCATACCTAAAGCCATCTACTAGACCCCATGATAGACCACATCAGAAGCCATCTACTAGACCCCATGATAGACCACACCTGAAGCCATCTACTAGACCCCATGATAGACAATATCTGAAGCCATCTACTAGACCCCATGATAGACCACACCAGGAGCCATCTACTAGACCACCTGATAGACCACACCTGAAGCCATCTACTAGACCCCATGATCGACAACACCTGAAGCCATCTACTAGACCACATGATATACCACACCTGAAGCCATCTACTAGACCCCATGATCGACAACACCTAAAGCCATCTACTAGACCACCTGATAGACCACACCTGAAGCCATCTACTAGACCCCATGATAGACAACACCTGAAGCCATCTACTAGACCACCTGATAGATCACACCTGAAGCCATCTACTAGACCACATGATAGACAACACCTAAAACCATCTACTAGACCACCTGATAGACCACACCTAAAACCATCTACTAGACCACCTGGAACACCACACCTGAAGCCATCTACTAGACACCATGTTAGACCACACCTTAAGCCATTTACTAGACCACATGATAGACCACGCCTAAAGCCATCTACTAGACCACTTGATAGACCACACCTGAAGTCATCTACTAGACCCCATGATAGACAACACCTGAAGCCATCTACTAGACCACCTGATAGACCACGCCTATAGCCATCTACTAGACCACTTGATAGACCACACCTGAAGCCATCTACTAGACCACCTGATAGATCACACCTGAAGCCATCTATTAGACCACCTCATAGACCACACCTAAAGCCATCTACTAAACCACCTGGTAGACCACACCTGAAGCTATCTACTAGACCACCTGATAGACCACACCTGAAGCCATCTACTAGACCAACTGGAAGACCACACCTGAAGCCATCTACCAGACTCCATGATAGACCACTTCTAAAGCCATCTACTAGACCACCTGATAGACAACACCTGAAGCCATCTACTAGACCACCTGATAGACCACACCTAAAGCCATCTACTAGACCACATGATAGACCACACCTAAAGCCATCTATTAGACCCCATGATAGACAACACCTAAAGCCATCTACTAGACCACCTGATAGACCACACCTAACACCATCTACTAGACAACCTGGTAGACAACACCTAAAGCCATCTACTAGACCACCTGATAGACCACACCTGAAGCCATCTACTAGACCCCATGATAGACAACACCTGAAGGCATCTACTAGACCAACTGATAAACCTCACCTGAAGCCATCTACTAGACCACCTGATAGACCACACCTAAAACCATCTACTAGACCACCTGGAAGACCACACCTGAAGCCATCTACTAGACTCCATGTTAGAATACACCTGAAGCCATCTACTAGACCCCGTGATAGACAACACCTAAAGCCATCTACTAGACCAACTGATAAACCTCACCTGAAGCCATCTACTAGACCACCTGATAGACCACACCTAAAGCCATCTACTAGACCACCTGATAGACCACACCTGAAGCCATCTACTAGACCAACTGGAAGGCCACACCTGAAGCCATCTACCAGACTCCATGATAGACCACTTCTAAAGCCATCTACTAGACCACCTGATAGACAACACCTGAAGCCATCTACTAGACCCCATGATAGACCACACCTAAAGCCATCTACTAGACCACATGATAGACCACACCTAAAGCCATCTATTAGACCCCATGATAGACAACACCTAAAGCCATCTACTAGACCACCTGATAGACCACACCTAACACCATCTACTAGACAACCTGGTAGACAACACCTAAAGCCATCTACTAGACCACCTGATAGACCACACCTGAAGCCATCTACTAGACCCCATGATAGACAACACCTGAAGCCATCTACTAGACCAACTGATAAACCTCACCTGAAGCCATCTACTAGACCACCTGATAGACCACACCTAAAACCATCTACTAGACCACCTGGGAGACCACACCTGAAGCCATCTACTAGACTCCATGTTAGACCACACCTGAAGCCATCTACTAGACCCCGTGATAGACAACACCTAAAGCCATCTACTAGACCAACTGATAAACCTCACCTGAAGCCATCTACTAGACCACCTGATAGACCACACCTAAAGCCATCTACTAGACCACCTGGAAGACCACACCTGAAGCCATCTACTAGACCCCATGATAGACCACACCTGAAGCCATCTACTAGACCCCATGATAAACAACACCTGAAGTCATCTACTAGACCCCATGATAGACCACACCAGAAGCCATCTACTAGACCACCTGATAGACCACACCTGAAGCCATGTACTAGGCCCCATGTTAGACCGCACCTGAAGCCATCTACTAGACAACCTGGAAGACCACACCTGAAGCCATCTACTAGACCACCTGATAGACCACATCTGAAGCCATCTACTACACCCCATGATAGACAACACCTGTAGCCATCTACTAGACCACCTGATAGACCACACCTGAAGCCATCTACTAGACCCCATGATAGACAATATCTGAAGTCATCTACTAGACCCCATGATAGACCACACCAGGAGCCATCTACTAGACCACCTGATAGACCACACCTGAAGCCATCTACTAGACCCCATGATCGACAACACCTGAAGCCATCTACTAGACTACATGATAGACCACACCTGAAGCCATCTACTAGACCCCATGATAGACAATACCTGAAGCCATCTACTAGACCACCTGATAGACCACACCTGAAGCCATCTACTAGACCACATGATAGACAACACCTAAAGCCATCTACTAGACCACCTGATAGACCACACCTGAAGCCATCTACTAGACCCCATGATAGACAACACCTGAACCATCTACTAGACCACCTGATAGATCACACCTGAAGCCATCTACTAGACCACATGATAGACAACACCTAAAGCCATCTACTAGACCACCTGATAGACCACACCTAAAACCATCTACTAGACCACCTGGAAGACCACACCTGAAGCCATCTACTAGACCCCATGTTAGACCACACCTGAAGCCATCTACTAGACCCCATGTTAGACCACACCTGAAGCCATCTACTAGACCACCTGATAGACCACACCTAAAGCCATCTACTTGACAACCTGGAAGACCACACCTAAAGCCATCTACTAGACAACCTGGAAGACCACACCTGAAGCCATCTACTAGACCCAATGTTAGACCACACCTGAAGCCATGTACTAGACCCCATGTTAGACCGCACCTGAAGCCATCTACTAGACCACCTGATAGACCATACCTGAAGCCATCTACTAGACCCCATGATAGACCACACCAGAAGCCATCTACTAGACCACCTGATAGACCACATCTGAAGCCATCTACTAGACCCCATGATAGACAACACCTGAAGCCATCTACTAGACCACATGATAGACCACACCTAAAGCCATCTTCTAGACCCCATCATAGATCACACCTAAAGCCATCTACTAGCGCAAATTGCATCGTCCGACTTCAATCCGTCGTGGTTACGCGTCTCTGTGTCCTCGATGTGGTATCCATTTCTGTGACCTTTCCCTCAAGGTCAACAACCTTCGCTACAGATGCCACACTGTGAGCAAGACCCCTTGTCATGTGACCATGTTAAGCGTCGTCAGAAGAGGCTCCGGGCCTGCACCCCCCCCCCCGCCCTTGTGTCTCCCAAGTTACTGTGGGGGTAGGGGGCAGGTGGGCATACACCGCGAGTTTTGTCTTGGAGACACAAGGATGCGCTCGACAAGCGTGTGTCTCCATGACACCACCTCCCTGGACCCCTTCCACTGAGTCTCCATGACACCACCTCCCTGGACCCCTTCCACTGTGTCTCGATGACACCACCTCCCTGGGCCCCTTCCACTGTGTCTTCATGACACCACCTCCCTGGACCCCTTCCACTGTGTCTCTATGACACCACCTCCCTGGGCCCCTTCCAATGTGTCTCCATGACACAACCTACATGGACCCCTTCTACTGAGTCTCCATGACACCACCTCCCTGGACCCTTTCCAATGTGTCTCCATGACACAACCTACATGGACCCCTTCCACTGAGTCTCCATGACACAACCTACATGGTCCCCTTCCACTGTGTGTCCATGACACCACCTCCCTGAACCCCTCCCACTGTGTCTCCATGACACCACCTCCCTGGACCTCTTCCACTGTGTCTCCATGACACCACCTCCCTGGACCCCTTCCACTGAGTCTCCATGACACAACCTACATGGACCTCTTCCACTGTGTCTCCATGACACCACCTCCCTGGACCTCTTCCACTGTGTCTCCATGACACCACCTCCCTGGACCCCTTCCACTGTGTGTCCATGACACCACCTCCCTGAACCCCTCCCACTGTGTCTCCATGACACCACCTCCCTGAACCCCTCCCACTGTGTCTCCATGACACCACCTCCCTAGACCTCTTCCACTGTGTCTCCATGACACCACCTCCCTGGACCCCTTCCACTGAGTCTCCATGACACAACCTCCCTGGACCCCTTCCACTGAGTCTCCATGACACAACCTCCCTGGACCCCTTCCACTGAGTCTCCATGACACCACCTCCCTGGACCCTTTCCAATGTGTCTCCATGACACAACCTCCCTGGACCCCTCCCACTGTGTCTCCATGACACCACCTCCCTGGACCCCTTCCACTGAGTCTCCATGACACAACCTCCCTGGACCCCTTCCACTGAGTCTCCATGACACCACCTCCCTGGACCCCTTCCAATGTGTCTCCATGACACAACCTACATGGTCCCCTTCCACTGTGTCTCCATGACACCACCTCCCTGGACCCCTTCCAATGTGTCTCCATGACACAACCTACATGGTCCCCTTCCACTGTGTCTCCATGACACCACCTCCCTGGACCCCTTCCACTGTGTCTCCATGACACCACCTCCCTGGACCCCTTCCAATGTGTCTCCATGACACCACCTCCCTGGACCCCTTCCACTGAGTCTCCATGACACAACCTACATGGTCCCCTTCCACTGTGTCTCCATGACACCACCTCCCTGGACCCCTTCCACTGTGTCTCCATGACACCACCTCCCTGGACCCCTTCCAATGTGTCTCCATGACACCACCTCCCTGGACCCCTTCCACTGTGTCTCGATGACACCACCTCCCTGGGCCCCTTCCAATGTGTCTCCATGACACAACCTCCCTGGACCCCTTCCAATGTGTCTCCATGACACAACCTCCCTGGACCCCTTCCACTGTGTCTCCATGACACAACCTACATGGTCCCCTTCCACTGTGTCTTCATGACACCACCTCCCTGGACCTCTTCCACTGTGTCTCTATGACACAACCTACATGGACCCCTTCCACTGAGTCTCCATGACACAACCTCCCTGGACCCCTTCCAATGTGTCTCCATGACACAACCTCCCTGGACCCCTTCCAATGTGTCTCCATGACACAACCTACATGGTCCCCTTCCACTGTGTCTCCATGACACCACCTCCCTGGACCCCTTCCACTGTGTCTCCATGACACCACCTCCCTGAACCCCTCCCACTGTGTCTCCATGACACAACCTACATGGTCCCCTTCCACTGTGTCTCCATGACACCACCCCCCTGGACCCCTCCCAATGTGTCTCCATGACACAACCTACATGGTCCCCTTCCACTGTGTCTCCATGACACCACCTCCCTGGACCCCTTCCAATGTGTCTCCATGACACAACCTACATGGTCCCCTTCCACTGTGTCTCCATGACACCACCCCCCTGGACACCTTCCAATGTGTCTCCATGACACAACCTACATGGTCCCCTTCCACTGTGTCTCCATGGTACCCCCATCCCGGACCCTCCACAGTGAAACAGGCTTTGATCCCCTGATGGAATCGATACAGCCAGTCGCCCAGGACCTGGAGGTGGGTTGGCCGGGTCGCCTGGAGGGGGGGGGGAGGCGTCAGGCATGTGTGGTGTGGGTAAGGTTGGGGTGTTGGGGTCGCATACCAGCGCCGAGCCCTCAGACGACGTTTTGCAAGACTAAGTGTCATGGTTTCTGGCGGCGTCATTTTATCATTGTACAGGGGGGGGGGGGGGGGTCTGGGCGTGGCTTGGCGGGGAGAGGCTGCGCGTGGTGGGGCGGGAGGGCCAATAGGGGCTGGGCGTGGTCTGGACCAGTCTGGCGTCCGACCCAGTCCTCTTATTGCCAGAAAACGCCGCCCCGGGCTCTCATGAAAAGAACATGGATGCCGTAAGAATGACACCGAAGTCTAAATCCCTCGTATGTGTAACCCAAACCCACTTTGAAACATTGCATATCATTCCTTTTACACGGACTAGGGTAATTCATTTCAATCCTCAAAAAAAGTTCTATATTTCAGTCTTACAGGCAACAATTTCGTCCTCGGCTGCGGACACTAGAGTAGAATGCGACCTTTAATCTCTCCAGGGACAATGCTAAATCCGCCTCCGCTGCGAGGCCGCAATATGTAACCCTTTAACTGTAGTGGTGCTGTAACAATTTTGTAACCCTTTAACTGTAGTGGTGCTGTAAAAGTTCTGTAACCCTTTAACTGTAGCAGTGTATCAATATTATATCAATACCTACCAGAGTTTTACTATCGTTTAACTGTTTAGTTACAGTAATTGGCATGTATTTGTCTAAGAGTAATTGTATCCTAACTGCAGCAGTAGTCTGCAGTCGCTTCATTGTACATTGTCAGTCATGCCTGGACAGCTACCTCCTGCAGTCGCTTCATTGTTCATTGTCAGTTATGCTTGGACAGCTACCTCCTGCTTCATTGTACATTGTCAGCCATGCCTGGACAGCTACCTCCTGCTTCATTGTACATTGTCAGCCATGCCTGGACAGCTACCTCCTGCAGTCGCTTCATTGTACATTCAGCCATGCCTGGATAGCTACCTCCTGCTTCATTGTACATTGTCAGCCATGCCTGGACAGCTACCTCTTGCTTCATTGTACATTGTCAGCCATGCCTGGACAGCTACCTCCTGCAGTCGCTTCATTGTACATTCAGCCATGCCTTGACAGCTACCTCCTGCAGTCGCTTCATTGTACATTGTCAGTTATGCTTGGACAGCTACCTCCTGCTTCATTGTACATTGTCAGCTATGCCTGGACAGCTACCTCTTGCTTCATTGTACATTCAGCCATGCCTGGATAGCTACCTCCTGCAGTCGCTTCATTGTACATTGTCAGTTATGCTTGGACAGCTACCTCCTGCTTACATTGTCAGCCATGCCTGGACAGCTACATCCTGCTTCATTGTACATTGTCAGCCATGCCGGGGAAGCTACCTCCTGCTTCATTGTACATTGTCAGCCATGCCTGGGAAGCTACCTCCTGCTTCATTGTACATTGTCAGCCATGCCTGGGAAGCTACCTCCTGCTTCATTGTACATTGTCAGTTATGCTTGGACAGCTACCTCCTGCTTACATTGTCAGCCACACCTGGACAGCTACCTCCTGCTTCATTGTACATTGTCAGCCATGCCTGGATAGCTACCTCCTGCTTCATTGTACATTGTCAGCCATGCCTGGACAGCTACATCCTGCTTCATTGTACATTGTCAGCCATGCCGGGGAAGCTACCTCCTGCTTCATTGTACATTGTCAGCCATGCCTGGGAAGCTACCTCCTGCTTCATTGTACATTGTCAGTTATGCTTGGACAGCTACCTCCTGCTTACATTGTCAGCCACACCTGGACAGCTACCTCCTGCTTCATTGTACATTGTCAGCCATGCCTGGATAGCTACCTCCTGCTTCATTGTACATTGTCAGCCATGCCTGGACAGCTACCTCCTGCTTCATTGTACATTGTCAGCTATGCCTGGACAGCTACCTCCCGCTTCATTGTGCATTCAGCCATGCCTGGATAGCTACCTCCTGCAGTCGCTTCATTGTACATTGTCAGTTATGCTTGGACAGCTACCTCCTGCTTACATTGTCAGCCATACCTGGACAGCTACCTCCTGCTTCATTGTACATTGTCAGCCATGCCTGGATAGCTACCTCCTGCTTCATTGTACATTGTCAGCCATGCCTGGACAGCTACCTCCTGCTTCATTGTACATTGTCAGCCATGCCTGGACAGCTACCTCCTGCAGTCGCTTCATTGTACATTCAGCTATGCCTGGACAACTACCTCCTGCTTCATTGTACATTGTCAGCCATGCCTGGACAGCTACCTCCTGCTTCATTGTACATTGTCAGCCATACCTGGACAGCTACCTCCTGCTTCATTGTACATTGTCAGCCATGCCTGGATAGCTACCTCCTGCTTCATTGTACATTGTCAGCCATGCCTGGACAGCTACCTCCTGCAGTCGCTTCATTGTACATTCAGCCATGCCTGGACAGCTACCTCCTGCTTCATTGTACATTGTCAGCTATGCCTGGACAGCTACCTCCTGCTTCATTGTACATTCAGCCATGCCTGGATAGCTACCTCCTGCAGTCGCTTCATTGTACATTGTCAGTTATGCTTGGACAGCTACCTCCTGCTTACATTGTCAGCCATGCCTGGACAGCTACATCCTGCTTCATTGTACATTGTCAGCCATGCCTGGGAAGCTACCTCCTGCTTCATTGTACATTGTCAGCCATGCCTGGGAAGCTACCTCCTGCTTCATTGTACATTGTCAGTTATGCTTGGACAGCTACCTCCTGCTTACATTGTCAGCCATACCTGGACAGCTACCTCCTGCTTCATTGTACATTGTCAGCCATGCCTGGACAGCTACCTCCTGCTTCATTGTACATTGTCAGCCATGCCTGGACAGCTACCTCCTGCTTCATTGTACATTGTCAGCCATGCCTGGACAGCTACCTCCTGCTTCATTGTACATTGTCAGCCATGCCTGGACAGCTACCTCCTGCAGTCGCTTCATTGTACATTCAGCCATGCCTGGACAGCTACCTCCTGCAGTCGCTTCATTGTACATTGTCAGTTATGCTTGGACAGCTACCTCCTGCTTCATTGTACATTGTCAGCTATGCCTGGACAGCTACCTCCCGCTTCATTGTGCATTCAGCCATGCCTGGATAGCTACCTCCTGCAGTCGCTTCATTGTACATTGTCAGTTATGCTTGGACAGCTACCTCCTGCTTACATTGTCAGCCATACCTGGACAGCTACCTCCTGCTTCATTGTACATTGTCAGCCATGCCTGGATAGCTACCTCCTGCTTCATTGTACATTGTCAGCCATGCCTGGACAGCTACCTCCTGCTTCATTGTACATTGTCAGCCATGCCTGGACAGCTACCTCCTGCAGTCGCTTCATTGTACATTCAGCTATGCCTGGACAGCTACCTCCTGCTTCATTGTACATTGTCAGCCATGCCTGGACAGCTACCTCCTGCTTCATTGTACATTGTCAGTTATGCTTGGACAGCTACCTCCTGCTTACATTGTCAGCCATACCTGGACAGCTACCTCCTGCTTCATTGTACATTGTCAGCCATGCCTGGATAGCTACCTCCTGCTTCATTGTACATTGTCAGCCATGCCTGGACAGCTACCTCCTGCTTCATTGTACATTGTCAGCCATACCTGGACAGCTACCTCCTGCTTCATTGTACATTGTCAGCCATGCCTGGATAGCTACCTCCTGCTTCATTGTACATTGTCAGCCATGCCTGGACAGCTACCTCCTGCAGTCGCTTCATTGTACATTGTCAGCTATGCCTGGACAGCTACCTCCCGCTTCATTGTGCATTCAGCCATGCCTGGATAGCTACCTCCTGCAGTCGCTTCATTGTACATTGTCAGTTATGCTTGGACAGCTACCTCCTGCTTACATTGTCAGCCATACCTGGACAGCTACCTCCTGCTTCATTGTACATTGTCAGCCATGCCTGGATAGCTACCTCCTGCTTCATTGTACATTGTCAGCCATGCCTGGACAGCTACCTCCTGCTTCATTGTACATTGTCAGCCATGCCTGGACAGCTACCTTCTGCAGTCGCTTCATTGTACATTCAGCTATGCCTGGACAGCTACCTCCTGCTTCATTGTACATTGTCAGCCATGCCTGGACAGCTACCTCCTGCTTCATTGTACATTGTCAGCCATACCTGGACAGCTACCTCCTGCTTCATTGTACATTGTCAGCCATACCTGGACAGCTACCTCCTGCTTCATTGTACATTGTCAGCCATGCCTGGATAGCTACCTCCTGCTTCATTGTACATTGTCCGCCATGCCTGGACAGCTACCTCCTGCAGTCGCTTCATTGTACATTCAGCCATGCCTGGACAGCTACCTCCTGCTTCATTGTACATTGTCAGCTATGCCTGGACAGCTACCTCCTGCTTCATTGTACATTCAGCCATGCCTGGACAGCTACCTCCTGCTTCATTGTACATTGTCAGCCATGCCTGGACAGCTACCTCCTGCTTCATTGTACATTGTCAGCCATGCCTGGACAGCTACCTCCTGCTTCATTGTACATTGTCAGCCATACCTGGACAGCTACCTCCTGCTTCATTGTACATTGTCAGCCATGCCTGGATAGCTACCTCCTGCTTCATTGTACATTGTCAGCCATGCCTGGACAGCTACCTCCTGCAGTCGCTTCATTGTACATTCAGCCATGCCTGGACAGCTACCTCCTGCTTCATTGTACATTGTCAGCTATGCCTGGACAGCTACCTCCTGCTTCATTGTACATTCAGCCATGCCTGGACAGCTACCTCCTGCTTCATTGTACATTGTCAGCCATGCCTGGACAGCTACCTCCTGCTTCATTGTACATTGTCAGCCATGCCTGGATAGCTACCTCCTGCAGTCGCTTCATTGTACATTGTCAGTTATGCTTGGACAGCTACCTCCTGCTTACATTGTCAGCCATGCCTGGACAGCTACCTCCTGCTTCATTGTACATTGTCAGCCATGCCTGGATAGCTACCTCCTGCTTCATTGTACATTGTCAGCCATGCCTGGACAGCTACCTCCTGCTTCATTGTACATTGTCAGTTATGCTTGGACAGCTACCTCCTGCTTACATTGTCAGCCATACCTGGACAGCTACCTCCTGCTTCATTGTACATTGTCAGCCATGCCTGGACAGCTACCTCCTGCTTCATTGTACATTGTCAGCCATGCCTGGACAGCTACCTCCTGCAGTCGCTTCATTGTACATTCAGCCATGCCTGGACAGCTACCTCCTGCAGTCGCTTCATTGTACATTGTCAGTTATGCTTGGACAGCTACCTCCTGCTTCATTGTACATTGTCAGCTATGCCTGGACAGCTACCTCCCGCTTCATTGTGCATTCAGCCATGCCTGGATAGCTACCTCCTGCAGTCGCTTCATTGTACATTGTCAGTTATGCTTGGACAGCTACCTCCTGCTTACATTGTCAGCCATACCTGGACAGCTACCTCCTGCTTCATTGTACATTGTCAGCCATGCCTGGACAGCTACCTCCTGCTTCATTGTACATTGTCAGCCATGCCTGGACAGCTACCTCCTGCAGTCGCTTCATTGTACATTCAGCTATGCCTGGACAGCTACCTCCTGCTTCATTGTACATTGTCAGCCATGCCTGGACAGCTACCTCCTGCTTCATTGTACATTGTCAGCCATACCTGGACAGCTACCTCCTGCTTCATTGTACATTGTCAGCCATACCTGGACAGCTACCTCCTGCTTCATTGTACATTGTCAGCCATGCCTGGATAGCTACCTCCTGCTTCATTGTACATTGTCAGCCATGCCTGGATAGCTACCTCCTGCTTCATTGTACATTGTCAGCCATGCCTGGACAGCTACCTCCTGCTTCATTGTACATTGTCAGCCATGCCTGGACAGCTACCTCCTGCTTCATTGTACATTGTCAGCCATGCCTGGACAGCTACCTCCTGCTTCATTGTACATTGTCAGCCATGCCTGGACAGCTACCTCCTGCAGTCGCTTCATTGTACATTCAGCTATGCCTGGACAGCTACCTCCTGCTTCATTGTACATTGTCAGCCATGCCTGGACAGCTACCTCCTGCTTCATTGTACATTGTCAGCCATACCTGGACAGCTACCTCCTGCTTCATTGTACATTGTCAGCCATACCTGGACAGCTACCTCCTGCTTCATTGTACATTGTCAGCCATGCCTGGATAGCTACCTCCTGCTTCATTGTACATTGTCAGCCATGCCTGGATAGCTACCTCCTGCTTCATTGTACATTGTCAGCCATGCCTGGACAGCTACCTCCTGCTTCATTGTACATTGTCAGCCATGCCTGGACAGCTACCTCCTGCTTCATTGTACATTGTCAGCCATGCCTGGACAGCTACCTCCTGCTTCATTGTACATTGTCAGCCATGCCTGGACAGCTACCTCCTGCAGTCGCTTCATTGTACATTCAGCCATGCCTGGACAGCTACCTCCTGCAGTCGCTTCATTGTACATTGTCAGTTATGCTTGGACAGCTACCTCCTGCTTCATTGTACATTGTCAGCTATGCCTGGACAGCTACCTCCCGCTTCATTGTGCATTCAGCCATGCCTGGATAGCTACCTCCTGCAGTCGCTTCATTGTACATTGTCAGTTATGCTTGGACAGCTACCTCCTGCTTACATTGTCAGCCATACCTGGACAGCTACCTCCTGCTTCATTGTACATTGTCAGCCATGCCTGGATAGCTACCTCCTGCTTCATTGTACATTGTCAGCCATGCCTGGACAGCTACCTCCTGCTTCATTGTACATTGTCAGCCATGCCTGGACAGCTACCTCCTGCAGTCGCTTCATTGTACATTCAGCTATGCCTGGACAGCTACCTCCTGCTTCATTGTACATTGTCAGCCATGCCTGGACAGCTACCTCCTGCTTCATTGTACATTGTCAGCCATACCTGGACAGCTACCTCCTGCTTCATTGTACATTGTCAGCCATACCTGGACAGCTACCTCTTGCTTCATTGTACATTGTCAGCCATGCCTGGATAGCTACCTCCTGCTTCATTGTACATTGTCAGCCATGCCTGGACAGCTACCTCCTGCAGTCGCTTCATTGTACATTCAGCCATGCCTGGACAGCTACCTCCTGCTTCATTGTACATTGTCAGCTATGCCTGGACAGCTACCTCCTGCTTCATTGTACATTCAGCCATGCCTGGATAGCTACCTCCTGCAGTCGCTTCATTGTACATTGTCAGTTATGCTTGGACAGCTACCTCCTGCTTACATTGTCAGCCATGCCTGGACAGCTACATCCTGCTTCATTGTACATTGTCAGCCATGCCTGGGAAGCTACCTCCTGCTTCATTGTACATTGTCAGCCATGCCTGGGAAGCTACCTCCTGCTTCATTGTACATTGTCAGTTATGCTTGGACAGCTACCTCCTGCTTACATTGTCAGCCATACCTGGACAGCTACCTCCTGCTTCATTGTACATTGTCAGCCATGCCTGGATAGCTACCTCCTGCTTCATTGTACATTGTCAGCCATGCCTGGACAGCTACCTCCTGCTTCATTGTACATTGTCAGCCATGCCTGGACAGCTACCTCCTGCTTCATTGTACATTGTCAGCCATGCCTGGACAGCTACCTCCTGCAGTCGCTTCATTGTACATTGTCAGTTATGCTTGGACAGCTACCTCCTGCTTCATTGTACATTGTCAGCTATGCCTGGACAACTACCTCCCGCTTCATTGTGCATTCAGCCATGCCTGGATAGCTACCTCCTGCAGTCGCTTCATTGTACATTGTCAGTTATGCTTGGACAGCTACCTCCTGCTTACATTGTCAGCCATACCTGGACAGCTACCTCCTGCTTCATTGTACATTGTCAGCCATGCCTGGATAGCTACCTCCTGTTTCATTGTACATTGTCAGCCATGCCTGGACAGCTACCTCCTGCTTCATTGTACATTGTCAGCCATGCCTGGACAGCTACCTCCTGCAGTCGCTTCATTGTACATTCAGCTATGCCTGGACAGCTACCTCCTGCTTCATTGTACATTGTCAGCCATGCCTGGACAGCTACCTCCTGCTTCATTGTACATTGTCAGCCATACCTGGACAGCTACCTCCTGCTTCATTGTACATTGTCAGCCATACCTGGACAGCTACTCCTGCTTCATTGTACATTGTCAGCCATGCCTGGATAGCTACCTCTTGCTTCATTGTACATTGTCAGCCATGCCTGGACAGCTACCTCCCGCAGTCGCTTCATTGTACATTCAGCCATGCCTGGACAGCTACCTACTGCTTCATTGTACATTGTCAGCCATACCTGGACAGCTACCTCCTGCTTCATTGTACATTGTCAGCCATACCTGGACAGCTACCTCCTGCTTCATTGTACATTGTCAGCCATGCTTGGACAGCTACCTCCTGCTTCATTGTACATTGTCAGCTATGCCTGGACAGCTACCTCCTGCAGTCGCTTCATTGTACATTCAGCCATGCCTGGACAGCTACCTACTGCTTCATTGTACATTGTCAGCCATGCCTGGACAGCTACCTACTGCTTCATTGTACATTGTCAGTTATGCTTGGACAGCTACCTACTGCTTCATTGTACATTGTCAGCCATACCTGGACAGCTACCTCCTGCTTCATTGTACATTGTCAGCTATGCCTGGACAGCTACCTCCTGCTTCATTGTACATTCAGCCATGCCTGGATAGCTACCTCCTGCAGTCGCTTCATTGTACATTGTCAGTTATGCTTGGACAGCTACCTCCTGCTTACATTGTCAGCCATACCTGGACAGCTACCTCCTGCTTCATTGTACATTGTCAGCCATGCCTGGATAGCTACCTCCTGCTTCATTGTACATTGTCAGCCATGCCTGGACAGCTACCTCCTGCAGTCGCTTCATTGTACATTCAGCCATGCCTGGACAGCTACCTCCTGCTTCATTGTACATTGTCAGTTATGCTTGGACAGCTACCTACTGCTTCATTGTACATTGTCAGCCATGCCTGGACAGCTACCTCCTGCAGTCGCTTTATTGTACATTCAGCCATGCCTGGACAGCTACCTACTGCTTCATTGTACATTGTCAGTTATGCTTGGACAGCTACCTCCTGCTTCATTGTACATTGTCAGCTATGCCTGGACAGCTACCTCCTGCTTCATTGTACATTCAGCCATGCCTGGATAGCTACCTCCTGCAGTCGCTTCATTGTACATTGTCAGTTATGCTTGGACAGCTACCTCCTGCTTACATTGTCAGCCATGCCTGGACAGCTACATCCTGCTTCATTGTACATTGTCAGCCATGCCTGGATAGCTACCTCCTGCTTCATTGTACATTGTCAGCCATGCCTGGGAAGCTACCTCCTGCTTCATTGTACATTGTCAGCCATGCCTGGACAGCTACCTCCTGCAGTCGCTTCATTGTACATTCAGCCATGCCTGGACAGCTACCTACTGCTTCATTGTGCATTGTCAGCCATGCCTGGACAGCCACCTCCTGCTTCATTGTACATTGTCAGCCATGCCTGGACAGCTACCTCCTGCTTCATTGTACATTGTCAGCCATGCCTGGACAGCTACCTCCTGCTTCATTGTACATTGTCAGCCATGCCTGGACAGCTACCTCCTGCTTCATTGTACATTGTCAGCCATGCCTGGACAGCTACCTCCTGCTTCATTGTACATTGTCAGCCATGCCTGGACAGCTACCTCCTGCTTCATTGTACATTGTCAGCCATGCCTGGACAGCTACCTCCTGCTTCATTGTACATTGTCAGCCATGCCTGGGAAGCTACCTCCCGCAGTCGCTTCATTGTACATTGTTAGCCATGCCTGGACACTTCGCGCGAGTAACATCTTCATCGAGGAAGACTTCCCAAGAGCCATTCAGGAGCAGCGACAATGTTTACTGTATGTCCTGAAGGCCGCTAGGGCAGATGGCGCACGCGCTTCGCTCACAGGGGATATGTTGTTGGTTAACGGGAAAAAATACGGACTGGAGACTCTCACTTCACTTCCAGAAGGTTGGTTGAAACACGCTAATGTAACATAGTAAATTTACAAGATGTTACAAATTGTGGTTGGCTCTTTGAGACCACCCCCTTGGTTGAACGGCTTGTTGTGCAGGCTATCGGTTCGGTGTGAGTTGTTCTCGCGGTGTGAGCAGGGCAGCTATACACAGGGGTCATTATCATAATGGTTGTAAACAATGCCAGTGCGACAACGCGATCGGCCGGCCGGATAATATGGTATTCGTTGTAGGTTTCTCGACCTGTTTTTGACCACGCGGTTTCTGTTGGACTTTGTATACTTCTATATTATTCTACAAAGTTGATTTAATATTTATATACATGCATATCACTATTCACTATACCGCAGTTCGAGTATATGTTGAAACAGCTAGATCTAGTACATGTAAGGCGCAATATAAATGTAAAGATCACTGCAGATAATTTTGTTGATCGTTGATCGTTGACATAGTTATATGTGGCTACAGGATCACCCTATGGAATATATATGGGCCAAACAAAGATAACCCTGGTTTTTATAAGGAACTCAATGAAAAAATTTGGACTTTCGAAAATTCAGCCATAATAATATGTGGAGACAGGTTCCTGGTGTTGTCCCAAGAAAATGATACAATTGGATATAAACGGGAAAATAATATTAAGGCAAGAATGGTTGTATATTGAGTTGTTAGCAAGTTTAGAACTATCAGACTTTTGGCGGATTTGTCACCCAAAGACGAGGAGATTTACTTGGACTAACCAACAACGTAAAACCCAAAGGGCAAGATTAGACTTTTTTTTTACCTCAAATGACATAAACGCTTTGATAACGGCTTGTGATATTGGACCGCGCCATAGAACGGATCCCTCATTGGTTTTTGTAAAATTAGATTTATTCCTCGCGGCAAGGGGCAAAGGTTATTGGAAATTTAACACTGACCCATTAACTGACCCGGAATATGTAAAGATAGTCAAACAATGCATTAACGAGGTAGCTGTATTTTATGGCAATACCTTTGACGACCAGAAACTGTTTGAAATGATAAAACTAGAGATTCGGGGTCATACAATTAGCTATAGTATAGTTACAAGAAAAAATGTCATTGGCGAGGGAAGGAGCATTAAAACGCAAATCTCCAAAAGTGAGTCAGGGTCAACTATCAGAGATGGCGGTTTTTCAGATTTTTAGGTAGTTTTTTTTCAGGTAGTATCCTAAGATCAAAAGCTAGGTGGTTTGAAGAAGGTGAGAAATCTAGTCATTCTTTTTGCAGTCTAGAAAAGAGAAACTATGTATGCAAATTAATTAGTAAACTTGGGATCGATGACGTAGAAATCGGGGGACCATCCATAATCCTTATAGAAATTAGGAAATATTATTGTAACCTGTACGCAAATTGTGACCATACTAGGGCAGAAGGATACACTCAGACCTTTTTACAGCCAGCAAACATCAAGCGCTTAAATGAAAAACATAGAGATCTATGTGAAGGTAACATTACGTTACATGAAATTAAATTGGTCATTAAGGAGATGAAAAATAAGAAGTCGCCGGGAATTGATGGCTTTCCCATAGATTTTTATAATTTTTTCTGGAATGACATTTGAACCTATTTGTATCGCAACCTTCAAACGGCATATACATCTGAGTCGCTATCAGTAACCCAAAGTTGGGAATAATTATATGTTTACCAAAGAGTGATAAGGGTAGGGAATATATAAAAAACTGGCGTCCTATATCCTTATTAAATGCAGATTTGAAAATATTAACTGGGGTATTAGCTAATAGGATGAAACAAGTATTACCAGACATTATTAGTAACGATCAAAAAGGTTTTCTAAAGAGAAGATTCATTGGCGAACGTACAAGGCTGGTATATGACATAATGCATTATATGCAGGATAGAAATAAGGCCGGTATGCTACTTTTAATAGATTTCGAGAGAGCGTTTGACACTGTAAGCTGGAAATATATAAACAGTGCATTTAAAGCATATGGATTCGGCCCGTCATTCATAAAATGGTTTAATATTGTTTATAAAGAACCTAAGAGCAGTGTTGTGAATAACGGTAATCTCTCAGAAGAATTTACTATTGGTAGAGGGTGTCGACAGGGTGATCCATTATCGCCATATGTTTTTATATTAGCCATAGAGCCACTTGCCATGCACCTCAAGAAGGACAGTTTGGTTATAGGTATTGTTATAAATGAGGTTGAATATTTGATAGGTCAATATGCGGATGACACTTTCCCACTACTAGATGGCAGTGAATCATCATTAAGAAGGGTGTTAAAGATCATGGAGGATTTTGGTGTTGCATCAGGTTTGCGTATGAACGCAGAGAAGACAAAAGCTGTGTGTTTAGGAAAACCGTGTGATACCACATTATTTACCGGCATTCCACTTGAATGGGTTAATCAATTTGTTTTGCTTGGTATTAAGTTCTCTACAGATTTTGGAAAAATTTCGGCCCTAAATTATGACAGTAAAGTTGTTGAATTTGACAGCACTTTGAATGCATACGGGAAGAGAAACCTGTCATACAGGGGCAGAGTGACAGTTGTGAAATCTCTGGCACTACCCAAATTTGCACATGTTATGTAAGTTTTGCCTACACCAGGCAAATTTGTTTTTGATAAATTGACTAAATTGGTACGATTTTTTTTCTGGAAAAGTGGAAAGGCGAAAGCCTCTATGAATAGGGTATGTCAGACTGTTAAAATGGTGGCTTAGGTCTGACACATATTGAATCGTTTCAGAAAACGTTAAAAAAAAATCGTGGATAAACCATATTGTAGAAATGGATGGCAAATGACAACAATCTTTTGTAATACTATTTGAGAAAGAAAGACATTTGTGTTGGGACCTTGACCTTCAGTCACTGAAAGCATATTCTAGTGTGTCTAACCCCTTTTGGGCCGACGTGTTTAAAGCGTGGTATGAATATAGAAAAACAGAAGAAAGCGTTAACGCAGATCTTCCCGGGTACCCTTTCTGGAACTCGTATTTTACTACAAATTATAATCTTGTGGTTAGAAAAAAAGAATTTATTCAGAAAGGTGTCATATATGTACAAGACATGTTTGACGAAAACAGAACTTTATTGGGTTGGTCAGAATTCAGAGATTGGTATCAGATTGATGGTAACTTCGCTGACTTTTATAGCTTGATACATTCGCTTCCTCGAGAGTGGAAAGCTGTCTATGCTAAGCCTATTGATACGGAGCCTTTTATTACTACACGAACCTGTGCATTGAAGGAATTACGAAGTAAGGTAAAGGTGTGCAATTTCATTTATAATAAATTAGTAATGTATTTGAAAAGGAATAATGTTAATGAAGGGAAATGGGAAAGTGAGCTGGAATGCACGTGGTCACCTGATCAATGGCACCGTCACTATGAATTGTCGTATGACGCCACGGTAGATGAAAAGTTTAGAAATTTCCAGTTTGAGATATTGCATAGGGTGATCGCGACTAATGTCTATTTGAAAAATTGTAAGGTGAAAGACACGGATGTTTGTGAATTTTGTAATACCGCCCTAGAATCTATCACCCATCTCTTCTGGGACTGTCCGTATGTTAAGGGTGTATGGATAGCTTTTGCTAATTGGTTAGAACCTTATATACATGTGAGTACAACACCTTTATTGTCTATAATTAGTATAATTTTCGGGCTTTCCGACACACGGTGTAGTAGTTTAATTAACCATTTAATACTTATTGTAAAAAGACACATTTACATATGTAAATGGAAAGGGAAGACACCAAACCTCCAAGCATGTCTTAGGGTTATTAGTCCAATTATTTCACAGAGCGCTGTATCGGGTACAGTAAGGGGGGTGGTCCAGTTTGCGTAAATTTGATAGAAAGTGGGGCCGACTCCGACCAATATTTGAATGATCAGTTTTATAGTTTATTGTATATTTGTATGCCTGTGCCCTGAAATATTTGTACTCGATACCTGGTGCGGATGAAATGAAAAAAAGCCATGCCTGGACAGCTACCTCCTGCTTCATTGTACATTGTCAGCCATGCCTGGACAGCTGCATCCCTGTGTTCTCCAATAGCGCTGTGTACAACTATGTCACATGACTGCCACATGTCACCCTCCGGCTATTGATCTCGTACGCCACGTGGTCATATGGTAACTTGGGCCTTGACCCAGTTCGCTTTGGGTTTTATTGATGGCCTCCCGCCCTGAAGACCAAGTGATTCCACGCCGGACTGGTACAAATTGTCTTGATTGATGAACGACCAGTGCCCTCTATCGGTGATTGGTGAACATCATACTCACGTGAGTTGCGGGCGGACGCGGATCCACCTAGCGGAGATTCCATTAAGGGTGCACCGTGGCGGATTACACTGTCCGGCCACGGTTCATCATAATCCATAACGCGGCCATTGTGGCCCCGTGCTACCCGTGCAGTCAGCCCGCGGGCCGCGGACCTGCAATGGCGGGGATTTGTTATTATTTATTTGATAGGCTGGATTACCCGGCGGGTGGAAGGACCACGAAGTGCGGCCACATGACCAAGGCAGCCACCCCCCCCCCCCCCCCTTGTACCCACCCAAACCCTCCTGTACCCAACCAGGCTCTCCTGTACCCAGCCAAGCCTCCTGAACCATGCCAGGCCCCACTGTACCCAGCCAGGCCCCACTGTACCCAGCCAGGCCGTCCTGTACTAATCCAGACCCCCCTGTACCCACCCAGGCTCTCCTAAATCCACCCAGATCGTCCTGTATCCAGCCGGGCCCTACTGTTCCCACCCAGGCCCTTCGGTACCCATTCAGACGCTCCTGTACCCAGCCATGCCATCCTGTACCCAGCCAGGCCCTACTCTTACCACCCAGGCCCTCCGGTAGCCTGTCAGACCCTCCTGTACCCAGCCATGCCCTCCTGTACCCAGTCAGGCCCTCCTGTACCAAGCCATGCCATCCTGTACCCAGCCATGCCATCCTGTACCCAGCCAGGCCCTCCTGTACCCAGCCAGGCCCTACTCTTACCACCCAGGCCCTCCGGTAGCCTTTCAGACCCTCCTGTACCCAGCCATGCCCTCCGGTACCCAGTCAGGCCCTCCTGTACCAAGCCAGGCCCTCCTGTACCCAGCCAGGCCCTCCTGTACCCAGCCAGTCCCTACTGTACCCAGCCAGGTCCCCCTGTACCCAGCCAGGCCCCCCTGTACCCAGCCATGCCATCCTGTACCCAGCCAGGCCCTACTCTTACCACCCAGGCCCTCCGGTAGCCTGTCAGACCCTCATGTACCCAGCCATGCCCTCCTGTACCCAGTCAGGCCCTCCTGTACCAAGCCAGGCCCTCCTGTACCCAGCCAGGCCCTCCTGTACCCAGCCAGTCCCTACTGTACCCAGCCAGGTCCCCCTGTTCCAAGCCAGGCCCTCCTGTACCCAGCCAGGCCCTACTGTACACAGCCAGGCCCTACTGTACCCAGCCAGGTCCCTCTGTACCCACCCAGGCCCTACTGTACCCAGCCATGCCCTCCTGTACCCAGCCAGGCCCTCCTGTACCCAGCCAGGCCCTCCTGTACCCAGCCAGGCCCTCCTGTACCGAGCCAGGCCCCCTTTACCCAGACAGGCCCTTATGTACCCAGCCAGGTCCTCCAGTACCCACGCATGCCTTCCTGTACCCAGCCAGGCCCTCCTGTACCCAGCCAGGCTCTCCTGAACCCAGCCAGGCCCTCCTGTACCCACGCATGCCCCCCTGTACCCAGCCAGGCCCTCCTGTACCCACCCAGGCTCTCCTAAATCCACCCAGATCGTCCTGTATCCAGCCGGGCCCTACTGTTCCCACCCAGGCCCTCCGGTACCCATTCAGACGCTCCTGTACCCAGCCATGCCATCCTGTACCCAGTCAGGCCCTACTCTTACCACCCAGGCCCTCCGGTAGCCTGTCAGACCCTCCTGTACCCAGCCATGCCCTCCTGTACCCAGTCAGGCCCTCCTGTAGCAAGCCAGGCCCTCCTGTACCCAGCCAGGCCCTCCTGTACCCAGCCAGTCCCTACTGTACCCAGCCAGGCCCTACTGTACCCAGTCAGGCCCTGCTGTACCCAGCCACGTCCCCCTGTACCCAGCCAGGCCCCCCTGTACCCAGCCAGGCCCCCCTGTACCCAGCCAGGCCCCCCTGTTCCAAGCCAGGCCCTCCTGTACCCAGCCAGGCCCTACTGTACACAGCCAGGCCCTACTGTACCCAGCCAGGTCCCTCTGTACCCACCCAGGCCCTACTGTACCCAGCCAGGCCCTCCTGTACCCAGCCAGGCCCTCCTGTACCCAGCCAGGCCCTCCTGTACCCAGCCAGGCCCTCCTGTACCCAGCCAGGCCCCCCTTTATCCAGACAGGCCCTTATGTACCCAGCCAGGCCCTCTAGTACCCACGCATGCCCTCCTTTACCCAGCCAGGCCCTCCTGTACCCAGCCAGGCTCTCCTGAACCCAGCCAGGCCCTCCTGTACCCACGCATGCCCCCCTGTACCCAGCCAGGCCCTCTTGTACCCAGCCAGGCCCTCCTGTACCCAGCCAGGCCCCCCTTTACCCAGACAGGCCCTTATGTACCCAGCCAGGTCCTCCAGTACCCACGCATGCCCCCCTGTACCCAGCCAGGCCCTCCTGTACCCAGCCAGGCTCTCCTGTACCCAGCCATGCCCTCCTGTACCCAGCCATGCCCTCCTGTACCCAGCCAGGCCCTCCTGTACCCAGCCATGCCCTCCTGTACCCAGCCAGGCCCTCCTGTACCCATCCAGTCTCTCATGTGTGAAAGGTCTTTGATGACCTGTGGTGTCGCTTCATCTACCCGCTTCTGTGTGTACAAACTGTCCACAAGTTACTCATAGAACAATAACTTTCTTGAGAAACAGACACAAACTTTGACTGGAAATTATGTATTTATATTCTTAGTGTATAAGTACACATATATTGTATGCAATAAATAACCGGACATTGTGTGGCTTTCTTGTGTATTACGTCATCAGAATGTGCAAATTACAGCAGTTTTATGTAGGCCTACTCTTTTAAAGTGTGATGACACATCTATTTTTCATCGAGTTAACATTTACAGTCACACAATGTGTCCAGAACGTTTTTCCAAAATATTTGAACAGCTTTAAGCTTATCTAGTTGGCTACCGTCTGTATTAAGAATATAATCGACATAAACTATGACTGTGGCTAATGGAAAGGGCACCTCGGAGAAAATGTGGAATACCCACCGGGTAGACGTAAGAGATATAGGTGTAGGTTGAACAGATTCCTGTATACCCTGTCCATAGCCTGTTTGATTAGTTTGTATTGTCTGAAATAAAAATAAAAATAGTCAAATAGAAATACTGGCGGAGATATAAGTTGCACACTTCTTGCCAGTATTGTTGCCAGTCGTCTATTCCAGGCATCACCTGGTGTCGCTGTGACTGGGGACCACGACCCGCCTCACAATGCTGACCGTTATCATCGCGAGAAGACATTGCAAGCGCTCACTCACATTGCACGTGTCTAGTTTTAACACCTTCCTCTGATGTGGCGAAGATTATACCCGTGCCCCGCATTGTAAGTTGTAACCTCTTAGAGGGAATTCAATTACATTTCTGACGCAAACATGTGGGCTGCAGCAGATATGTCGCGGATAAATACAGTTACCGTATGGCATTGTGAGCAGGCGAGCGTCACGTCTGTCCGTGGTTCGCCGCCGCCGAGGGAGGTCAGGATTGTGGGCGGCAGAGGGACACACTGGCGGCAATGTGGTTAAGCGGCTTATCGCAGTGCATCTGGAGGGCTTCAGGGACCGTCCAGCAGTTCGGTAGGGTATGGTGTATGGGGGGTACAGGGGGGGGGGGGAGGGGTTAGGGGGCGACGGTTCACCCTTAGGGCTTCAGGGTGGGGGAACCACCCACAGTTGGGAGAGGCCTTCAGGAGGTGGGTTTCAGGGTGGGGGAACCACCCACAGTTGGGAGAGGCTTTCAGGGGGTGGGCTTTAGGGTGGGGGAACCACCCACAGTTGGGAGAGGCCTTCAGGGGGTGGGCTTCAGGGTGGGGGAACCACCCACAGTTGGGAGAGGCCTTCAGGAGGTGGGCTTCAGGGTGGGGGAACCACCCACAGTTGGGAGAGGCCTTCAGGGGGTGGGCTTCAGGGTGGGGGAACCACCCACAGTTGGGAGAGGCCTTCAGGGGGTAGGCTTTAGGGTGGGGGAACCACCCACAGTTGGGGGAGGACTTCAGGGGGTGGGCTTCATGTTGGGGGAACCACCCACAGTTGGGAGAGGCCTTCAGGGGGTGGGCTTCAGGGTAGGGGAACCACCCACAGTTGGGAGAGGCCTTCAGGGGGTGGGCTTCAGGTTGGGGGAACCACCCACAGTTGGGAGAGGCCTTCAGGGGGTGGGCTTCAGGTCGGCGGAACCACCTACAGTTGGGAGAGGCCTTCAGGGGGTGGGCTTCAGGGTGGGGGAACCACCCACAGTTGGGAGAGGGCTTCACGGGGTGGGCTTCAGTGTCAGCCATAGTGGGCGATAGGGGTTGGTACGTAGCATACACGTGGTACAGACAGACCGTCGCCCGCGTCTGCCGACGACACTCCAAGGGACGTCACACCGCGAGATCCACGCCCAGCGAGTCTCCCAAACCACGTGGTCGTTACATAGTACACTGACATGAAAGCATCACATTTAGGAAAACTGGCTTAACAATGTGATGGTAAACCTGACAGAAAAGGTGTGTTGGGCTTGACAGCTGACGGCAGATTGGAAGACATGTGAACGACGTCACAGATGTGTGTGTAGTTCACCGGTTTATGATTTTAGGGATGTGTTAAATTTAAGTTATAAGTGAAAAGAATAAATAAATAATTCTTGTCTAGTCAGGCCTGAGACTGTAACAATCTTATATCCCGGCATGAACTGGGCAGGAAACAACTGTGCGAATTGTTGAGGATCGTTACCCGTACCATGTGAGACTTGAGCAATCCTCATCTTCGAGGTTTGATATTAACGTTACTCTCCCGAATACTTGGACATTCGCGATTCCCATTCGCCACCCCCCTCTCCTCCCTCTCTGAGTCCTGCCAGTGGCGGATCTAGGGGGGGGGGTTAGGGGGGTTGCACCCCCCCCCTTGGGAACCAAAAGATACAACCCACATGTTAACATACATGTTAAAGTCCCAAGTCTTCAGAGAGCAACCCAGCTCCCCCCCCCCCCCCACTTGGGAAACTGAACATACACTGTTAAAGTCGGGTTCTCCAAGCCCAAGCCCCCCCCCCCCCGGTCGGAAGGTTTTTTTCAGAGAGCACCCCCTCGCCCCCCCTTGGCAAACTCCTAGATCCGCCCCTGCCTCCGAAACCAGAAGTTAGCGGCGTCCATATCCTGGTATTCTCTAGCGAAAGGCAGTTGATAAATAAATAAACAAGAGCTCAATGGGACACTGATAATGATGCAAATCGACTTCGGGTCAAAGAGCCTGTCTTTTGAAACAGGCTGAAGCAAGCCGCGACGTCATACGATGATTATTAAGTCACTTATTAATAACTAAGGCTATTTCTTCATTCCAGTAGCTTAACTATCGCATATACCGAGTCCCTTGGTTTGAACTTTAAATTGAAAAGAAAAGCGTCGTTTTGACGTCAAGGCCTGGCCAAGAATTTCTATCAGCGGCATGGGTGAACGGTTTTACCAATGGCCCTTTTTGTCTTATTATAACAAATTTTTGAGTCATAGTGATGGTAGCGGTCGCCTAAGTAGGTGGGCAGATTGGAATAATTACGGCCTTCAGCGGCCAATTTGGGCTAAAATGGCCTTCAATTGCCAATTTGGGATCAATAACGCATTCAACGGGCTACGAACGCACTTTAGACGTTATGAAGGGCAAATTGGGCGCTGCGAGCACTACTTTGAACCATGTGCGCACTGTATTAATCGATATCGCCCAATAGTGCGACGACTAAGCGGGCTAGAACCGATTAGATGGCACCTAGACCCATGTTTTCGACCATTGCCCGTCTGTTGGTGCCTTTTAGGACTCTCTGTATCTCTTAGTAAAGGAGCTGCGGCGCGTACGCACTCTCTAGACCTTGACGTCACATGAAGCCTCTTTCGCCCGCCGATTCCATGCTACATTAGAAGTTAAATTAACAGGCATTTTGAGGTCAAGAGTGATTGAGTTGATTCAATATTAATAGCACTATGAATTGTACGCTTTATTTAGGAACACATCATCGTGACGTCACATGACGACACTGACGGCCACGGAAATGCTCAAGATGGCTTCTACTTTATACAGTATACCTACTTATGAAGTCGGGTGATGGTAACTATTGGCAAAACTCCTAAAAATGAAGCAAGCGCAACATTTCCTAGGAGCACATTCCCTGCGCCAAGAAGTTAGGCACGGCATAAGTTGTCCATAAAGACTACCTGTAACGACAAATAAACCGGAAGTCTCTACCACGTATAACAGCTGAGTAATAGCCGTTGATATCTTTCAACAGACCCGATGTTCCATGACATGTCCATCTTTTCCCACACAACAAATTTCGAATCGCCCGCTCACTCGCCGCTCGTTTTGGCGGAAGAGTCAGAGCGAATATTTGTCCACAATCACACGTGGACCGCCAACTCTGCTACTTTCAGCATGTGGAGTGCATTTGCCATTTCAACAGTGCGTAATAAGTACTCCCTTTAGTGGCGGATCAAGAGGAGGGGGGGGGGGACGAGCCAAGCACTGTTAAATTAGTTTTTTAAAGTAAAATATTCGGTCTGGCGCCCCCCCCCCCCTTTTCACAAATTTCTGGAGCTGCCACTGCACTGTCATGTTTATATTGTGGCAGTTCACATGTACGGACCCCCCCCCCTTCACAAAATGAAAATTGGAGGCAGATCGACGCAGCTCAAGAACTTACAGGGGGCTCTCAAAATGTGTGACGGAGGGGGTGGGGGGGACAATATGCGTTCATTTTTTCGTTGAGGGAGGGGGCAAGGGGTTGTGATTTCTTGCTGGCTTGTCACTTATTTTTACGTACATTACGTACATTTACGTTCACGAGGCAGTCTAAACTTAGACCGCTTTTCGATCCTCCTTTACCCGAACACATTTCTTTAATGGAACCCCCGGTCCACGTGTCATTGTTGATACACTGGCCACAGACAAACCTAGACACGCGCCGAAGATGGGGTAGTGATTTTCAGTAGGGTAAATCGCCCTTTTACGTTTTTGCAGGTTTGAAGGTTTACGGTTTGATACTCACGTGACAAATCGAAATCACACGCCATGGGGGAAGAGCGAGGGGGGGGGGGGAGAGAATAAAGGGGACGTCGTGTTCCCAGATCACGAAAAATTAATGTCTGTATTCCCAGGTGCACATATGTCCAAATGAATTCAACATATCTTCAATTCAATCAAAGATATCTTTAAAGACCCCTATTTAGATATATGTGCAAATGATTTAGACATATGTCCAAATGATTTAGACATATGTCCAAATGAATTGGACATATGTACAATTCCAAATTAATGTTATCATTAATTCAAATGAATTAATGTTGTCATGTTGTTGGAGGTGGTGGAGGTGGAGGTGGAGGTGGGGGTGGAGGTGGGGGTGGGGGTGGATGTGGAGGTGAAGGAGGCGGAGATGGCTTTGAAGGTGGAGGTGGAGGTGGGGGTGGAGGTGGGGGTGGGGGTGGATGTGGAGGTGAAGGTGGAGGTGGAGGTGAAGGTGGAGGTGGAGGTGGAGGTGGAGGCGGAGGTGGAGGTGGAGGCGGAGGTGGAGGTGGAGGTGGAGGTGGAGGTGGAGGAGGAGGTGGAGGTGGGGGTGGGGGTGGAGGTGGAGGGGGAGGTGGAGGTGGAGGTGGAGGTGGAGGTGGAGGTGAAGGTGCAGGTGGCTTTGGAGGTGAAGGTGGAGGTGGAGGTGGAGGCGGAGGCGGAGATGGAGGTGGAGTTGGAGGTGGAGGTGGAAGTGGAGGTGGAGGTGGGGGTGGGGGTTAAGGTGGAGGGGGAGGTGGGGGTGGGGGTGGAGGTGGAGGTGGAGGTGGAGGTGGAGGTGGAGGTGGAGGTGGAGGTGGAGGTGGAGGTGGAGGCGGAGGTGCAGGTGGAGGTGGAGGTGGAGGTGGAGGCGGAGGTGCAGGTGGCTTTGGAGGTGAAGGTGGAGGTGGAGGTGGAGGTGGAGGTGGAGATGGAGGTGGAGTTGGAGGTGGAGGTGGAAGTGGAGGTGGAGGTGGGGGTGGGGGTTAAGGTGGAGGTAGAGTTGGAGGTGAAGGTGGAGGTGGAGATGGAGGTGGGGGTGGAGGTGGAGGTGGAGGTGGAGGTAAAGGTGGAGGCGGAGGTGGAGGTGGAGGTGGAGGTGGAGGTGGAGGTGGAGGTGGAGGTGGAGGTGGAAGTGGAGGGGGAGCTGGAGGTGAAGGTGAAGGTGAAGGTGAAGGTGGAGGTGGAGGCGGAGGTGGAGGTGGAGGTGGAGGTGGGGGTGGAGGTGGAGGTGGAGGTGGAGGTGAAGGTGGCTGTGAAGGTGAAGGTGGAGGTGGGGGTGGAGGTGGAGATGGAAGTGGAGGGGGAGGTGGAGGTGGAGGTGGAGGTGGAGGTGGAGGTGAAGGTAGGGGTGGGGGTGGAGCTGGAGGGGGAGGTGAAGGTGGGGGCGGAGGCGGAGGCGGAGGCGGAAGCGGAGGTGGAGGTGGAGGTGGAGGTGGAGGTGGAGGTGAAGGTGGGGGTGGAGTTGCAGGTGGAGGTGCAGGTACAGGTGTAGGTGGAGGTGGAGGTGGAGGGGAGGGGGGCGGGAAGGGGGAGGTGGAGGTGGAGGTGGAGTTGGAATAATTTGCACATATGTGCAAATATTTGAATATATGTGCAAATATTCTATTAATTCCACTTTGGCTTGCCGTAGCTAACATCGTGCTACCCGAAACCAATCACCCTGCTACTCCTTCAATAGACAATCGTTGCCATAGTGACATTGCGTAGAATAATGAAACATGACGTCACACACATACAACTCTGGCTGTGGCCACTTAGCTGCACGAGCCGAGTTTATTGACGTTATATATAGATGTAGAAGCTAGATATCAATATAGAACATTACACCGATTAGTGGGCTGTATGGCGCGTCAGTAAGCCACCACCTTAGGCAGGCTGAACAAACGAGCGCGGAAAAACTCAAAGCTAGCCATTCATTCTAACGAAAATGCTAATTATATTGGATATACCTCGGCTAGTATGCTATATGTCGAGCTGGCCGCCGGCAAAACGCCAACGTTCGTTTGAGACATTGCACTTGAAACGTCAAACTAACGACCAAGACCTTAAGACGCGTCAGAGATTCGACGACTGCGGCAAGCTCTGTCGGCCACAGATAAGCTCATTCAGTCATAAGCGCAAATGACGCAACACAAGTCGGGATACTTACATCAAAATAAAATCTGCAAATACTGACACATGAAAACCCAAATCCGAGTTTGCTACGCAGCAACAAGGTCCATGCCATGCACAGCGTAGTCAAAGTCGTTACATTCGCCGGTTGGCATTTACATCGGCTGTTTTCTCGGCTTATATATGCACCCATCTCCTTCTTAAAACGATATTCTTGCAGAGTCAAAATATCTATCTACACAAAGTGGGTTTTTGTTTTGAGAAAGCACTCTCAGGTTGTTAATAAACTGTTGAAAATTATGCAGCTGTAAGTTCGTACTCGAGATGTGTTTATCCCGGACCTGGTGTCCCAATGGGCCACAGTGCCCAGTCACAGAGTGTGGGATGTGTTTATCCCAGACCTGGTGTCCCAATGGGCCACAGTGCCCAGTCACAGAGTGTGGGATGTGTTTATACCGGACCCGGTGTCACAATGGGCCACAGTGCCCAGTCACATAGTGTGGGATGTGTTTCTACCGGACCTGGTGTCACAATGGGCCACAGTGCCCAGTCACATAGTGTGGGATGTGTTTATCCCAGAACTGGTGTCCCAATGGGCCACAGTGCCCAGTCACAGAGTGTGGGATGTGTTTATCGCTTACCTGGTGTCCCAATGGGCCACAGTGCCCAGTCACAGATTGTGGGATGTGTTTATCCCAGACCTGGTGTCCCAATGGGCCACAGTGCCCAGTCACAGAGTGTGGGATGTGTTTATCCCAGACCTGGTGTCCCAATGGGCCACAGTGCCCAGTCACAGAGTGTGGGATGTGTTTATCCCGGACCTGGTGTCACAATGAGCCACAGTGCCCAGTCACATAGTGTGGGATGTGTTTATCCCGGACCTGGTGTCCCATTGGGCCACAGTGCCCAGTCACATAGTGTGGGATGTGTTTATCCCGGACCTGGTGTCCCAATGGGCCACAGTGCCCAGTCACAGAGTGTGGGATGTGTTTATCCCAGACCTGGTGTCCCAATAGGCCACAGTGCCCAGTCACAGAGTGTGGGATGTGTTTATCCCAGACCTGGTGTCCCAATGGGCCACAGTGCCCAGTCACAGAGTGTGGGATGTGTTTATCCCAGACCTGGTGTCCCAATGGGCCGCAGTGCCCAGTCACAGAGTGTGGGATGTGTTTATCCCAGACCTGGTGTCCCAATGGGCCACAGTGCCCAGTCACAGAGTGTGGGATGTGTTTATCCCGGACCTGGTGTCACAATGGGCCACAGTGCCCAGTCACAGAGTGTGGGATGTGTTTATCCCAGACCTGGTGTCCCAATGGGCCACAGTGCCCAGTCACAGAGTGTGGGATGTGTTTATCCCAGACCTGGTGTCCCAATGGGCCACAGCGCCCAGTCACAGAGTGTGGGATGTGTTTATCCCAGACCTGGTGTCCCATTGGGCCACAGTGCCCAGTCACAGAGTGTGAGATGTGTTTATCCCGGACCTGGTGTCCCAATGGGCCACAGTGCCCAGTCACAGAGTGATGGATGTGTTTATCCCGGACCTGGTGTCACAATGGGCCACAGTGCCCAGTCACATAGTGTGGGATGTGTTTATCCCAGACCTGGTGTCACAATGGGCCACAGTGCCCAGTCACAGAGTGTGGGATGTGTTTATCCCAGACCTGGTGTCCCATTGGGCCACAGTGCCCAGTCACATAGTGTGGGATGTGTTTATCTCAGACCTGGTGTCCCATTGGGCCACAGTGCCCAGTCACAGAGTGTGGGATGTGTTTATCCCGGACCTGGTGTCCCATTGGGCCACAGTGCCCAGTCACAGAGCGTGGGATGTGTTTATCCCAGACCTGGTGTCACAATGGGCCACAGTGCCCAGTCACAGAGTGTGGGATGTGTTTATCCCAGACCTGGTGTCCCAATGGGCCACAGTGCCCAGTCATAGAGTGTGGGATGTGTTTATCCCAGACCTGGTGTCACAATCGGCCACAGTGCCCAGTCACAGAGTGTGGAATGTGTTTATCCCAGACCTGGTGTCCCAATGGGCCACAGTGCCCAGTCACAGAGCGTGAGATGTGATTATTCCGGACTTGGTGTCCCAATGGGCCACAGTGCCCAGTCACAGAGTGTGGGATGTGTTTATCCCAGACCTGGTGTCCCAATGGGCCACAGTGCCCAGTCACAGAGTGATGGATGTGTTTATCCCGGACCTGGTGTCCCATTGGGCCACGGTGCCCAGTCACAGAGTGTGGGATGTGTTTATCCCGGACCTGGTGTCCCAATGGGCCACAGTGCCCAGTCACATAGTGTCGGATGTGTTTATCCCAGACCTGGTGTCCCAATGGGCCACAGTGCCCAGTCACAGAGTGTGGGATGTGTTTATCCCAGACCTGGTGTCCCAATGGGCCACAGTGCCCAGTCACAGAGTGTGGGATGTGTTTATCCCAGACCTGGTGTCCCAATGGGCCGCAGTGCCCAGTCACAGAGTGTGGGATGTGTTTATCCCAGACCTGGTGTCCCAATGGGCCACAGTGCCCAGTCACAGAGTGTGGGATGTGTTTATCCCGGACCTGGTGTCACAATGGGCCACAGGGCCCAGTCACAGAGTGTGGGATGTGTTTATCCCAGACCTGGTGTCCCAATGGGCCACAGTGCCCAGTCACAGAGTGTGGGATGTGTTTATCCCAGACCTGGTGTCCCAATGGGCCACAGTGCCCAGTCACAGAGTGTGGGATGTGTTTATCCCAGACCTGGTGTCCCATTGGGCCACAGTGCCCAGTCACAGAGTGTGAGATGTGTTTATCCCGGACCTGGTGTCCCAATGGGCCACAGTGCCCAGTCACAGAGTGATGGATGTGTTTATCCCGGACCTGGTGTCCCATTGGGCCACAGTGCCCAGTCACATAGTGTGGGATGTGTTTATCCCAGACCTGGTGTCACAATGGGCCACAGTGCCCAGTCACATAGTTTGGGATGTGTTTATCCCAGACCTGGTGTCACAATGGGCCACAGTGCCCAGTCACAGAGTGTGGGATGTGTTTATCCCAGACCTGGTGTCACAATGGGCCACAGTGCCCAGTCACATAGTGTGGGATGTGTTTATCTCAGACCTGGTGTCCCATTGGGCCACAGTGCCCAGTCACAGAGTGTGGGATGTGTTTATCCCAGAACTGGTGTCCCAATGGGCCACAGTGCCCAGTCACAGAGTGTGGGATGTGATTATCCCGGACCTGGTGTCACAATGGGCCACAGTGCCCAGTCACATAGTGTGGGATGTGTTTATCCCGGACCTGGTGTCCCAATGGGCCACAGTGCCCAGTCACAGAGTGTGGGATGTGTTTATCGCGGACCTGGTGTCGCAATGGGCCACAGTGCCCAGTCACAGAGTGTGGGATGTGTTTATCCCAGACCTGGTGTCCCAATGGGCCACAGTGCCCAGTCACAGAGTGTGCGATGTGTTTATCCCAGACCTGGTGTCCCAATGGGCCACAGGGCCCAGTCACAGAGCGTGGGATGTGTTTATCCCGGACCTGGTGTCCCAATGAGCCACAGTGCCCAGTCACATAATGTGGGATGTGTTTATCCCAGACCTGGTGTCCCATTGGGCCACAGTGCCCAGTCACATAGTGTGGGATGTGTTTATCCCGGACCTCGTGTCCCAATGGGCCACAGTGCCCAGTCACAGAGTGTGGGATGTGTTTATCCCAGACCTGGTGTCCCAATGGGCCACAGTGCCCAGTTACAGAGTGTGGGATGTGTTTATCCCAGACCTGGTGTCCCAATGGGCCACAGTGCCCAGTCACAGAGTGTGGGATGTGTTTATCCCAGACCTGGTGTCCCAATGGGCCACAGTGCCTAGTCACAGAGTGTGGGATGTGTTTATCCCAGACCTGGTGTCCCAATGGGCCACAGTGCCCAGTCACAGAGTGTGGGATGTGTTTATCCCAGACCTGGTGTCACAATGGGCCACAGTGCCCAGTCACAGAGTGTGGGATGTGTTTATCCCAGACCTGGTGTCCCAATGGGCCACAGTGCCCAGTCATAGAGTGTGGAATGTGTTTATCCCAGACCTGGTGTCCCAATGGGCCACAGTGCCCAGTCACAGAGCGTGAGATGTGATTATTCCGGACTTGGTGTCCCAATGGGCCACAGTGCCCAGTCACAGAGTGTGGGATGGGTTTATCCCAGACCTGGTGTCCCAATGGGCCACAGTGCCCAGTCACAGAGTGATGGATGTGTTTATCCCGGACCTGGTGTCCCATTGGGCCACGGTGCCCAGTCACAGAGTGTGGGATGTGTTTATCCCAGACCTGGTGTCCCAATGGGCCACGGTGCCGAGTCACATAGTGTCGGATGTGTTTATCCCAGACGTGGTGGCCCATTGGGCCACAGTGCCCAGTCACAGAGTGTGGGATGTGTTTATCCCAGACCTGGTGTCCCAATGGGCCACAGTGCCCAGTCACAGAGTGTGGGATGTGTTTATACCGGACCCGGTGTCACAATGGGCCACAGTGCCCAGTCACATAGTGTGGGATGTGTTTCTACCGGACCTGGTGTCACAATGGGCCACAGTGCCCAGTCACATAGTGTGGGATGTGTTTATCCCAGAACTGGTGTCCCAATGGGCCACAGTGCCCATTCACAGAGTGTGGGATGTGTTTATCGCTTACCTGGTGTCCCAATGGGCCACAGTGCCCAGTCACAGATTGTGGGATGTGTTTATCTCAGACCTGGTGTCCCATTGGGCCACAGTGCCCAGTCACAGAGTGTGGGATGTGTTTATCCCAGAACTGGTGTCCCAATGGGCCACAGTGCCCAGTCACAGAGTGTGGGATGTGATTATCCCGGACCTGGTGTCACAATGGGCCACAGTGCCCAGTCACATAGTGTGGGATGTGTTTATCCCGGACCTGGTGTCCCAATGGGCCACAGTGCCCAGTCACAGAGTGTGGGATGTGTTCATCGCGGACCTGGTGTCGCAATGGGCCACAGTGCCCAGTCACAGAGTGTGGGATGTGTTTATCCCAGACCTGGTGTCCCAATGGGCCACAGTGCCCAGTCACAGAGTGTGCGATGTGTTTATCCCAGACCTGGTGTCCCAATGGGCCACAGGGCCCAGTCACAGAGCGTGGGATGTGTTTATCCCGGACCTGGTGTCCCAATGAGCCACAGTGCCCAGTCACATAATGTGGGATGTGTTTATCCCAGACCTGGTGTCCCATTGGGCCACAGTGCCCAGTCACATAGTGTGGGATGTGTTTATCCCGGACCTCGTGTCCCAATGGGCCACAGTGCCCAGTCACAGAGTGTGGGATGTGTTTATCCCAGACCTGGTGTCCCAATGGGCCACAGTGCCCAGTTACAGAGTGTGGGATGTGTTTATCCCAGACCTGGTGTCCCAATGGGCCACAGTGCCCAGTCACAGAGTGTGGGATGTGTTTATCCCAGACCTGGTGTCCCAATGGGCCACAGTGCCTAGTCACAGAGTGTGGGATGTGTTTATCCCAGACCTGGTGTCCCAATGGGCCACAGTGCCCAGTCACAGAGTGTGGGATGTGTTTATCCCAGACCTGGTGTCACAATGGGCCACAGTGCCCAGTCACAGAGTGTGGGATGTGTTTATCCCAGACCTGGTGTCCCAATGGGCCACAGTGCCCAGTCATAGAGTGTGGGATGTGTTTATCCCAGACCTGGTGTCACAATCGGCCACAGTGCCCAGTCACAGAGTGTGGAATGTGTTTATCCCAGACCTGGTGTCCCAATGGGCCACAGTGCCCAGTCACAGAGCGTGAGATGTGATTATTCCGGACTTGGTGTCCCAATGGGCCACAGTGCCCAGTCACAGAGTGTGGGATGTGTTTATCCCAGACCTGGTGTCCCAATGGGCCACAGTGCCCAGTCACAGAGTGATGGATGTGTTTATCCCGGACCTGGTGTCCCATTGGGCCACGGTGCCCAGTCACAGAGTGTGGGATGTGTTTATCCCAGACCTGGTGTCCCAATGGGCCACGGTGCCGAGTCACATAGTGTCGGATGTGTTTATCCCAGACGTGGTGGCCCATTGGGCCACAGTGCCCAGTCACAGAGTGTGGGATGTGTTTATCCCAGACCTGGTGTCCCAATGGGCCACAGTGCCCAGTCACAGAGTGTGGGATGTGTTTATACCGGACCCGGTGTCACAATGGGCCACAGTGCCCAGTCACATAGTGTGGGATGTGTTTCTACCGGACCTGGTGTCACAATGGGCCACAGTGCCCAGTCACATAGTGTGGGATGTGTTTATCCCAGAACTGGTGTCCCAATGGGCCACAGTGCCCAGTCACAGAGTGTGGGATGTGTTTATCGCTTACCTGGTGTCCCAATGGGCCACAGTGCCCAGTCACAGATTGTGGGATGTGTTTATCCCAGACCTGGTGTCCCAATGGGCCACAGTGCCCAGTCACAGAGTGTGGGATGTGTTTATCCCAGACCTGGTGTCCCAATGGGCCACAGTGCCCAGTCACAGAGTGTGGGATGTGTTTATCCCGGACCTGGTGTCACAATGGGCCACAGTGCCCAGTCACAGAGTGTGGGATGTGTTTATCGCGGACCTGGTGTCGCAATGGGCCACAGTGCCCAGTCACAGAGTGTGGGATGTGTTTATCCCAGACCTGGTGTCCCAATGGGCCACAGGGCCCAGTCACAGAGCGTGGGATGTGTTTATCCCGGACCTGGTGTCCCAATGAGCCACAGTGCCCAGTCACATAATGTGGGATGTGTTTATCCCAGACCTGGTGTCCCATTGGGCCACAGTGCCCAGTCACATAGTGTGGGATGTGTTTATCCCGGACCTCGTGTCCCAATGGGCCACAGTGCCCAGTCACAGAGTGTGGGATGTGTTTATCCCAGACCTGGTGTCCCAATGGGCCACAGTGCCCAGTTACAGAGTGTGGGATGTGTTTATCCCAGACCTGGTGTCCCAATGGGCCACAGTGCCCAGTCACAGAGTGTGGGATGTGTTTATCCCAGACCTGGTGTCCCAATGGGCCACAGTGCCTAGTCACAGAGTGTGGGATGTGTTTATCCCAGACCTGGTGTCCCAATGGGCCACAGTGCCCAGTCACAGAGTGTGGGATGTGTTTATCCCAGACCTGGTGTCACAATGGGCCACAGTGCCCAGTCACAGAGTGTGGGATGTGTTTATCCCAGACCTGGTGTCCCAATGGGCCACAGTGCCCAGTCATAGAGTGTGGAATGTGTTTATCCCAGACCTGGTGTCCCAATGGGCCACAGTGCCCAGTCACAGAGCGTGAGATGTGATTATTCCGGACTTGGTGTCCCAATGGGCCACAGTGCCCAGTCACAGAGTGTGGGATGGGTTTATCCCAGACCTGGTGTCCCAATGGGCCACAGTGCCCAGTCACAGAGTGATGGATGTGTTTATCCCGGACCTGGTGTCCCATTGGGCCACGGTGCCCAGTCACAGAGTGTGGGATGTGTTTATCCCAGACCTGGTGTCCCAATGGGCCACGGTGCCGAGTCACATAGTGTCGGATGTGTTTATCCCAGACGTGGTGGCCCATTGGGCCACAGTGCCCAGTCACAGAGTGTGGGATGTGTTTATCCCAGACCTGGTGTCCCAATGGGCCACAGTGCCCAGTCACAGAGTGTGGGATGTGTTTATACCGGACCCGGTGTCACAATGGGCCACAGTGCCCAGTCACATAGTGTGGGATGTGTTTCTACCGGACCTGGTGTCACAATGGGCCACAGTGCCCAGTCACATAGTGTGGGATGTGTTTATCCCAGAACTGGTGTCCCAATGGGCCACAGTGCCCATTCACAGAGTGTGGGATGTGTTTATCGCTTACCTGGTGTCCCAATGGGCCACAGTGCCCAGTCACAGATTGTGGGATGTGTTTATCTCAGACCTGGTGTCCCATTGGGCCACAGTGCCCAGTCACAGAGTGTGGGATGTGTTTATCCCAGAACTGGTGTCCCAATGGGCCACAGTGCCCAGTCACAGAGTGTGGGATGTGATTATCCCGGACCTGGTGTCACAATGGGCCACAGTGCCCAGTCACATAGTGTGGGATGTGTTTATCCCGGACCTGGTGTCCCAATGGGCCACAGTGCCCAGTCACAGAGTGTGGGATGTGTTCATCGCGGACCTGGTGTCGCAATGGGCCACAGTGCCCAGTCACAGAGTGTGGGATGTGTTTATCCCAGACCTGGTGTCCCAATGGGCCACAGTGCCCAGTCACAGAGTGTGCGATGTGTTTATCCCAGACCTGGTGTCCCAATGGGCCACAGGGCCCAGTCACAGAGCGTGGGATGTGTTTATCCCGGACCTGGTGTCCCAATGAGCCACAGTGCCCAGTCACATAATGTGGGATGTGTTTATCCCAGACCTGGTGTCCCATTGGGCCACAGTGCCCAGTCACATAGTGTGGGATGTGTTTATCCCGGACCTCGTGTCCCAATGGGCCACAGTGCCCAGTCACAGAGTGTGGGATGTGTTTATCCCAGACCTGGTGTCCCAATGGGCCACAGTGCCCAGTTACAGAGTGTGGGATGTGTTTATCCCAGACCTGGTGTCCCAATGGGCCACAGTGCCCAGTCACAGAGTGTGGGATGTGTTTATCCCAGACCTGGTGTCCCAATGGGCCACAGTGCCTAGTCACAGAGTGTGGGATGTGTTTATCCCAGACCTGGTGTCCCAATGGGCCACAGTGCCCAGTCACAGAGTGTGGGATGTGTTTATCCCAGACCTGGTGTCACAATGGGCCACAGTGCCCAGTCACAGAGTGTGGGATGTGTTTATCCCAGACCTGGTGTCCCAATGGGCCACAGTGCCCAGTCATAGAGTGTGGGATGTGTTTATCCCAGACCTGGTGTCACAATCGGCCACAGTGCCCAGTCACAGAGTGTGGAATGTGTTTATCCCAGACCTGGTGTCCCAATGGGCCACAGTGCCCAGTCACAGAGCGTGAGATGTGATTATTCCGGACTTGGTGTCCCAATGGGCCACAGTGCCCAGTCACAGAGTGTGGGATGTGTTTATCCCAGACCTGGTGTCCCAATGGGCCACAGTGCCCAGTCACAGAGTGATGGATGTGTTTATCCCGGACCTGGTGTCCCATTGGGCCACGGTGCCCAGTCACAGAGTGTGGGATGTGTTTATCCCAGACCTGGTGTCCCAATGGGCCACGGTGCCGAGTCACATAGTGTCGGATGTGTTTATCCCAGACGTGGTGGCCCATTGGGCCACAGTGCCCAGTCACAGAGTGTGGGATGTGTTTATCCCAGACCTGGTGTCCCAATGGGCCACAGTGCCCAGTCACAGAGTGTGGGATGTGTTTATACCGGACCCGGTGTCACAATGGGCCACAGTGCCCAGTCACATAGTGTGGGATGTGTTTCTACCGGACCTGGTGTCACAATGGGCCACAGTGCCCAGTCACATAGTGTGGGATGTGTTTATCCCAGAACTGGTGTCCCAATGGGCCACAGTGCCCAGTCACAGAGTGTGGGATGTGTTTATCGCTTACCTGGTGTCCCAATGGGCCACAGTGCCCAGTCACAGATTGTGGGATGTGTTTATCCCAGACCTGGTGTCCCAATGGGCCACAGTGCCCAGTCACAGAGTGTGGGATGTGTTTATCCCAGACCTGGTGTCCCAATGGGCCACAGTGCCCAGTCACAGAGTGTGGGATGTGTTTATCCCGGACCTGGTGTCACAATGGGCCACAGTGCCCAGTCACAGAGTGTGGGATGTGTTTATCCCAGACCTGGTGTCCCAATGGGCCACAGTGCCCAGTCACAGAGTGTGGGATGTGTTTATCCCAGACCTGGTGTCCCAATGGGCCACAGTGCCCAGTCACAGAGTGTGGGATGTGTTTATCCCAGACCTGGTGTCCCATTGGGCCACAGTGCCCAGTCACAGAGTGTGAGATGTGTTTATCCCGGACCTGGTGTCCCAATGGGCCACAGTGCCCAGTCACAGAGTGTGGGATGTGTTTATCCCGGACCTGGTGTCCCATTGGGCCACAGTGCCCAGTCACATAGTGTGGGATGTGTTTATCCCAGACCTGGTGTCACAATGGGCCACAGTGCCCAGTCACAGAGTGTGGGATGTGTTTATCCCAGACCTGGTGTCCCAATGGGCCACAGTGCCCAGTCACATAGTGTGGGATGTGTTTATCTCAGACCTGGTGTCCCATTGGGCCACAGTGCCCAGTCACAGAGTGTGGGATGTGTTTATCCCATAACTGGTGTCCCAATGGGCCACAGTGCCCAGTCACAGAGTGTGGGATGTGATTATCCCGGACCTGGTGTCACAATGGGCCACAGTGCCCAGTCACATAGTGTGGGATGTGTTTATCCCGGACCTGGTGTCCCAATGGGCCACAGTGCCCAGTCACAGAGTGTGGGATGTGTTTATCGCGGACCTGGTGTCGCAATGGGCCACAGTGCCCAGTCACAGAGTGTGGGATGTGTTTATCCCAGACCTGGTGTCCCAATGGGCCACAGTGCCCAGTCACAGAGTGTGCGATGTGTTTATCCCAGACCTGGTGTCCCAATGGGCCACAGGGCCCAGTCACAGAGCGTGGGATGTGTTTATCCCGGACCTGGTGTCCCAATGAGCCACAGTGCCCAGTCACATAATGTGGGATGTGTTTATCCCAGACCTGGTGTCCCATTGGGCCACAGTGCCCAGTCACATAGTGTGGGATGTGTTTATCCCGGACCTCGTGTCCCAATGGGCCACAGTGCCCAGTCACAGAGTGTGGGATGTGTTTATCCCAGACCTGGTGTCCCAATGGGCCACAGTGCCCAGTCACAGAGTGTGGGATGTGTTTATCCCAGACCTGGTGTCCCAATGGGCCACAGTGCCTAGTCACAGAGTGTGGGATGTGTTTATCCCAGACCTGGTGTCCCAATGGGCCACAGTGCCCAGTCACAGAGTGTGGGATGTGTTTATCCCAGACCTGGTGTCACAATGGGCCACAGTGCCCAGTCACAGAGTGTGGGATGTGTTTATCCCAGACCTGTTGTCCCAATGGGCCACAGTGCCCAGTCATAGAGTGTGGGATGTGTTTATCCCAGACCTGGTGTCACAATCGGCCACAGTGCCCAGTCACAGAGTGTGGAATGTGTTTATCCCAGACCTGGTGTCCCAATGGGCCACAGTGCCCAGTCACAGAGCGTGAGATGTGATTATTCCGGACTTGGTGTCCCAATGGGCCACAGTGCCCAGTCACAGAGTGTGGGATGTGTTTATCCCAGACCTGGTGTCACAATGGGCCACAGTGCCCAGTCACAGAGTGTGGGATGTGTTTATCCCAGACCTGGTGTCCCAATGGGCCACGGTGCCGAGTCACATAGTGTCGGATGTGTTTATCCCAGACGTGGTGGCCCATTGGGCCACAGTGCCCAGTCACAGAGTGTGGGATGTGTTTATCCTAGAACTGGTGTCCCATTGGGCCACAGTGCCCAGTCACAGAGTGTGGGATGTGTTTATCCCGGACCTGGTGTCCCAATGGGCCACAGTGCCCAGTCACAGAGTGTGGGATGTGTTTATCCCAGACCTGGTGTCCCAATGGGCCACAGTGCCCAGTCACAGAGTGTGGGTTGTGTTTATCCCAGACCTGGTGTCCCCATGGGCCACAGTGCCCAGTCACAGAGTGTGGGATGTGTTTATCCCGGACCTGGTGTCCCAATGGGCCACAGTGCCCAGTCACAAGATGTGGGATGTGTTTATCCCAGACCTGGTCTCCCAATGGGCCACAGTGCCCAGTCACAGAGTGTGGGATGTGTTTATCCCAGACCTGGTGTCCCAATGGGCCACAGTGCCCAGTCACAGAGTGTGGGATGTGTTTATCCCAGACCTGGTGTCCCAATGGGCCACAGTGCCCAGTCACAGAGTGTGGGATTTGTTTATCCCGGACCTGGTGTCAGAATGGGCCACAGTGCCCAGTCACAGAGTGTGGGATGTGTTTATCCCGGACCTGGTGTCCCAATGGGCCACAGTGCCCAGTCGCAAAGTGTGGGATGTGTTTATCCCAGACCTGGTGTCCCATTGGGCCACAGTGCCCAGTCACAGAGTGTGGGATGTGTTTATCCCAGACCTGGTGTCCCAATGGGCCACAGTGCCCAGTCACAGAGTGTGGGATGTGTTTATCCCAGACCTGGTGTCCCAATGGGCCACAGTGCCCAGTCACAGAGTGTGGGATGTGTTTATCCCGGACCTGGTGTCCCATTGGGCCACAGTGCCCAGTCACAGAGTGTGGGATGTGTTTATCCCGGACCTGGTGTCCCAATGGGTAACAGTGCCCAGTCACAGAGTGTGGGATGTGTTTATCCCAGACCTGGTGTCCCAATGGACCACAGTGCCCAGTCACAGAGCGTGGGATGTGTTTATACCGGACCTGGTGTCACAATGGGCCACAGTGCCCAGTCACAGAGTGTGGGATGTGTTTATCCCGGACCTGGTGTCCCAATGGGCCACAGTGCCCAGTCACAAAGTGTGGGATGTGTTTATCCCAGACCTGGTGTCCCAATGGGCCACAGTGTCCAGTCACAGAGTGTGGGATGTGTTTATCCCAGACCTGGTGTCCCAATGGGCCACAGTGCCCAGTCACAGAGTGTGGGATGTGTTTATCCCGAACCTGGTGTCGCAATGGGCCACAGTGCCCAGTCACAGAGTGTGGGATGTGTTTATCCCAGACCTGGTGTCCCAAAGGGCCACAGTGCCCAGTCACAGAGTGTGGGATGTGTTTATCCCAGACCTGGTGTCCCAATGGGCCACAGTGCCCAGTCACAGAGTGTGGGATGTGTTGATCCCGGACCTGGTGTCACAATGAGCCACAGTGCCCAGTCACATAGTGTGGGATGTGTTTATCCCGGACGTGGTGTCCCATTGGGCCACAGTGACCTATCACATAGTGTGGGATGTGTTTATCCCAGACCTGGTGTCCCAATGGGCCACAATGCGGGGTCACAAAGTGTGGGATGTGTTTATCCCAGACCTGGTGTCCCAATGGGCCACAGTGCCCAGTCACAGAGTGTGGGATGTGTTTATCCCAGACCTGGTGTCCCAATGGGCCACAGTGCCCAGTCACAGAGTGTGGGATGTGTTTATCCCGGACCTGGTGTCGCAATGGGCCACAGTGCCCAGTCACAGAGTGTGGGATGTGTTTATCCCGGACCTGGTGTCCCAATGGGCCACAGTGCCCAGTCACAGAGTGTGGGATGTGTGTATCCCAGACCTGGTGTCCCATTGGGCCACAGTGCCCAGTCACAGAGTGTGGGATTTGTTTATCCCGGACCTGGTGTCAGAATGGGCCACAGTGCCCAGTCACAGAGTGTGGGATGTGTTTATCGCAGACCTGGTGTCACAATGAGCCACAGTGCCCAGTCACATAGCTTGGGATGTGTTTATCCCAGACCTGGTGTCCCATTGGGCCACAGAGCCCTATCACATAGTGTGGGATGTGTTTATCCCAGACCTGGTGTCACAATGGGCCACAGTGCCCAGTCACATAGTGTGGGATGTGTTTATCCCAGACCTGGTGTCCCAATGGGCCACAGTGCCCAGTCACAGAGTGTGGGATGTATTTATCCCGGACCTGGTGTCCCAATGGGCCACAGTGCCCAGTCGCAAAGTATGGGATGTGTTTATCCCAGACCTGGTGTCCCATTGGGCCACAGTGCCCAGTCACAGAGTGTGGGATGTGTTTATCCCAGACCTGGTGTCCCATTGGGCCACAGAGCCTTATCACATAGTGTGGGATGTGTTTATCCCAGACCTGGTGTCACAAAGGGCCAATGTGCCCAGTCACATAGTGTGGGATGTGTTTATCCCAGAACTGGTGTCCCCATGGGCCACAGTGCCCAGTCACAGAGTTTGGGATGTGTTTATCCCGGACCTGGTGTCCCAATGGGCCACAGTTCCCATTCGCAAAGTGTGGGATGTGTTTATCCCAGACCTGGTGTCCCAATGGGCCACAGTGCCCAGTCACAGAGTGTGGGATGTGTTTATCCCGGACCTGGTGTCCCATTGGGCCACAGTGCCCAGTCACAGAGTGTGGGATGTGTTTATCCCAGACCTGGTGTCCCAATGGGTCACAGTGCCCAGTCACAGAGTGTGGGATGTGTTTATCCCAGACCTGGTGTCCCAATGGGCCACAGTGCCCAGTCACAGAGTGTGGGATGTGTTTATCCCGGACCTGGTGTCCCATTGGGCCACAGTGCCCAGTCACAGAGTGTGGGATGTGTTTATCCCAGACCTGGTGTCGCAATGGGCCACAGTGCCCAGTCACAGAGTGTGGGATGTGTTTATCCCGGACCTGGTGTCCCAATGGGCCACAGTGCCCAGTCACAGAGTGTGGGATGTGTGTATCCCAGACCTGGTGTCCCATTGGGCCACAGTGCCCAGTCACAGAGTGTGGGATTTGTTTATCCCGGACCTGGTGTCAGAATGGGCCACAGTGCCCAGTCACAGAGTGTGGGATGTGTTTATCCCAGACCTGGTGTCCCATTGGGCCACAGAGCCCTATCACATAGTGTGGGATGTGTTTATCCCAGACCTGGTGTCACAATGGGCCACAGTGCCCAGTCACATAGTGTGGGATGTGTTTATCCCAGACCTGGTGTCCCAATGGGCCACAGTGCCCAGTCACAGAGTGTGGGATGTGTTTATCCCGGACCTGGTGTCCCAATGGGCCACAGTGCCCAGTCGCAAAGTGTGGGATGTGTTTATCCCAGACCTGGTGTCCCATTGGGCCACAGTGCCCAGTCACAGAGTGTGGGATGTGTTTATCCCAGACCTGGTGTCCCATTGGGCCACAGAGCCCTATCACATAGTGTGGGATGTGTTTATCCCAGACCTGGTGTCACAAAGGGCCACTGTGCCCAGTCACATAGTGTGGGATGTGTTTATCCCAGAACTGGTGTCCCCATGGGCCACAGTGCCCAGTCACAGAGTTTGGGATGTGTTTATCCCGGACCTGGTGTCCCAATGGGCCACAGTGCCCATTCGCAAAGTGTGGGATGTGTTTATCCCAGACCTGGTGTCCCATTGGGCCACAGCGCCCAGTCACAGAGTGTGGGATGTGTTTATCCCGAACCTGGTGTCGCAATGGGCCACAGTGCCCAGTCACAGAGTGTGGGATGTGTTTATCCCAGACCTGGTGTCCCAAAGGGCCACAGTGCCCAGTCACAGAGTGTGGGATGTGTTTATCCCAGACCTGGTGTCCCAATGGGCCACAGTGCCCAGTCACAGAGTGTGGGATGTGTTGATCCCGGACCTGGTGTCACAATGAGCCACAGTGCCCAGTCACATAGTGTGGGATGTGTTTATCCCGGACGTGGTGTCCCATTGGGCCACAGTGACCTATCACATAGTGTGGGATGTGTTTATCCCAGACCTGGTGTCCCAATGGGCCACAATGCGGGGTCACAAAGTGTGGGATGTGTTTATCCCAGACCTGGTGTCCCAATGGGCCACAGTGCCCAGTCACAGAGTGTGGGATGTGTTTATCCCAGACCTGGTGTCCCAATGGGCCACAGTGCCCAGTCACAGAGTGTGGGATGTGTTTATCCCGGACCTGGTGTCGCAATGGGCCACAGTGCCCAGTCACAGAGTGTGGGATGTGTTTATCCCGGACCTGGTGTCCCAATGGGCCACAGTGCCCAGTCACAGAGTGTGGGATGTGTGTATCCCAGACCTGGTGTCCCATTGGGCCACAGTGCCCAGTCACAGAGTGTGGGATTTGTTTATCCCGGACCTGGTGTCAGAATGGGCCACAGTGCCCAGTCACAGAGTGTGGGATGTGTTTATCGCAGACCTGGTGTCACAATGAGCCACAGTGCCCAGTCACATAGCTTGGGATGTGTTTATCCCAGACCTGGTGTCCCATTGGGCCACAGAGCCCTATCACATAGTGTGGGATGTGTTTATCCCAGACCTGGTGTCACAATGGGCCACAGTGCCCAGTCACATAGTGTGGGATGTGTTTATCCCAGACCTGGTGTCCCAATGGGCCACAGTGCCCAGTCACAGAGTGTGGGATGTATTTATCCCGGACCTGGTGTCCCAATGGGCCACAGTGCCCAGTCGCAAAGTGTGGGATGTGTTTATCCCAGACCTGGTGTCCCATTGGGCCACAGTGCCCAGTCACAGAGTGTGGGATGTGTTTATCCCAGACCTGGTGTCCCATTGGGCCACAGAGCCCTATCACATAGTGTGGGATGTGTTTATCCCAGACCTGGTGTCACAAAGGGCCAATGTGCCCAGTCACATAGTGTGGGATGTGTTTATCCCAGAACTGGTGTCCCCATGAGCCACAGTGCCCAGTCACAGAGTGTGGGATGTGTGTATCCCAGACCTGGTGTCCCATTGGGCCACAGTGCCCAGTCACAGAGTGTGGGATTTGTTTATCCCGGACCTGGTGTCAGAATGGGCCACAGTGCCCAGTCACAGAGTGTGGGATGTGTTTATCGCAGACCTGGTGTCACAATGAGCCACAGTGCCCAGTCACATAGCTTGGGATGTGTTTATCCCAGACCTGGTGTCCCATTGGGCCACAGAGCCCTATCACATAGTGTGGGATGTGTTTATCCCAGACCTGGTGTCACAATGGGCCACAGTGCCCAGTCACATAGTGTGGGATGTGTTTATCCCAGACCTGGTGTCCCAATGGGCCACAGTGCCCAGTCACAGAGTGTGGGATGTATTTATCCCGGACCTGGTGTCCCAATGGGCCACAGTGCCCAGTCGCAAAGTATGGGATGTGTTTATCCCAGACCTGGTGTCCCATTGGGCCACAGTGCCCAGTCACAGAGTGTGGGATGTGTTTATCCCAGACCTGGTGTCCCATTGGGCCACAGAGCCCTATCACATAGTGTGGGATGTGTTTATCCCAGACCTGGTGTCACAAAGGGCCAATGTGCCCAGTCACATAGTGTGGGATGTGTTTATCCCAGAACTGGTGTCCCCATGGGCCACAGTGCCCAGTCACAGAGTTTGGGATGTGTTTATCCCGGACCTGGTGTCCCAATGGGCCACAGTTCCCATTCGCAAAGTGTGGGATGTGTTTATCCCAGACCTGGTGTCCCAATGGGCCACAGTGCCCAGTCACAGAGTGTGGGATGTGTTTATCCCGGACCTGGTGTCCCATTGGGCCACAGTGCCCAGTCACAGAGTGTGGGATGTGTTTATCCCAGACCTGGTGTCCCAATGGGTCACAGTGCCCAGTCACAGAGTGTGGGATGTGTTTATCCCAGACCTGGTGTCCCAATGGGCCACAGTGCCCAGTCACAGAGTGTGGGATGTGTTTATCCCGGACCTGGTGTCCCATTGGGCCACAGTGCCCAGTCACAGAGTGTGGGATGTGTTTATCCCAGACCTGGTGTCGCAATGGGCCACAGTGCCCAGTCACAGAGTGTGGGATGTGTTTATCCCGGACCTGGTGTCCCAATGGGCCACAGTGCCCAGTCACAGAGTGTGGGATGTGTGTATCCCAGACCTGGTGTCCCATTGGGCCACAGTGCCCAGTCACAGAGTGTGGGATTTGTTTATCCCGGACCTGGTGTCAGAATGGGCCACAGTGCCCAGTCACAGAGTGTGGGATGTGTTTATCCCAGACCTGGTGTCCCATTGGGCCACAGAGCCCTATCACATAGTGTGGGATGTGTTTATCCCAGACCTGGTGTCACAATGGGCCACAGTGCCCAGTCACATAGTGTGGGATGTGTTTATCCCAGACCTGGTGTCCCAATGGGCCACAGTGCCCAGTCACAGAGTGTGGGATGTGTTTATCCCGGACCTGGTGTCCCAATGGGCCACAGTGCCCAGTCGCAAAGTGTGGGATGTGTTTATCCCAGACCTGGTGTCCCATTGGGCCACAGTGCCCAGTCACAGAGTGTGGGATGTGTTTATCCCAGACCTGGTGTCCCATTGGGCCACAGAGCCCTATCACATAGTGTGGGATGTGTTTATCCCAGACCTGGTGTCACAAAGGGCCACTGTGCCCAGTCACATAGTGTGGGATGTGTTTATCCCAGAACTGGTGTCCCCATGGGCCACAGTGCCCAGTCACAGAGTTTGGGATGTGTTTATCCCGGACCTGGTGTCCCAATGGGCCACAGTGCCCATTCGCAAAGTGTGGGATGTGTTTATCCCAGACCTGGTGTCCCATTGGGCCACAGCGCCCAGTCACAGAGTGTGGGATGTGTTTATCCCGAACCTGGTGTCGCAATGGGCCACAGTGCCCAGTCACAGAGTGTGGGATGTGTTTATCCCAGACCTGGTGTCCCAAAGGGCCACAGTGCCCAGTCACAGAGTGTGGGATGTGTTTATCCCAGACCTGGTGTCCCAATGGGCCACAGTGCCCAGTCACAGAGTGTGGGATGTGTTGATCCCGGACCTGGTGTCACAATGAGCCACAGTGCCCAGTCACATAGTGTGGGATGTGTTTATCCCGGACGTGGTGTCCCATTGGGCCACAGTGACCTATCACATAGTGTGGGATGTGTTTATCCCAGACCTGGTGTCCCAATGGGCCACAATGCGGGGTCACAAAGTGTGGGATGTGTTTATCCCAGACCTGGTGTCCCAATGGGCCACAGTGCCCAGTCACAGAGTGTGGGATGTGTTTATCCCAGACCTGGTGTCCCAATGGGCCACAGTGCCCAGTCACAGAGTGTGGGATGTGTTTATCCCGGACCTGGTGTCGCAATGGGCCACAGTGCCCAGTCACAGAGTGTGGGATGTGTTTATCCCGGACCTGGTGTCCCAATGGGCCACAGTGCCCAGTCACAGAGTGTGGGATGTGTGTATCCCAGACCTGGTGTCCCATTGGGCCACAGTGCCCAGTCACAGAGTGTGGGATTTGTTTATCCCGGACCTGGTGTCAGAATGGGCCACAGTGCCCAGTCACAGAGTGTGGGATGTGTTTATCGCAGACCTGGTGTCACAATGAGCCACAGTGCCCAGTCACATAGCTTGGGATGTGTTTATCCCAGACCTGGTGTCCCATTGGGCCACAGAGCCCTATCACATAGTGTGGGATGTGTTTATCCCAGACCTGGTGTCACAATGGGCCACAGTGCCCAGTCACATAGTGTGGGATGTGTTTATCCCAGACCTGGTGTCCCAATGGGCCACAGTGCCCAGTCACAGAGTGTGGGATGTATTTATCCCGGACCTGGTGTCCCAATGGGCCACAGTGCCCAGTCGCAAAGTGTGGGATGTGTTTATCCCAGACCTGGTGTCCCATTGGGCCACAGTGCCCAGTCACAGAGTGTGGGATGTGTTTATCCCAGACCTGGTGTCCCATTGGGCCACAGAGCCCTATCACATAGTGTGGGATGTGTTTATCCCAGACCTGGTGTCACAAAGGGCCAATGTGCCCAGTCACATAGTGTGGGATGTGTTTATCCCAGAACTGGTGTCCCCATGGGCCACAGTGCCCAGTCACAGAGTTTGGGATGTGTTTATCCCGGACCTGGTGTCCCAATGGGCCACAGTTCCCATTCGCAAAGTGTGGGATGTGTTTATCCCAGACCTGGTGTCCCAATGGGCCACAGTGCCCAGTCACAGAGTGTGGGATGTGTTTATCCCGGACCTGGTGTCCCATTGGGCCACAGTGCCCAGTCACAGAGTGTGGGATGTGTTTATCCCAGACCTGGTGTCCCAATGGGTCACAGTGCCCAGTCACAGAGTGTGGGATGTGTTTATCCCAGACCTGGTGTCCCAATGGGCCACAGTGCCCAGTCACAGAGTGTGGGATGTGTTTATCCCGGACCTGGTGTCCCATTGGGCCACAGTGCCCAGTCACAGAGTGTGGGATGTGTTTATCCCAGACCTGGTGTCGCAATGGGCCACAGTGCCCAGTCACAGAGTGTGGGATGTGTTTATCCCGGACCTGGTGTCCCAATGGGCCACAGTGCCCAGTCACAGAGTGTGGGATGTGTGTATCCCAGACCTGGTGTCCCATTGGGCCACAGTGCCCAGTCACAGAGTGTGGGATTTGTTTATCCCGGACCTGGTGTCAGAATGGGCCACAGTGCCCAGTCACAGAGTGTGGGATGTGTTTATCCCAGACCTGGTGTCCCATTGGGCCACAGAGCCCTATCACATAGTGTGGGATGTGTTTATCCCAGACCTGGTGTCACAATGGGCCACAGTGCCCAGTCACATAGTGTGGGATGTGTTTATCCCAGACCTGGTGTCCCAATGGGCCACAGTGCCCAGTCACAGAGTGTGGGATGTGTTTATCCCGGACCTGGTGTCCCAATGGGCCACAGTGCCCAGTCGCAAAGTGTGGGATGTGTTTATCCCAGACCTGGTGTCCCATTGGGCCACAGTGCCCAGTCACAGAGTGTGGGATGTGTTTATCCCAGACCTGGTGTCCCATTGGGCCACAGAGCCCTATCACATAGTGTGGGATGTGTTTATCCCAGACCTGGTGTCACAAAGGGCCACTGTGCCCAGTCACATAGTGTGGGATGTGTTTATCCCAGAACTGGTGTCCCCATGGGCCACAGTGCCCAGTCACAGAGTTTGGGATGTGTTTATCCCGGACCTGGTGTCCCAATGGGCCACAGTGCCCATTCGCAAAGTGTGGGATGTGTTTATCCCAGACCTGGTGTCCCATTGGGCCACAGCGCCCAGTCACAGAGTGTGGGATGTGTTTATCCCAGACCTGGTGTCCCAATGGGCCACAGTGCCCAGTCACAGAGTGTGGGATGTGTTTATCCCAGACCTGGTGTCCCAATGGGCCACAGTGCCCAGTCACAGAGTGTGGGATGTGTTTATCCCAGACCTGGTGTCCCAATGGGTCACCGTGCCCAGTCACAGAGTGTGGGATGTGTTTATCCCAGACCTGGTGTCCCAATGGGCCACAGTGCCCAGTCACAGAGCGTGGGATGTGTTTATACCGGACCTGGTGTGACAATGGGCCACAGTGCCCAGTCACAGAGTGTGGGATGTGTTTATCCCGGACCTGGTGTCCCAATGGGCCACAGTGCCCAGTCACAAAGTGTGGGATGTGTTTATCCCAGACCTGGTGTCCCAATGGGCCACAGTGCCCAGTCACAGAGTGTGGGATGTGTTTATCCCAGACCTGGTGTCCCAATGGGCCACAGTGCCCAGTCACAGAGTGTGGGATGTGTTTATCCCGGACCTGGTGTCGCAATTTGCCACAGTGCTCAGTCACAGAGTGTGGGATGTGTTTATCCCAGACCTGGTGTCCCAAAGGGCCACAGTGCCCAGTCACAGAGTGTGGGATGTGTTTATCCCAGACCTGGTGTCCCAATGGGCCACAGTGCCCAGTCACAGAGTGTGGGATGTGTTTATCCCGGACCTGGTGTCACAATGAGCCACAGTGCCCAGTCACATAGTGTGGGATGTGTTTATCCCGGACGTGGTGTCCCATTGGGCCAAAGTGACCTATCACATAGTGTGGGATGTGTTTATCCCAGACCTGGTGTCCCAATGGGCCACAGTGCCCAGTCACAAAGTGTGGGATGTGTTTATCCCAGACCTGGTGTCCCAATGGGCCACAGTGCCCAGTCACAGAGTGTGGGATGTGTTTATCCCAGACCTGGTGTCCCAATGGGCCACAGTGCCCAGTCACAGAGTGTGGGATGTGTTTATCCCGGACCTGGTGTCGCAATGGGCCACAGTGCCCAGTCACAGAGTGTGGGATGTGTTTATCCCAGACCTGGTGTCCCAATGGGCCACAGTGCCCAGTCACAGAGTGATGGATGTGTTTATCCCAGACCTGGTGTCCCAATGGGCCACAGTGCCCAGTCACAGAGTGCGGGATGTGTTTATCCCAGACCTGGTGTCCCATTGGGCCACAGTGCCCAGTCACATAATGTGGGATGTGTTTATCCCAGACCTGGTGTCCCAATGGGCCACAGTGCCTAGTCACAGAGTGTGGGATGTGTTTATCCCAGACCTGGTGTCCCAATGGGCCACAGTGCCCAGTCACAGAGCGTGGGATGTGTTTATACCGGACCTGGTGTCACAATGGGCCACAGTGCCCAGTCACAGAGCGTGAGATGTGTTGATCCCAGACGTGGTGTCCCAATGGGCCACAGTGCCCAGTCACAGAGTGTGGGATGTGTTTATCCCAGACCTGGTGTCCCAATGGGCCACAGTGCCCAGTCACAGAGTGTGAGATGTGTTTATCCCGGACCTGGTGTCCCAATGGGCAACAGTGCCCAGTCACATAGTGTGGGATGTGTTTATCCCAGACCTGGTGTCCCAATGGGCCACAGTGCCCAGTCACAGAGTGTGGGATGTGTTTATCCCGGACCTGGTGTCCCAATGGGCCACAGTGCCCAGTCGCAAAGTGTGGGATGTGTTTATCCCAGACCTGGTGTCTCATTGGGCCACAGTGCCCAGTCACAGAGTGTGGGATGTGTTTATCCCAGACCTGGTGTCCCATTGGGCCACAGAGCCCTATCACATAGTGTGGGATGTGTTTATCCCAGACCTGGTGTCACAAAGGGCCACTGTGCCCAGTCACATAGTGTGGGATGTGTTTATCCCAGAACTGCTGTCCCCATGGGCCACAGTGCCCAGTCACAGAGTTTGGGATGTGTTTATCCCGGACCTGGTGTCCCAATGGGCCACAGTGCCCATTCGCAAAGTGTGGGATGTGTTTATCCCAGACCTGGTGTCCCATTGGGCCACAGTGCCCAGTCACAGAGTGTGGGATGTGTTTATCCCAGACCTGGTGTCCCAATGGGCCACAGTGCCCAGTCACAGAGTGTGGGATGTGTTTATCCCAGACCTGGTGTCCCAATGGGCCACAGTGCCCAGTCACAGAGTGTGGGATGTGTTTATCCCAGACCTGGTGTCCCAATGGGTCACAGTGCCCAGTCACAGAGTGTGGGATGTGTTTATCCCAGACCTGGTGTCCCAATGGGCCACAGTGCCCAGTCACAGAGCGTGGGATGTGTTTATACCGGACCTGGTGTGACAATGGGCCACAGTGCCCAGTCACAGAGTGTGGGATGTGTTTATCCCGGACCTGGTGTCCCAATGGGCCACAGTGCCCAGTCACAAAGTGTGGGATGTGTTTATCCCAGACCTGGTGTCCCAATGGGCCACAGTGCCCAGTCACAGAGTGTGGGATGTGTTTATCCCAGACCTGGTGTCCCAATGGGCCACAGTGCCCAGTCACAGAGTGTGGGATGTGTTTATCCCGGACCTGGTGTCGCAATTTGCCACAGTGCTCAGTCACAGAGTGTGGGATGTGTTTATCCCAGACCTGGTGTCCCAAAGGGCCACAGTGCCCAGTCACAGAGTGTGGGATGTGTTTATCCCAGACCTGGTGTCCCAATGGGCCACAGTGCCCAGTCACAGAGTGTGGGATGTGTTTATCCCGGACCTGGTGTCACAATGAGCCACAGTGCCCAGTCACATAGTGTGGGATGTGTTTATCCCGGACGTGGTGTCCCATTGGGCCAAAGTGACCTATCATATAGTGTGGGATGTGTTTATCCCAGACCTGGTGTCCCAATGGGCCACAGTGCCCAGTCACAAAGTGTGGGATGTGTTTATCCCAGACCTGGTGTCCCAATGGGCCACAGTGCCCAGTCACAGAGTGTGGGATGTGTTTATCCCAGACCTGGTGTCCCAATGGGCCACAGTGCCCAGTCACAGAGTGTGGGATGTGTTTATCCCGGACCTGGTGTCGCAATGGGCCACAGTGCCCAGTCACAGAGTGTGGGATGTGTTTATCCCAGACCTGGTGTCCCAATGGGCCACAGTGCCCAGTCACAGAGTGATGGATGTGTTTATCCCAGACCTGGTGTCCCAATGGGCCACAGTGCCCAGTCACAGAGTGCGGGATGTGTTTATCCCAGACCTGGTGTCCCATTGGGCCACAGTGCCCAGTCACATAATGTGGGATGTGTTTATCCCAGACCTGGTGTCCCAATGGGCCACAGTGCCTAGTCACAGAGTGTGGGATGTGTTTATCCCAGACCTGGTGTCCCAATGGGCCACAGTGCCCAGTCACAGAGCGTGGGATGTGTTTATACCGGACCTGGTGTCACAATGGGCCACAGTGCCCAGTCACAGAGCGTGAGATGTGTTGATCCCAGACGTGGTGTCCCAATGGGCCACAGTGCCCAGTCACAGAGTGTGGGATGTGTTTATCCCAGACCTGGTGTCCCAATGGGCCACAGTGCCCAGTCACAGAGTGTGAGATGTGTTTATCCCGGACCTGGTGTCCCAATGGGCAAAAGTGCCCAGTCACAGAGTGTGGAATGTGTTTATCCCAGACCTGGTGTCCCAATGGGCCACAGTGCCCAGTCACAGAGTGATGGATATGTTTATCCCAGACCTGGTGTCACAATGAGCCACAGTGCCCAGTCACAGAGTGTGGGATGTGTTTATCCCAGACCTGGTGTCACAATGAGCCACAGTGCCCAGTCACATGGTGTGGGATGTGTTTATCCCGGACCTGGTGTCCCATTGGGCCACAGTGCCCAGTCACATAGTGTGGGATGTGTTTATCCCAGACCTGGTGTCACAATGAGCCACAGTGCCCAGTCACATAGCTTGGGATGTGTTTATACCGGACCTGGTGTCACAATGGGCCACAGTGCCCAGTCACAGGGCGTGAGATGTGTTGATCCCAGACGTGGTGTCCCAATGGGCCACAGTGCCCAGTCACAGAGTGTGGGATGTGTTTATCCCAGACCTGGTGTCACAATGAGCCACAGTGCCCAGTCACATGGTGTGGGATGTGTTTATCCCGGACCTGGTGTCCCATTGGGCCACAGTGCCCAGTCACATAGTGTGGGATGTGTTTATCCCAGACCTGGTGTCACAATGAGCCACAGTGCCCAGTCACATAGCTTGGGATGTGTTTATCCCAGACCTGGTGTCCCAATGGGCCACAGTGCCCAGTCACAGAGTGTGGGATGTGTTTATCCCAGACCTGGTGTCCCAATGGGCCACAGTGCCCAGTCACATAGTGTGGGATGTGTTTATCCCGGACCTGGTGTCCCATTGGGCCACAGATCCCTACCACATAGTGTGGGATGTGTTTATCCCAGACCTGGTGTCACAATGGGCCACAGTGCCCAGTCACATAGTGTGGGATGTGTTTATCCCAGACCTGGTGTCCCAATGGACCACAGTGCCCAGTCACATAGTGTGGGATGTGTTTATCCCAGACCTGGTGTCCCAATGGGCCACAGTGCCCAGTCACAGAGTGTGGGATGTGTTTATCCCAGAACTGGTGTCCCAATGGGCCACAGTGCCCAGTCACAGAGTGTGGGTTGTGTTTATCCCTGAACTGGTGTCCCCATGGGCCACAGTGCCCAGTCACAGAGTGTGGGATGTGTTTATCCCGGACCTGGTATCCCAATGGGCCACAGTGCCAGTCGCAAAGTGTGGGATGTGTTTATCCCAGACCTGGTGTCCCATTGGGCGACAGTGCCCAGTCACAGAGTGTGGGATGTGTTTATCCCAGACCTGGTGTCCCAATGGGCCACAGTGCCCAGTCACAGAGTGTGGGATGTGTTTATCCCAGACCTGGTGTCCCAAAGGGCCACAGTGCCCAGTCACAGAGTGTGGGATGTGTTTATCCCAGACCTGGTGTCCCAATGGGCCACAGTGCCCAGTCACAGAGTGTGGGATGTGTTTATCCCGGACCTGGTGTCACAATGAGCCACAGTGCCCAGTCACATAGTGTGGGATGTGTTTATCTCGGACGTGGTGTCCAATTGGGCCACAGTGACCTATCACATAGTGTGGGATGTGTTTATCCCAGACCTGGTGTCCCAATGGGCCACAGTGCCCAGTCACAGAGTGTGGGATGTGTTTATCCCAGACCTGGTGTCCCAATGGGCCACAGTGCCCAGTCACAGAGTGTGGGATGTGTTTATCCCAGACCTGGTGTCCCAATGGGCCACAGTGCCCAGTCACAGAGTGTGGGATGTGTTTATCCCGGACCTGGTGTCGCAATGGGCCACAGTGCCCAGTCACAGAGTGTGGGATGTGTTTATCCCAGACCTGGTGTCCCAATGGGCCACAGTGCCCAGTCACAGAGTGTGGGATGTGTTTATCCCAGACCTGGCGTCCCAATGGGCCACAGTGCCCAGTCACAGAGTGTGGGATGTGTTTATCCCAGACCTGTTGTCCCATTGGGCCACAGTGCCCAGTCACATAATGTGGGATGTGTTTATCCCAGACCTGGTGTCCCAATGGGCCACAGTGCCTAGTCACAGAGTGTGGGATGTGTTTATCCCAGACCTGGTGTCCCAATGATCCACAGTGCCCAGTCACAGAGCGTGGGATGTGTTTATACCGGACCTGGTGTCACAATGGGCCACAGTGCCCAGTCACAGAGCGTGAGATGTGTTGATCCCAGACGTGGTGTCCCAATGGGCCACAGTGCCCAGTCACAGAGTGTGGGATGTGTTTATCCCAGACCTGGTGTCCCAATGGGCCACAGTGCCCAGTCACAGAGTGTGAGATGTGTTTATCCCAGAACTGGTGTCCCAATGGGCCACAGTGCCCAGTCACAGAGTGTGGAATGTGTTTATCCCAGACCTGGTGTCCCAATGGGCCACAGTGCCCAGTCACAGAGTGATGGATGTGTTTATCCCGGACCTGGTGTCACAATGGGCCACAGTGCCCAGTCACAGAGTGTGGGATGTGTTTATCCCAGACCTGGTGTCACAATGAGCCACAGTGCCCAGTCACATAGTGTGGGATGTGTTTATCCCGGACCTGGTGTCCCATTGGGCCACAGTGCCCAGTCACATAGTGTGGGATGTGTTTATCCCATACCTGGTGTCCCATTGGGCCACAGTGCCCAGTCACAGAGTGTGGGTTGTGTTTATCCCAGAACTGGTGTCCCCATGGGCCACAGTGCCCAGTCACAGAGTGTGGGATGTGTTTATCCTGGATCAGGTGTCCCAATGGGCCACAGTGCCCAGTCACAAAGTGTGGGATGTGTTTATCCCAGACCTGGTGTCCCAATGGGCCACAGTGCCCAGTCAGAGAGTGTGGGATGTGTTTATCCCAGACCTGGTGTCCTAATGGGCCACAGTGCCCAGTCACAGAGTGTGGGATGTGTTTATCCCAGACCTGGTGTCCCAATGGGCCACAGTGCCCAGTCACAGAGTGTGGGATGTGTTTATCCCGGACCTGGTGTCCCAATCGGCCACAGTGCCCAGTCACAGAGTGTGGGATGTGTTTATCCCGGACCTGGTGTCCCATTGGGCCACAGTGCCCAGTCACAGAGTGTGGGATGTGTTTATCCCAGACCTGGTGTCCCAATGGGTCACAGTGCCCAGTCGCAGAGTGTGGGATGTGTTTATCCCAGACCTGGTGTCCCAATGGGCCACAGTGCCCAGTCACAGAGCGTGGGATGTGTTTATCCCAGACCTGGTGTCACAATGGGCCACAGTGCCCAGTCACAGAGTGTGGGATGTGTTTATCCCGGACCTGGTGTCCCAATGGGCCACAGTGCCCAGTCACAAAGTGTGGGATGTGTTTATCCCAGACCTGGTGTCCCAATGGGCCACAGTGCCCAGTCACAGAGTGTGGGATGTGTTTATCCCAGACCTGGTGTCCCAAAGGGCCACAGTGCCCAGTCACAGAGTGTGGGATGTGTTTATCCCAGACCTGGTGTCCCAATGGGCCACAGTGCCCAGTCACAGAGTGTGGGATGTGTTTATCCCGGACCTGGTGTCGCAATGGGCCACAGTGCCCAGTCACATAGTGTGGGATGTGTTTATCCCATACCTGGTGTCCCATTGGGCCACAGTGCCCAGTCACAGAGTGTGGGTTGTGTTTATCCCAGAACTGGTGTCCCCATGGGCCACAGTGCCCAGTCACAGAGTGTGGGATGTGTTTATCCCGGACCTGGTGTCCCAATGGGCCACAGTGCCCAGTCACATAATGTGGGATGTGTTTATCCCAGACCTGGTGTCCCAATGGGCCACAGTGCCCAGTCACAGAGTGTGGGATGTGTTTATCCCAGACCTGGGGCGCCAATGGGCCACAGTGCCCAGTCAGAGAGTGTGGGATGTGTTTATCCCAGACCTGGTGTCCCAATGGGCCACAGTGCCCAGTCACATAATGTGGGATGTGTTTATCCCAGACCTGGTGTCCCAATGGGCCACAGTGCCCAGTCACAGAGTGTGGGATGTGTTTATCCCAGACCTGGGGCGCCAATGGGCCACAGTGCCCAGTCACATTGTGTGGGATGTGTTTATCCCAGACCTGGTGTCCTAATGGGCCACAGTGCCCAGTCACATAATGTGGGATGTGTTTATCCCAGACCTGGGGCGCCAATGGGCCACAGTGCCCAGTCAGAGAGTGTGGGATGTGTTTATCCCAGACCTGGTGTCCTAATGGGCCACAGTGCCCAGTCACAGAGTGTGGGATGTGTTTATCCCAGACCTGGTGTCCCAATGGGCCACAGTGCCCAGTCACAGAGTGTGGGATGTGTTTATCCCAGACCTGGTGTCCTAATGGGCCACAGTGCCCAGTCACAGAGTGTGGGATGTGTTTATCCCAGACCTGGTGTCCCATTGGGCCACAGTGCCCAGTCACAGAGTGTGGGATGTGTTTATCCCGGACCTGGTGTCCCATTGGGCCACAGTGCCCAGTCACAGAGTGTGGGATGTGTTTATCCCAGACCTGGTGTCCCAATGGGCCACAGTGCCCAGTCACAGAGCGTGAGATGTGTTGATCCCAGACGTGGTGTCCCAATGGGCCACAGTGCCCAGTCACAGAGTGTGGGATGTGTTTATCCCAGACCTGGTGTCCCAATGGGCCACAGTGCCCAGTCACAGAGCGTGGGATGTGTTTATACCGGACCTGGTGTCACAATGGGCCACAGTGCCCAGTCACAGAGCGTGAGATGTGTTGATCCCGGACCTGGTGTCCCATTGGGCCACAGTGCCGAGTCACAGAGTGTGGGATGTGTTTATCCCAGACCTGGTGTCCCAATGGGTCACAGTGCCCAGTCGCAGAGTGTGGGATGTGTTTATCCCAGACCTGGTGTCCCAATGGGCCACAGTGCCCAGTCACAGAGCATGGGATGTGTTTATCCCAGACCTGGTGTCACAATGGGCCACAGTGCCCAGTCACAGAGTGTGGGATGTGTTTATCCCGGACCTGGTGTCCCAATGGGCCACAGTGCCCAGTCACAGAGTGTGGGATGTGTTTATCCCAGACCTGGTGTCCCAGTGGGCCACAGTGCCCAGTCACAGAGTGTGGGATGTGTTTATCCCAGACCTGGTGTCACAATGGGCCACAGTGCCCAGTCACAGAGTGTGGAATGTGTTAATCCCAGACCTGGTGTCCCAATGGGCCACAGTGCCCAGTCACAGAGTGTGAGATGTGTTTATCCCGGACCTGGTGTTCCAATGGGCCACAGTGCCCAGTCACAGAGTGTGGAATGTGTTAATCCCAGACCTGGTGTCCCAATGGGCCACAGTGCCCAGTCACAGAGTGATGGATGTGTTTATCCCGGACCTGGTGTCAAAATGGGCCACAGTGCCCAGTCACAGAGTGTGGGATGTGTTTATCCCAGACCTGGTGTCACAATGAGCCACAGTGCCAGTCACATAGTGTACGATGTGTTTATCCCGGACCTGGTGTCCCATTGGGCCACAGTGCCCAGTCACATAGTGTTGGATGTGTTTATCCCAGACCTGGTGTCCCAATGGGCCACAGTGCCCAGTCACAGAGTGTGGGATGTGTTTATCCCAGACCTGGTGTCCCATTGGGCCACAGTGCCCAGTCACAGAGTGTGGGATGTGTTTATCCCAGACCTGGTGTCCCATTGGGCCAAAGTGCCCAGTCACAGAGTGTGGGATGTGTTTATCCCAGACCTGGTGTCCCAATGGGCCACAGTTCCCAGTCACAGAGTGTGGGATGTGTTTATTCCAGACCTGGTATCCCGATGGGCCACAGTGCCCAGTCACAGAGCGTGGGATGTGTTTATACCGGACCTGGTGTCACAATGGGCCACAGTGCCCAGTCACAGAGTGCGGGATGTGTTTATCCCGGACCTGGTGTCCCAATCGGCCACAATGCCCAGTCACAGAGTGTGGGATGTGTTTATCCCAGACCTGGTGTCCCAGAGGGCCACAGTGCCCAGTCACAGAGTGTGGGATGTGTTTATCCTGGATCTGGTGTCACAATGGGCCACAGTGCCCAGTCACAGAATGTGAGATGTGTTTATCCCAGACCTGGTGTCCCAGAGGGCCACAGTGCCCAGTCACAGAGTGTGGGATGTGTTTATCCCAGACCTGGTATCACAATGGGCCACAGTGCCCAGTCACAGAGTGTGGGATGTGTTTATCCCGGACCTGGTGTCCAAATGAGCCACAGTGCCCAGTCACAGAGTGTGGCATGTGTTTATCTCGGACCTGGCGTCACAATGGGCCACAGTGCCCAGTCACAGAGTGTGGGATGTGTTTATCCCGGACCTGGTGTCACAATGGGCCACAGTGCCCAGTCACAGAGTGATGGATGTGTTTATCCCAGACCTGGTGTCCCAATGGGCCACAGTGCCCAGTCACAGAGTGTGGGATGTGTTTATCCCAGACCTGGTGTCCCAATGGGCCACAGTGCCCAGTCACAGAGTGTGGGATGTGTTTATCCCAGACCTGGTGTCCCAATGGGCCACAGTGCCCAGTCACAGAGTGTGGGATGTGTTTATCCCAGACCTGGTGTCACAATGGGCCACAGTGCCCAGTCACAGAGTGTGGGATGTGTTTATCCCAGACCTGGTGTCCCAAAGGGCCACAGTGCCCAGTCACAGAGTGTGGGATGTGTTTATCCCAGACCTGGTGTCACAATGGGCCACAGTGCCCAGTCACAGAGCGTGAGATGTGTTTATCCCGGACCTGGTGTCCCAATGGGCCACAGTGCCCAGTCACAGAGTGTGAGATGTGTTTATCCCAGACCTGCTGTCCCAATGGGCCACAGTGCCCAGTCACAGAGTGTGAGATGTGTTTATCCCAGACCTGCTGTCCCAATGGGCCACAGTGCCCAGTCACAGAGTGATGGATGTGTTTATCCCGGACCTGGTGTCCCAATGGGCCACAGTGCCCAGTCACAGAGTGTGGGATGTGTTTATCCCAGACCTGGTGTCACAATGGGCCACAGTGCCCAGTCACAGAGCGTGAGATGTGTTTATCCCGGACCTGGTGTCCCAATGGGCCACAGTGCCCAGTCACAGAGTGTGAGATGTGTTTATCCCAGACCTGGTGTCCCAATGGGCCACAGTGCCCAGTCACAGAGTGATGGATGTGTTTATCCCGGACCTGGTGTCCCAATGGGCCACAGTGCCAAGTCACAGAGTGTGGGATGTGTTTATCCCGGACCTGGTGTCCCAATGGGCCACAGTGCCCAGTCACAGAGTGTGGGATGTGTTTATCCCAGACCTGGTATCACAATGGGCCACAGTGCCCAGTCACAGAGTGTGGGATGTGTTTATCCCGGACCTGGTGTCCAAATGAGCCACAGTGCCCAGTCACAGAGTGTGGCATGTGTTTATCTCGGACCTGGCGTCACAATGGGCCACAGTGCCCAGTCACAGAGTGTGGGATGTGTTTATCCCGGACCTGGTGTCACAATGGGCCACAGTGCCCAGTCACAGAGTGATGGATGTGTTTATCCCAGACCTGGTGTCCCAATGGGCCACAGTGCCCAGTCACAGAGTGTGGGATGTGTTTATCCCAGACCTGGTGTCCCAATGGGCCACAGTGCCCAGTCACAGAGTGTGGGATGTGTTTATCCCAGACCTGGTGTCCCAATGGGCCACAGTGCCCAGTCACAGAGTGTGGGATGTGTTTATCCCAGACCTGGTGTCACAATGGGCCACAGTGCCCAGTCACAGAGTGTGGGATGTGTTTATCCCAGACCTGGTGTCCCAAAGGGCCACAGTGCCCAGTCACAGAGTGTGGGATGTGTTTATCCCAGACCTGGTGTCACAATGGGCCACAGTGCCCAGTCACAGAGCGTGAGATGTGTTTATCCCGGACCTGGTGTCCCAATGGGCCACAGTGCCCAGTCACAGAGTGTGAGATGTGTTTATCCCAGACCTGCTGTCCCAATGGGCCACAGTGCCCAGTCACAGAGTGTGAGATGTGTTTATCCCAGACCTGCTGTCCCAATGGGCCACAGTGCCCAGTCACAGAGTGATGGATGTGTTTATCCCGGACCTGGTGTCCCAATGGGCCACAGTGCCCAGTCACAGAGTGTGGGATGTGTTTATCCCAGACCTGGTGTCACAATGGGCCACAGTGCCCAGTCACAGAGCGTGAGATGTGTTTATCCCGGACCTGGTGTCCCAATGGGCCACAGTGCCCAGTCACAGAGTGTGAGATGTGTTTATCCCAGACCTGGTGTCCCAATGGGCCACAGTGCCCAGTCACAGAGTGATGGATGTGTTTATCCCGGACCTGGTGTCCCAATGGGCCACAGTGCCCAGTCACAGAGTGTGAGATGTGTTTATCCCAGACCTGGTGTCCCAATGGGCCACAGTGCCCAGTCACAGAGTGTGGGATGTGTTTATCCCAGACCTGGTGTCACAATGAGCCACAGTGCCCAGTCACATGGTGTGGGATGTGTTTATCCCGGACCTGGTGTCCCATTGGGCCACAGTGCCCAGTCACATAGTGTGGGATGTGTTTATCCCAGACCTGGTGTCACAATGAGCCACAGTGCCCAGTCACATAGCTTGGGATGTGTTTATCCCAGACCTGGTGTCCCAATGGGCCACAGTGCCCAGTCACAGAGTGTGGGATGTGTTTATCCCAGACCTGGTGTCCCAATGGGCCACAGTGCCCAGTCACATAGTGTGGGATGTGTTTATCCCGGACCTGGTGTCCCATTGGGCCACAGAGCCCTACCACATAGTGTGGGATGTGTTTATCCCAGACCTGGTGTCCCAATGGGCCACAGTGCCCAGTCACATAGTGTGGGATGTGTTTATCCCAGACCTGGTGTCCCAATGGGCCACAGTGCCCAGTCACAGAGTGTGGGATGTGTTTATCCCAGAACTGGTGTCCCAATGGGCCACAGTGCCCAGTCACAGAGTGTGGGTTGTGTTTATCCCAGAACTGGTGTCCCCATGGGCCACAGTGCCCAGTCACAGAGTGTGGGATGTGTTTATCCCGGACCTGGTATCCCAATGGGCCACAGTGCCAGTCGCAAAGTGTGGGATGTGTTTATCCCAGACCTGGTGTCCCATTGGGCGACAGTGCCCAGTCACAGAGTGTGGGATGTGTTTATCCCAGACCTGGTGTCCCAATGGGCCACAGTGCCCAGTCACAGAGTGTGGGATGTGTTTATCCCAGACCTGGTGTCCCAAAGGGCCACAGTGCCCAGTCACAGAGTGTGGGATGTGTTTATCCCAGACCTGGTGTCCCAATGGGCCACAGTGCCCAGTCACAGAGTGTGGGATGTGTTTATCCCGGACCTGGTGTCACAATGAGCCACAGTGCCCAGTCACATAGTGTGGGATGTGTTTATCCCGGACGTGGTGTCCAATTGGGCCACAGTGACCTATCACATAGTGTGGGATGTGTTTATCCCAGACCTGGTGTCCCAATGGGCCACAGTGCCCAGTCACAGAGTGTGGGATGTGTTTATCCCAGACCTGGTGTCCCAATGGGCCACAGTGCCCAGTCACAGAGTGTGGGATGTGTTTATCCCAGACCTGGTGTCCCAATGGGCCACAGTGCCCAGTCACAGAGTGTGGGATGTGTTTATCCCGGACCTGGTGTCGCAATGGGCCATAGTGCCCAGTCACAGAGTGTGGGATGTGTTTATCCCAGACCTGGTGTCCCAATGGGCCACAGTGCCCAGTCACAGAGTGTGGGATGTGTTTATCCCAGACCTGGCGTCCCAATGGGCCACAGTGCCCAGTCACAGAGTGTGGGATGTGTTTATCCCAGACCTGTTGTCCCATTGGGCCACAGTGCCCAGTCACATAATGTGGGATGTGTTTATCCCAGACCTGGTGTCCCAATGGGCCACAGTGCCTAGTCACAGAGTGTGGGATGTGTTTATCCCAGACCTGGTGTCCCAATGGTCCACAGTGCCCAGTCACAGAGCGTGGGATGTGTTTATACCGGACCTGGTGTCACAATGGGCCACAGTGCCCAGTCACAGAGCGTGAGATGTGTTGATCCCAGACGTGGTGTCCCAATGGGCCACAGTGCCCAGTCACAGAGTGTGGGATGTGTTTATCCCAGACCTGGTGTCCCAATGGGCCACAGTGCCCAGTCACAGAGTGTGAGATGTGTTTATCCCAGAACTGGTGTCCCAATGGGCCACAGTGCCCAGTCACAGAGTGTGGAATGTGTTTATCCCAGACCTGGTGTCCCAATGGGCCACAGTGCCCAGTCACAGAGTGATGGATGTGTTTATCCCGGACCTGGTGTCACAATGGGCCACAGTGCCCAGTCACAGAGTGTGGGATGTGTTTATCCCAGACCTGGTGTCACAATGAGCCACAGTGCCCAGTCACATAGTGTGGGATGTGTTTATCCCGGACCTGGTGTCCCATTGGGCCACAGTGCCCAGTCACATAGTGTGGGATGTGTTTATCCCAGACCTGGTGTCCCAATGGGCCACAGTGCCCAGTCACAGAGTGTGGGATGTGTTTATCCCAGACCTGGTGTCACAATGGGCCACAGTGCCCAGTCACAGAGTGTGGGATGTGTTTATCCCGGACCTGGTGTCCCAATGGGCCACAGTGCCCAGTCACAAAGTGTGGGATGTGTTTATCCCAGACCTGGTGTCCCAATGGGCCACAGTGCCCAGTCACAGAGTGTGGGATGTGTTTATCCCAGACCTGGTGTCCCAATGGGCCACAGGGCCCAGTCACAGAGTGTGGGATGTGTTTATACCGGACCTGGTGTCACAATGGGCCACAGTGCCCAGTCACATAGTGTGGGGTGTGTTTATACCGGACCTGGTGTCACAATGGGCCGCAGTGCCCAGTCACAGAGTGTGGGATGTGTTTATCCCAGAACTGGTCTCCCAATGGGCCACAGTGCCCAGTCACAGAGTGTGGGATGTGTTTATCCCAGACCTGGTGTCCCAATGGGCCACAGTGCCCAGTCACATAGTGTGGGATGTGTTTATCCCATACCTGGTGTCCCATTGGGCCACAGTGCCCAGTCACAGAGTGTGGGTTGTGTTTATCCCAGACCTGGTGTCCCCATGGGCCACAGTGCCCAGTCACAGAGTGTGGGATGTGTTTATCCTGGATCAGGTGTCCCAATGGGCCACAGTGCCCAGTCACAAAGTGTGGGATGTGTTTATCCCAGACCTGGTGTCCCAATGGGCCACAGTGCCCAGTCAGAGAGTGTGGGATGTGTTTATCCCAGACCTGGTGTCCTAATGGGCCACAGTGCCCAGTCACAGAGTGTGGGATGTGTTTATCCCAGACCTGGTGTCCCAATGGGCCACAGTGCCCAGTCACAGAGTGTGGGATGTGTTTATCCCGGACCTGGTGTCCCAATCGGCCACAGTGCCCAGTCACAGAGTGTGGGATGTGTTTATCCCGGACCTGGTGTCCCATTGGGCCACAGTGCCCAGTCACAGAGTGTGGGATGTGTTTATCCCAGACCTGGTGTCCCAATGGGTCACAGTGCCCAGTCGCAGAGTGTGGGATGTGTTTATCCCAGACCTGGTGTCCCAATGGGCCACAGTGCCCAGTCACAGAGCGTGGGATGTGTTTATCCCAGACCTGGTGTCACAATGGGCCACAGTGCCCAGTCACAGAGTGTGGGATGTGTTTATCCCGGACCTGGTGTCCCAATGGGCCACAGTGCCCAGTCACAAAGTGTGGGATGTGTTTATCCCAGACCTGGTGTCCCAATGGGCCACAGTGCCCAGTCACAGAGTGTGGGATGTGTTTATCCCAGACCTGGTGTCCCAAAGGGCCACAGTGCCCAGTCACAGAGTGTGGGATGTGTTTATCCCAGACCTGGTGTCCCAATGGGCCACAGTGCCCAGTCACAGAGTGTGGGATGTGTTTATCCCGGACCTGGTGTCGCAATGGGCCACAGTGCCAAGTCACATAGTGTGGGATGTGTTTATCCCATACCTGGTGTCCCATTGGGCCACAGTGCCCAGTCACAGAGTGTGGGTTGTGTTTATCCCAGAACTGGTGTCCCCATGGGCCACAGTGCCCAGTCACAGAGTGTGGGATGTGTTTATCCCGGACCTGGTGTCCCAATGGGCCACAGTGCCCAGTCACATAATGTGGGATGTGTTTATCCCAGACCTGGTGTCCCAATGGGCCACAGTGCCCAGTCACAGAGTGTGGGATGTGTTTATCCCAGACCTGGTGTCCTAATGGGCCACAGTGCCCAGTCACAGAGTGTGGGATGTGTTTATCCCGGACCTGGTGTCCCATTGGGCCACAGTGCCCAGTCACAGAGTGTGGGATGTGTTTATCCCAGACCTGGTGTCCCAATGGGTCACAGTGCCCAGTCACAGAGTGTGGGATGTGTTTATCCCAGACCTGGTGTCCCAATGGGCCACAGTGCCCAGTCACAGAGCGTGGGATGTGTTTATCCCAGACCTGGTGTCACAATGGGCCACAGTGCCCAGTCACAGAGTGTGGGATGTGTTTATCCCGGACCTGGTGTCCCAATGGGCCACAGTGCCCAGTCACAGAGTGTGGGATGTGTTTATCCCAGACCTGGTGTCCCAGTGGGCCACAGTGCCCAGTCACAGAGTGTGGGATGTGTTTATCCCAGACCTGGTGTCACAATGGGCCACAGTGCCCAGTCACAGAGTGTGGAATGTGTTAATCCCAGACCTGGTGTCCCAATGGGCCACAGTGCCCAGTCACAGAGTGTGAGATGTGTTTATCCCGGACCTGGTGTTCCAATGGGCCACAGTGCCCAGTCACAGAGTGTGGAATGTGTTAATCCCAGACCTGGTGTCCCAATGGGCCACAGTGCCCAGTCACAGAGTGATGGATGTGTTTATCCCGGACCTGGTGTCAAAATGGGCCACAGTGCCCAGTCACAGAGTGTGGGATGTGTTTATCCCAGACCTGGTGTCACAATGAGCCACAGTGCCCAGTCACATAGTGTGGGATGTGTTTATCCCGGACCTGGTGTCCCATTGGGCCACAGTGCCCAGTCACATAGTGTTGGATGTGTTTATCCCAGACCTGGTGTCCCAATGGGCCACAGTGCCCAGTCACAGAGTGTGGGATGTGTTTATCCCAGACCTGGTGTCCCATTGGGCCACAGTGCCCAGTCACAGAGTGTGGGATGTGTTTATCCCAGACCTGGTGTCCCATTGGGCCAAAGTGCCCAGTCACAGAGTGTGGGATGTGGTTATCCCAGACCTGGTGTCCCAATGGGCCACAGTTCCCAGTCACAGAGTGTGGGATGTGTTTATTCCAGACCTGGTATCCCGATGGGCCACAGTGCCCAGTCACAGAGCGTGGGATGTGTTTATACCGGACCTGGTGTCACAATGGGCCACAGTGCCCAGTCACAGAGTGCGGGATGTGTTTATCCCGGACCTGGTGTCCCAATGGGCCTCAATGCCCAGTCACAGAGTGTGGGATGTGTTTATCCCAGACCTGGTGTCCCAGAGGGCCACAGTGCCCAGTCACAGAGTGTGGGATGTGTTTATCCTGGATCTGGTGTCACAATGGGCCACAGTGCCCAGTCACAGAATGTGAGATGTGTTTATCCCAGACCTGGTGTCCCAGAGGGCCACAGTGCCCAGTCACACAGTGTGGGATGTGTTTATCCCAGACCTGGTGTCACAATGGGCCACAGTGCCCAGTCACAGAGTGTGGGATGTGTTTATCCCGGGCCTGGTGTCCCAATGGGCCACAGTGCCCAGTCACAGAGTGTGGGATGTGTTTATCCCGGACCTGGTATCACAATGGGCCACAGTGCCCAGTCACAGAGTGTGGGATGCGTTTATCCCGGACCTGGTGTCCAAATGAGCCACAGTGCCCAGTCACAGAGTGTGGCATGTGTTTATCTCGGACCTGGCGTCACAATGGGCCACAGTGCCCAGTCACAGAGTGTGGGATGTGTTTATCCCGGACCTGGTGTCACAATGGGCCACAGTGCCCAGTCACAGAGTGATGGATGTGTTTATCCCAGACCTGGTGTCCCAATGGGCCACAGTGCCCAGTCACAGAGTGTGGGATGTGTTTATCCCAGAGCTGGTGTCCCAATGGGCCACAGTGCCCAGTCACAGAGTGTGGGATGTGTTTATCCCAGACCTGGTGTCCCAATGGGCCACAGTGCCCAGTCACAGAGTGTGGGATGTGTTTATCCCAGACCTGGTGTCACAATGGGCCACAGTGCCCAGTCACAGAGTGTGGGATGTGTTTATCCCAGACCTGGTGTCCCAAAGGGCCACAGTGCCCAGTCACAGAGTGTGGGATGTGTTTATCCCAGACCTGGTGTCACAATGGGCCACAGTGCCCAGTCACAGAGCGTGAGATGTGTTTATCCCGGAACTGGTGTCCCAATGGGCCACAGTGCCCAGTCACAGAGTGTGAGATGTGTTTATCCCAGACCTGGTGTCCCAATGGGCCACAGTGCCCAGTCACAGAGTGATGGATGTGTTTATCCCGGACCTGGTGTCCCAATGGGCCACAGTGCCCAGTCACAGAGTGTGAGATGTGTTTATCCCAGACCTGGTGTCCCAATGGGCCACAGTGCCCAGTCACAGAGTGTGAGATGTGTTTATCCCAGACCTGGTGTCCCAATGGGCCACAGTGCCCAGTCACAGAGTGATGGATGTGTTTATCCCGGACCTGGTGTCCCATTGGGCCACAGTGCCCAGTCACATAGTGTGGGATGTGTTTATCCCAGACCTGGTGTCCCAATGGGCCACAGTGCACAGTCACAGAGTGTGAGATGTGTTTATCCCAGACCTGGTGTCCCAATGGGCCACAGTGCCCAGTCACAGAGTGTGAGATGTGTTTATCCCAGACCTGGTGTCCCAATGGGCCACAGTGCCCAGTCACAGAGTGATGGATGTGTTTATCCCGGACCTGGTGTCCCATTGGGCCACAGTGCCCAGTCACATAGTGTGGGATGTGTCTATCCCAGACCTGGTGTCCCATTGGGCCACAGTGCCCACTCACATAGTGTGGGATGTGTTTATCCCAGACCTGGTGTCCCAATGGGCCACAGTGCCCAGTCACATAGTGTGGGATGTGTTTATCCCAGACCTGGTGTCACAATGGGCCACAGTGCCCAGTCACAGAGCGTGAGATGTGTTTATCCCGGACCTGGTGTCCCAATGGGCCACAGTGCCCAGTCACAGAGTGTAGGATGTGTTTATCCCAGACCTGGTGTCCCAATGGGCCACAGTGCCCAGTCACAGAGTGCGGGATGTGTTTATCCCGGACCTGGTGTCACAATGGGCCACAGTGCCCAGTCACAGAGTGTGAGATGTGTTTATTCCGGACCTGGGGTCCCAATGGGCCACAGTGCCCAGTCACAGAGTGTGAGATGTGTTTATCCCAGACCTGGTGTCACAATGGGCCACAGTGCCCAGTCACAGAGTGTGGAATGTGTTAATCCCAGACCTGGTGTCCCAATGGGCCACAGTGCCCAGTCACAGAGTGATGGATGTGTTTATCCCGGACCTGGTGTCAAAATGGGCCACAGTGCCCAGTCACAGAGTGTGGGATGTGTTTATCCCAGACCTGGTGTCACAATGAGCCACAGTGCCCAGTCACATAGTGTGGGATGTGTTTATCCCGGACCTGGTGTCCCATTGGGCCACAGTGCCCAGTCACATAGTGTTGGATGTGTTTATCCCAGACCTGGTGTCCCAATGGGCCACAGTGCCCAGTCACAGAGTGTGGGATGTGTTTATCCCAGACCTGGTGTCCCATTGGGCCACAGTGCCCAGTCACAGAGTGTGGGTTGTGTTTATCCCAGACCTGGTGTCCCAATGGGCCACAGTGCCCAGTCACAGAGTGTGGGATGTGTTTATCCCAGACCTGGTGTCCCAATGGGCCACAGTGCCCAGTCACATAGTGTGGGATGTGTTTATCCCGGACCTGGTGTCCCAATGGGCCACAGTGCCCAGTCACAGAGTGTGGGATGTGTTTATCCCAGACCTGGTGTCCCAATGGGCCACAGTGCCCAGTCACAGAGTGTGGGATGTGTTTATCCCAGACCTGGTGTCCCAATGGGCCACAGTGCCCAGTCACAGAGTGTGGGATGTGTTTATCCCAGACCTGGTGTCCCATTGGGCCAAAGTGCCCAGTCACAGAGTGTGGGATGTGTTTATCCCAGACCTGGTGTCCCAATGGGCCACAGTTCCCAGTCACAGAGTGTGGGATGTGTTTATTCCAGACCTGGTATCCCGATGGGCCACAGTGCCCAGTCACAGAGCGTGGGATGTGTTTATACCGGACCTGGTGTCACAATGGGCCACAGTGCCCAGTCACAGAGTGCGGGATGTGTTTATCCCGGACCTGGTGTCCCAATGGGCCACAATGCCCAGTCACAGAGTGTGGGATGTGTTTATCTCAGACCTGGTGTCCCAGAGGGCCACAGTGCCCAGTCACAGAGTGTGGGATGTGTTTATCCTGGATCTGGTGTCACAATGGGCCACAGTGCCCAGTCACAGAATGTGAGATGTGTTTATCCCAGACCTGGTGTCCCAGAGGGCCACAGTGCCCAGTCACACAGTGTGGGATGTGTTTATCCCAGACCTGGTGTCACAATGGGCCACAGTGCCCAGTCACAGAGTGTGGGATGTGTTTATCCCGGGCCTGGTATCCCAATGGGCCACAGTGCCCAGTCACAGAGTGTGGGATGTGTTTATCCCAGACCTGGTATCACAATGAGCCACAGTGCCCAGTCACAGAGTGTGGGATGTGTTTATCCCGGACCTGGTGTCCAAATGAGCCACAGTGCCCAGTCACAGAGTGTGGCATGTGTTTATCTCGGACCTGGCGTCACAATGGGCCACAGTGCCCAGTCACAGAGTGTGGGATGTGTTTATCCCGGACCTGGTGTCACAATGGGCCACAGTGCCCAGTCACAGAGTGATGGATGTGTTTATCCCAGACCTGGTGTCCCAATGGGCCACAGTGCCCAGTCACAGAGTGTGGGATGTGTTTATCCCAGAGCTGGTGTCCCAATGGGCCACAGTGCCCAGTCACAGAGTGTGGGATGTGTTTATCCCAGACCTGGTGTCCCAATGGGCCACAGTGCCCAGTCACAGAGTGTGGGATGTGTTTATCCCAGACCTGGTGTCACAATGGGCCACAGTGCCCAGTCACAGAGTGTGGGATGTGTTTATCCCAGACCTGGTGTCCCAAAGGGCCACAGTGCCCAGTCACAGAGTGTGGGATGTGTTTATCCCAGACCTGGTGTCACAATGGGCCACAGTGCCCAGTCACAGAGCGTGAGATGTGTTTATCCCGGACCTGGTGTCCCAATGGGCCACAGTGCCCAGTCACAGAGTGTGAGATGTGTTTATCCCAGACCTGGTGTCCCAATGGGCCACAGTGCCCAGTCACAGAGTGATGGATGTGTTTATCCCGGACCTGGTGTCCCAATGGGCCACAGTGCCCAGTCACAGAGTGTGAGATGTGTTTATCCCAGACCTGGTGTCCCAATGGGCCACAGTGCCCAGTCACAGAGTGTGAGATGTGTTTATCCCAGACCTGGTGTCCCAATGGGCCACAGTGCCCAGTCACAGAGTGATGGATGTGTTTATCCCGGACCTGGTGTCCCATTGGGCCACAGTGCCCAGTCACATAGTGTGGGATGTGTTTATCCCAGACCTGGTGTCCCAATGGGCCACAGTGCACAGTCACAGAGTGTGAGATGTGTTTATCCCAGACCTGGTGTCCCAATGGGCCACAGTGCCCAGTCACAGAGTGTGAGATGTGTTTATCCCAGACCTGGTGTCCCAATGGACCACAGTGCCCAGTCACAGAGTGATGGATGTGTTTATCCCGGACCTGGTGTCCCATTGGGCCACAGTGCCCAGTCACAGAGTGTGGGATGTGTTTACCCCAGACCTGGTGTCACAATGAGCCACAGTGCCCAGTCACATAGTGTGGGATGTGTTTATCCCGGACCTGGTGTCCCATTGGGCCACAGTGCCCAGTCACATAGTGTGGGATGTGTTTATCCCAGACCTGGTGTCCCAATGGGCCATAGTGCCCAGTCACAGAGTGTGGGATGTGTTTATCCCAGACCTGGTGTCCCAATGTGCCACAGTGCCCAGTCACAGAGTGTGAGATGTGTTTATCCCAGACCTGGTGTCCCAATGGGCCACAGTGCCCAGTCACAGAGTGATGGATGTGTTTATCCCGGACCTGGTGTCCCAATGGGCCACAGTGCCCAGTCACAGAGTGTGAGATGTGTTTATCCCAGACCTGGTGTCCCAATGGGCCACAGTGCCCAGTCACAGAGTGTGAGATGTGTTTATCCCAGACCTGGTGTCCCAATGGGCCACAGTGCCCAGTCACAGAGTGATGGATGTGTTTATCCCGGACCTGGTGTCCCATTGGGCCACAGTGCCCACTCACATAGTGTGGGATGTGTTTATCCCAGACCTGGTGTCCCAATGGGCCACAGTGCCCAGTCACATAGTGTGGGATGTGTTTATCCCAGACCTGGTGTCACAATGGGCCACAGTGCCCAGTCACAGAGCGTGAGATGTGTTTATCCCGGACCTGGTGTCCCAATGGGCCACAGTGCCCAGTCACAGAGTGTGGGATGTGTTTATCCCAGACCTGGTGTCCCAATGGGCCACAGTGCCCAGTCACAGAGTGCGGGATGTGTTTATCCCGGACCTGGTGTCACAATGGGCCACAGTGCCCAGTCACAGAGTGTGAGATGTGTTTATTCCGGACCTGGGGTCCCAATGGGCCACAGTGCCCAGTCACAGAGTGTGAGATGTGTTTATCCCGGCCCTGGTGTCCCATTGGGCCACAGTGCCCAGTCACATAGTGTGGGATGTGTCTATCCCAGACCTGGTGTCCCATTGGGCCACAGTGCCCACTCACATAGTGTGGGATGTGTTTATCCCAGACCTGGTGTCCCAATGGGCCACAGTGCCCAGTCACATAGTGTGGGATGTGTTTATCCCAGACCTGGTGTCACAATGGGCCACAGTGCCCAGTCACAGAGCGTGAGATGTGTTTATCCCGGACCTGGTGTCCCAATGGGCCACAGTGCCCAGTCACAGAGTGTAGGATGTGTTTATCCCAGACCTGGTGTCCCAATGGGCCACAGTGCCCAGTCACAGAGTGCGGGATGTGTTTATCCCGGACCTGGTGTCACAATGGGCCACAGTGCCCAGTCACAGAGTGTGAGATGTGTTTATTCCGGACCTGGGGTCCCAATGGGCCACAGTGCCCAGTCACAGAGTGTGAGATGTGTTTATCCCAGACCTGGTGTCACAATGGGCCACAGTGCCCAGTCACAGAGTGTGGAATGTGTTAATCCCAGACCTGGTGTCCCAATGGGCCACAGTGCCCAGTCACAGAGTGATGGATGTGTTTATCCCGGACCTGGTGTCAAAATGGGCCACAGTGCCCAGTCACAGAGTGTGGGATGTGTTTATCCCAGACCTGGTGTCACAATGAGCCACAGTGCCCAGTCACATAGTGTGGGATGTGTTTATCCCGGACCTGGTGTCCCATTGGGCCACAGTGCCCAGTCACATAGTGTTGGATGTGTTTATCCCAGACCTGGTGTCCCAATGGGCCACAGTGCCCAGTCACAGAGTGTGGGATGTGTTTATCCCAGACCTGGTGTCCCATTGGGCCACAGTGCCCAGTCACAGAGTGTGGGTTGTGTTTATCCCAGACCTGGTGTCCCAATGGGCCACAGTGCCCAGTCACAGAGTGTGGGATGTGTTTATCCCAGACCTGGTGTCCCAATGGGCCACAGTGCCCAGTCACATAGTGTGGGATGTGTTTATCCCGGACCTGGTGTCCCAATGGGCCACAGTGCCCAGTCACAGAGTGTGGGATGTGTTTATCCCAGACCTGGTGTCCCAATGGGCCACAGTGCCCAGTCACAGAGTGTGGGATGTGTTTATCCCAGACCTGGTGTCCCAATGGGCCACAGTGCCCAGTCACAGAGTGTGGGATGTGTTTATCCCAGACCTGGTGTCCCATTGGGCCAAAGTGCCCAGTCACAGAGTGTGGGATGTGTTTATCCCAGACCTGGTGTCCCAATGGGCCACAGTTCCCAGTCACAGAGTGTGGGATGTGTTTATTCCAGACCTGGTATCCCGATGGGCCACAGTGCCCAGTCACAGAGCGTGGGATGTGTTTATACCGGACCTGGTGTCACAATGGGCCACAGTGCCCAGTCACAGAGTGCGGGATGTGTTTATCCCGGACCTGGTGTCCCAATGGGCCACAATGCCCAGTCACAGAGTGTGGGATGTGTTTATCTCAGACCTGGTGTCCCAGAGGGCCACAGTGCCCAGTCACAGAGTGTGGGATGTGTTTATCCTGGATCTGGTGTCACAATGGGCCACAGTGCCCAGTCACAGAATGTGAGATGTGTTTATCCCAGACCTGGTGTCCCAGAGGGCCACAGTGCCCAGTCACACAGTGTGGGATGTGTTTATCCCAGACCTGGTGTCACAATGGGCCACAGTGCCCAGTCACAGAGTGTGGGATGTGTTTATCCCGGGCCTGGTATCCCAATGGGCCACAGTGCCCAGTCACAGAGTGTGGGATGTGTTTATCCCAGACCTGGTATCACAATGAGCCACAGTGCCCAGTCACAGAGTGTGGGATGTGTTTATCCCGGACCTGGTGTCCAAATGAGCCACAGTGCCCAGTCACAGAGTGTGGCATGTGTTTATCTCGGACCTGGCGTCACAATGGGCCACAGTGCCCAGTCACAGAGTGTGGGATGTGTTTATCCCGGACCTGGTGTCACAATGGGCCACAGTGCCCAGTCACAGAGTGATGGATGTGTTTATCCCAGACCTGGTGTCCCAATGGGCCACAGTGCCCAGTCACAGAGTGTGGGATGTGTTTATCCCAGAGCTGGTGTCCCAATGGGCCACAGTGCCCAGTCACAGAGTGTGGGATGTGTTTATCCCAGACCTGGTGTCCCAATGGGCCACAGTGCCCAGTCACAGAGTGTGGGATGTGTTTATCCCAGACCTGGTGTCACAATGGGCCACAGTGCCCAGTCACAGAGTGTGGGATGTGTTTATCCCAGACCTGGTGTCCCAAAGGGCCACAGTGCCCAGTCACAGAGTGTGGGATGTGTTTATCCCAGACCTGGTGTCACAATGGGCCACAGTGCCCAGTCACAGAGCGTGAGATGTGTTTATCCCGGACCTGGTGTCCCAATGGGCCACAGTGCCCAGTCACAGAGTGTGAGATGTGTTTATCCCAGACCTGGTGTCCCAATGGGCCACAGTGCCCAGTCACAGAGTGATGGATGTGTTTATCCCGGACCTGGTGTCCCAATGGGCCACAGTGCCCAGTCACAGAGTGTGAGATGTGTTTATCCCAGACCTGGTGTCCCAATGGGCCACAGTGCCCAGTCACAGAGTGTGAGATGTGTTTATCCCAGACCTGGTGTCCCAATGGGCCACAGTGCCCAGTCACAGAGTGATGGATGTGTTTATCCCGGACCTGGTGTCCCATTGGGCCACAGTGCCCAGTCACATAGTGTGGGATGTGTTTATCCCAGACCTGGTGTCCCAATGGGCCACAGTGCACAGTCACAGAGTGTGAGATGTGTTTATCCCAGACCTGGTGTCCCAATGGGCCACAGTGCCCAGTCACAGAGTGTGAGATGTGTTTATCCCAGACCTGGTGTCCCAATGGACCACAGTGCCCAGTCACAGAGTGATGGATGTGTTTATCCCGGACCTGGTGTCCCATTGGGCCACAGTGCCCAGTCACAGAGTGTGGGATGTGTTTACCCCAGACCTGGTGTCACAATGAGCCACAGTGCCCAGTCACATAGTGTGGGATGTGTTTATCCCGGACCTGGTGTCCCATTGGGCCACAGTGCCCAGTCACATAGTGTGGGATGTGTTTATCCCAGACCTGGTGTCCCAATGGGCCATAGTGCCCAGTCACAGAGTGTGGGATGTGTTTATCCCAGACCTGGTGTCCCAATGTGCCACAGTGCCCAGTCACAGAGTGTGAGATGTGTTTATCCCAGACCTGGTGTCCCAATGGGCCACAGTGCCCAGTCACAGAGTGATGGATGTGTTTATCCCGGACCTGGTGTCCCAATGGGCCACAGTGCCCAGTCACAGAGTGTGAGATGTGTTTATCCCAGACCTGGTGTCCCAATGGGCCACAGTGCCCAGTCACAGAGTGTGAGATGTGTTTATCCCAGACCTGGTGTCCCAATGGGCCACAGTGCCCAGTCACAGAGTGATGGATGTGTTTATCCCGGACCTGGTGTCCCATTGGGCCACAGTGCCCACTCACATAGTGTGGGATGTGTTTATCCCAGACCTGGTGTCCCAATGGGCCACAGTGCCCAGTCACATAGTGTGGGATGTGTTTATCCCAGACCTGGTGTCACAATGGGCCACAGTGCCCAGTCACAGAGCGTGAGATGTGTTTATCCCGGACCTGGTGTCCCAATGGGCCACAGTGCCCAGTCACAGAGTGTGGGATGTGTTTATCCCAGACCTGGTGTCCCAATGGGCCACAGTGCCCAGTCACAGAGTGCGGGATGTGTTTATCCCGGACCTGGTGTCACAATGGGCCACAGTGCCCAGTCACAGAGTGTGAGATGTGTTTATTCCGGACCTGGGGTCCCAATGGGCCACAGTGCCCAGTCACAGAGTGTGAGATGTGTTTATCCCGGCCCTGGTGTACCAATGGGCCACAGTGCCCAGTCACAGAGTGTGGGATGTGTTTACCCCAGACCTGGTGTCACAATGAGCCACAGTGCCCAGTCACATAGTGTGGGATGTGTTTATCCCGGACCTGGTGTCCCATTGGGCCACAGTGCCCAGTCACATAGTGTGGGATGTGTTTATCCCAGACCTGGTGTCCCAATGGGCCATAGTGCCCAGTCACAGAGTGTGGGATGTGTTTATCCCAGACCTGGTGTCCCAATGTGCCACAGTGCCCAGTCACAGAGTGTGGGATGTGTTTATCCCAGACCTGGTGTCCCATTGGGCCACAGTGCCCAGTCACAGAGTGTGGGATGTGTTTATCCCAGACCTGGTGTCCCAATGGGCCACAGTTCCCAGTCACAGAGTGTGGGATGTGTTTATCTCAGACCTGGTATCCCGATGGGCCACAGTGCCCAGTCACAGAGCGTGGGATGTGTTTATACCGGACCTGGTGTCACAATGGGCCACAGTGCCCAGTCACAGAGTGCGGGATGTGTTTATCCCGGACCTGGTGTCCCAATGGGCCACAGTGCCCAGTTACAGAGTGTGGGATGTGTTTATCCCGGACCTGGTGTCCCAATGGGCCACAGTGCCCAGTCACAGAGTGTGGGATGTGTTTATCCCAGACCTGGTATCACAATGGGCCACAGTGCCCAGTCACAGAGTGTGGGATGTGTTTATCCCGGACCTGGTGTCCAAATGGGCCACAGTGCCCAGTCACAGAGTGTGGGATGTGTTTATCTCGGACCTGGTGTCACAATGGGCCACAGTGCCCAGTCACAGAGTGTGGGGTGTGTTTATCCCGGACCTGGTGTCACAATGGGCCACAGTGCCCAGTCACAGAGTGTGGGATGTGTTTATACCGGACCTGGTGTCCCAATGGGCCACAGTGCCCAGTCACAGAGTGTGGGATGTGTTTATCCCAGACCTGGTGTCACAATGGGCCACAGTGCCCAGTCACAGAGTGTGGGATGTGTTTATCCCAGACCTGGTGTCACAATGGGCCACAGTGCCCAGTCACATAGTGTGGGATGTGTTTATAACGGACCTGGTGTCACAATTGGCCACAGTGCCCAGTCACATAGTGTGGGATGTGTTTATCCCAGAACTGGTGTCCCAATGGGCCACAGTGCCCAGTCACAGAGTGTGGGATGTGTTTATCCCAGACCTGGTGTCCCAATGGGCCACAGTGCCCAGTCACATAATGTGGGATGTGTTTATCCCGGACCTGGTGTCACAATGAGCCACAGTGCCCAGTCACATAGTGTGGGATGTGTTTATCCCGGACCTGGTGTCCCATTGGGCCACAGTGCCCAGTCACCTAGTGTGGGATGTGTTTATCCTAGCCCTGGTGTCCCAATGGGCCACAGTGCCCAGTCACAGAGTGTGGGATGTGTTTATCCCAGACCTGGTGTCCCAATGGGCCACAGTGCCCAGTCACAGAGTGTGGGATGTGTTTATCCCGGACCTGGTGTCCCAATGGGCAACAGTGCCCAGTCGCAGAGCGTGGGATGTGTTTATCCCAGACCTGGTGTCACAATGGGCCACAAGGCCCAGTCACAGAGTGTGGGATGTGTTTATCCCGGACCTGGTGTCCCAATGGGCCACAGTGCCCAGTCACAAAGTGTGGGATGTGTTTATCCCAGACCTGGTGTCCCAATGGGCCACAGTGCCCAGTCACAGAGTGATGGATGTGTTTATCCCAGACCTGGTGTCCCAATGGGCCACAGTGCCCAGTCACAGAGTGTGGGATGTGTTTATCCCGGACCTGGTGTCGCAATGGGCCACAGTGCCCAGTCACAGAGTGTGGGATGTGTTTATCCCAGACCTGGTGTCCCAAAGGGCCACAGTGCCCAGTCACAGAGTGTGGGATGTGTTTATCCCAGACCTGGTGTCCCAATGGGCCACAGTGCCCAGTCACAGAGTGTGGGATGTGTTTATCCCGGACCTGGTGTCCGAATGGGCCACAGTGCCCAGTCACAGAGTGTGGGATGCGTTTATCCCGGACCTGGTGTCACAATGAGCCACAGTGCCCAGTCACATAGTGTGGGATGTGTTTATCCCGGACCTGGTGTCCCATTGGGCCACAGTGCCCTATCACATAGTGTGGGATGTGTTTATCCCAGACCTGGTGTCCCAATGGGCCACAGTGCCCAGTCACAAAGTGTGGGATGTGTTTATCCCAGACCTGGTGTCCCAATGGGCCACAGTGCCCAGTCACAGAGTGTGGGATGTGTTTATCCCAGACCTGGTGTCCCAATGGGCCACAGTGCCCAGTCACAGAGTGTGGGATGTGTTTATCCCGGACCTGGTGTCGCAATGGGCCACAGTGCCCAGTCACATAGTGTGGGATGTGTTTATCCCATACCTGGTGTCCCATTGGGCCACAGTGCCCAGTCACAGAGTGTGGGTTGTGTTTATCCCAGACCTGGTGTCCCATTGGGCCACAGTGCCCAGTCACAGAGTGTGGGATGTGTTTATCCCAGACCTGGCGTCCCAATGGGCCACAGTTCCCAGTCACAGAGTGTGGGATGTGTTTATCTCAGACCTGGTATCCCGATGGGCCACAGTGCCCAGTCACAGAGCGTGGGATGTGTTTATACCGGACCTGGTGTCACAATGGGCCACAGTGCCCAGTCACAGAGTGCGGGATGTGTTTATCCCGGACCTGGTGTCCCAATGGGCCACAGTGCCCAGTTACAGAGTGTGGGATGTGTTTATCCCGGACCTGGTGTCCCAATGGGCCACAGTGCCCAGTCACAGAGTGTGGGATGTGTTTATCCCAGACCTGGTATCACAATGGGCCACAGTGCCCAGTCACAGAGTGTGGGATGTGTTTATCCCGGACCTGGTGTCCAAATGGGCCACAGTGCCCAGTCACAGAGTGTGGGATGTGTTTATCTCGGACCTGGTGTCACAATGGGCCACAGTGCCCAGTCACAGAGTGTGGGGTGTGTTTATCCCGGACCTGGTGTCACAATGGGCCACAGTGCCCAGTCACAGAGTGTGGGATGTGTTTATACCGGACCTGGTGTCCCAATGGGCCACAGTGCCCAGTCACAGAGTGTGGGATGTGTTTATCCCAGACCTGGTGTCACAATGGGCCACAGTGCCCAGTCACAGAGTGTGGGATGTGTTTATCCCAGACCTGGTGTCACAATGGGCCACAGTGCCCAGTCACATAGTGTGGGATGTGTTTATAACGGACCTGGTGTCACAATTGGCCACAGTGCCCAGTCACATAGTGTGGGATGTGTTTATCCCAGAACTGGTGTCCCAATGGGCCACAGTGCCCAGTCACAGAGTGTGGGATGTGTTTATCCCAGACCTGGTGTCCCAATGGGCCACAGTGCCCAGTCACAGAGTGTGGGATGTGTTTATCCCGGACCTGGTGTCACAATGAGCCACAGTGCCCAGTCACATAGTGTGGGATGTGTTTATCCCGGACCTGGTGTCCCATTGGGCCACAGTGCCCAGTCACCTAGTGTGGGATGTGTTTATCCTAGCCCTGGTGTCCCAATGGGCCACAGTGCCCAGTCACAGAGTGTGGGATGTGTTTATCCCAGACCTGGTGTCCCAATGGGCCACAGTGCCCAGTCACAGAGTGTGGGATGTGTTTATCCCGGACCTGGTGTCCCAATGGGCAACAGTGCCCAGTCGCAGAGCGTGGGATGTGTTTATCCCAGACCTGGTGTCACAATGGGCAACAAGGCCCAGTCACAGAGTGTGGGATGTGTTTATCCCGGACCTGGTGTCCCAATGGGCCACAGTGCCCAGTCACAAAGTGTGGGATGTGTTTATCCCAGACCTGGTGTCCCAATGGGCCACAGTGCCCAGTCACAGAGTGATGGATGTGTTTATCCCAGACCTGGTGTCCCAATGGGCCACAGTGCCCAGTCACAGAGTGTGGGATGTGTTTATCCCGGACCTGGTGTCGCAATGGGCCACAGTGCCCAGTCACAGAGTGTGGGATGTGTTTATCCCAGACCTGGTGTCCCAAAGGGCCACAGTGCCCAGTCACAGAGTGTGGGATGTGTTTATCCCAGACCTGGTGTCCCAATGGGCCACAGTGCCCAGTCACAGAGTGTGGGATGTGTTTATCCCGGACCTGGTGTCCGAATGGGCCACAGTGCCCAGTCACAGAGTGTGGGATGCGTTTATCCCGGACCTGGTGTCACAATGAGCCACAGTGCCCAGTCACATAGTGTGGGATGTGTTTATCCCGGACCTGGTGTCCCATTGGGCCACAGTGCCCTATCACATAGTGTGGGATGTGTTTATCCCACACCTGGTGTCCCAATGGGCCACAGTGCCCAGTCACAAAGTGTGGGATGTGTTTATCCCAGACCTGGTGTCCCAATGGGCCACAGTGCCCAGTCACAGAGTGTGGGATGTGTTTATCCCAGACCTGGTGTCCCAATGGGCCACAGTGCCCAGTCACAGAGTGTGGGATGTGTTTATCCCGGACCTGGTGTCGCAATGGGCCACAGTGCCCAGTCACATAGTGTGGGATGTGTTTATCCCATACCTGGTGTCCCATTGGGCCACAGTGCCCAGTCACAGAGTGTGGGTTGTGTTTATCCCAGAACTGGTGTCCCCATGGGCCACAGTGCCCAGTCACAGAGTGTGGGATATGTTTATCCCGGACCTGGTGTCCCAATGGGCCACAGTGCCCAGTCACATAATGTGGGATGTGTTTATCCCAGACCTGGTGTCCCAATGGGCCACAGTGCCCAGTCAGAGAGTGTGGGATGTGTTTATCCCAGACCTGGTGTCCTAATGGGCCACAGTGCCCAGTCACAGAGTGTGGGATGTGTTTATCCCAGACCTGGTGTCCCAATGGGCCACAGTGCCCAGTCACAGAGTGTGGGATGTGTTTATCCCGGACCTGGTGTCCCAATGGGCCACAGTGCCCAGTCACAGAGTGTGGGATGTGTTTATCCCGGACCTGGTGTCCCATTGGGCCACAGTGCCCAGTCACAGAGTGTGGGATGTGTTTATCCCAGACCTGGTGTCCCAATGGGTCACAGTGCCCAGTCGCAGAGTGTGGGATGTGTTTATCCCGGACCTGGTGTCCCAATGGGCCACAGTGCCCAGTCACAGAGTGTGGGATGTGTTTATCCCGGACCTGGTGTCCCATTGGGCCACAGTGCCCAGTCACAGAGTGTGGGATGTGTTTATCCCAGACCTGGTGTCCCAATGGGCCACAGTGCCCAGTCACAGAGCGTGGGATGTGTTTATCCCAGACCTGGTGTCACAATGGGCCACAGTGCCCAGTCACAGAGTGTGGGATGTGTTTATCCCGGACCTGGTGTCCGAATGGGCCACAGTGCCCAGTCACAGAGTGTGGGATGTGTTTATCCCAGACCTGGTGTCCCAGTGGGCCACAGTGCCCAGTCACAGAGTGTGGGATGTGTTTATCCCAGACCTGGTGTCACAATGGGCCACAGTGCCCAGTCACAGAGTGTGGAATGTGTTAATCCCGGACCTGGTGTCCCAATGGGCCACAGTGCCCAGTCACAGAGTGTGAGATGTGTTTATCCCGGACCTGGTGTCCCAATGGGCCACAGTGCCCAGTCACAGAGTGTGGAATGTGTTAATCCCAGACCTGGTGTCCCAATGGGCCACAGTGCCCAGTCACAGAGTGATGGATGTGTTTATCCCGGACCTGGTGTCCCAATGGGCCACAGTGCCCAGTCACAGAGTGTGGGATGTGTTTATCCCGGACCTGGTGTCGCAATGGGCCACAGTGCCCAGTCACAGAGTGTGGGATGTGTTTATCCCAGACCTGGTGTCCCAATGGGCCACAGTGCCCAGTCACAGAGTGATGGATGTGTTTATCCCAGACCTGGTGTCCCATTGGGCCACAGTGCCCAGTCACATAATGTGGGATGTGTTTATCCCAGACCTGGTGTCCCAATGGGCCACAGTGCCTAGTCACAGAGTGTGGGATGTGTTTATCCCAGACCTGGTGTCCCAATGGGCCACAGTGCCCAGTCACAGAGCGTGGGATGTGTTTATACCGGACCTGGTGTCACAATGGGCCACAGTGCCCAGTCACAGAGCGTGAGATGTGTTGATCCCAGACGTGGTGTCCCAATGGGCCACAGTGCCCAGTCACAGGGTGTGGGATGTGTTTATCCCAGACCTGGTGTCCCAATGGGCCACAGTGCCCAGTCACAGAGTGTGAGATGTGTTTATCCCGGACCTGGTGTCCCAATGGGCAACAGTGCCCAGTCACAGAGTGTGGAATGTGTTTATCCCAGACCTGGTGTCCCAATGGGCCACAGTGCCCAGTCACAGAGTGATGGATGTGTTTATCCCGGACCTGGTGTCACAATGGGCCACAGTGCCCAGTCACAGAGTGTGGGATGTGTTTATCCCAGACCTGGTGTCACAATGGGCCACAGTGCCCAGTCACATGGTGTGGGATGTGTTTATCCCGGACCTGGTGTCCCATTGGGCCACAGTGCCCAGTCACATAGTGTGGGATGTGTTTATCCCAGACCTGGTGTCACAATGAGCCACAGTGCCCAGTCACATAGCTTGGGATGTGTTTATACCGGACCTGGTGTCACAATGGGCCACAGTGCCCAGTCACAGAGCGTGAGATGTGTTGATCCCAGACGTGGTGTCCCAATGGGCCACAGTGCCCAGTCACAGAGTGTGGGATGTGTTTATCCCAGACCTGGTGTCCCAATGGGCCACAGTGCCCAGTCACAGAATGTGAGATGTGTTTATCCCGGACCTGGTGTCACAATGGGCCACAGTGCCCAGTTACAGAGTGTGGGATGTGTTTATCCCAGACCTGGTGTCACAATGAGCCACAGTGCCCAGTCACATGGTGTGGGATGTGTTTATCCCGGACCTGGTGTCTTATTGGGCCACAGTGCCCAGTCACATAGTGTGGGATGTGTTTATCCCAGACCTGGTGTCACAATGAGCCACAGTGCCCAGTCACATAGCTTGGGATGTGTTTATCCCAGACCTGGTGTCCCAATGGGCCACAGTGCCCAGTCACAGAGTGTGGGATGTGTTTATCCCAGACCTGGTGTCCCAATGGGCCACAGTGCCCAGTCACATAGTGTGGGATGTGTTTATCCCGGACCTGGTGTCCCATTGGGCCACAGAGCCCTACCACATAGTGTGGGATGTGTTTATCCCAGACCTGGTGTCACACTGGGCCACAGTGCCCAGTCACATAGTGTGGGATGTGTTTATCCCAGACCTGGTGTCCCAATGGGCCACAGTGCCCAGTCACATAGTGTGGGATGTGTTTATCCCAGACCTGGTGTCCCAATGGGCCACAGTGCCCAGTCACAGAGTGTGGGATGTGTTTATCCCAGAACTGGTGTCCCAATGGGCCACAGTGCCCAGTCACAGAGTGTGGGTTGTGTTTATCCCAGAACTGGTGTCCCCATGGGCCACAGTGCCCAGTCACAGAGTGTGGGATGTGTTTATCCCGGACCTGGTATCCCAATGGGCCACAGTGCCAGTCGCAAAGTGTGGGATGTGTTTATCCCAGACCTGGTGTCCCATTGGGCGACAGTGCCCAGTCACAGAGTGTGGGATGTGTTTATCCCAGACCTGGTGTCCCAATGGGCCACAGTGCCCAGTCACAGAGTGTGGGATGTGTTTATCCCAGACCTGGTGTCCCAAAGGGTCACAGTGCCCAGTCACAGAGTGTGGGATGTGTTTATCCCAGACCTGGTGTCCCAATGGGCCACAGTGCCCAGTCACAGAGTGTGGGATGTGTTTATCCCGGACCTGGTGTCACAATGAGCCACAGTGCCCAGTCACATAGTGTGGGATGTGTTTATCCCGGACGTGGTGTCCCATTGGGCCACAGTGACCTATCACATAGTGTGGGATGTGTTTATCCCAGACCTGGTGTCCCAATGGGCCACAGTGCCCAGTCACAGAGTGTGGGATGTGTTTATCCCAGACCTGGTGTCCCAATGGGCCACAGTGCCCAGTCACAGAGTGTGGGATGTGTTTATCCCAGACCTGGTGTCCCAATGGGCCACAGTGCCCAGTCACAGAGTGTGGGATGTGTTTATCCCGGACCTGGTGTCGCAATGGGCCACAGTGCCCAGTCACAGAGTGTGGGATGTGTTTATCCCAGACCTGGTGTCCCAATGGGCCACAGTGCCCAGTCACAGAGTGTGGGATGTGTTTATCCCAGACCTGGTGTCCCAATGGGCCACAGTGCCCAGTCACAGAGTGTGGGATGTGTTTATCCCAGACCTGTAGTCCCATTGGGCCACAGTGCCCAGTCACATAATGTGGGATGTGTTTATCCCAGACCTGGTGTCCCAATGGGCCACAGTGCCTAGTCACAGAGTGTGGGATGTGTTTATCCCAGACCTGGTGTCCCAATGGTCCACAGTGCCCAGTCACAGAGCGTGGGATGTGTTTATACCGGACCTGGTGTCACAATGGGCCACAGTGCCCAGTCACAGAGCGTGAGATGTGTTGATCCCAGACGTGGTGTCCCAATGGGCCACAGTGCCCAGTCACAGAGTGTGGGATGTGTTTATCCCAGACCTGGTGTCCCAATGGGCCACAGTGTCCAGTCACAGAGTGTGAGATGTGTTTATCCCAGACCTGGTGTCCCAATGGGCCACAGTGCCCAGTCACAGAGTGTGGAATGTGTTTATCCCAGACCTGGTGTCCCAATGGGCCACAGTGCCCAGTCACAGAGTGATGGATGTGTTTATCCCGGACCTGGTGTCCCAATGGGCCACAGTGCCCAGTCACAAAGTGTGGGATGTGTTTATCCCAGACCTGGTGTCCCAATGGGCCACAGTGCCCAGTCACAGAGTGTGGGATGTGTCTATCCCAGACCTGGTGTCCCAATGGGCCACAGGGCCCAGTCACAGAGTGTGGGATGTGTTTATACCGGACCTGGTGTCACAATGGGCCACAGTGCCCAGTCACATAGTGTGGGATGTGTTTATACCGGACCTGGTGTCACAATGGGCCGCAGTGCCCAGTCACAGAGTGTGGGATGTGTTTATCCCGGACCTGGTGTCCCAATCGGCCACAGTGCCCAGTCACAGAGTGTGGGATGTGTTTATCCCGGACCTGGTGTCCCATTGGGCCACAGTGCCCAGTCACAGAGTGTGGGATGTGTTTATCCCAGACCTGGTGTCCCAATGGGCCACAGTGCCCAGTCACAGAGTGTGGGATGTGTTTATCCCAGACCTGGTGTCCCAATGGGCCACAGTGCCCAGTCACAGAGTGTGGGATGTGTTTATCCCGGACCTGGTGTCGCAATGGGCCACAGTGCCCAGTCACAGAGTATGGGATGTGTTTATCCCAGACCTGGTGTCCCAATGGGCCACAGTGCCCAGTCACAGAGTGTGGGATGTGTTTATCCCAGACCTGGTGTCCCAATGGGCCACAGTGCCCAGTCACAGAGTGTGGGATGTGTTTATCCCAGACCTGTTGTCCCATTGGGCCACAGTGCCCAGTCACATAATGTGGGATGTGTTTATCCCAGACCTGGTGTCCCAATGGGCCACAGTGCCTAGTCACAGAGTGTGGGATGTGTTTATCCCAGACCTGGTGTCCCAATGGTCCACAGTGCCCAGTCACAGAGCGTGGGATGTGTTTATACCGGACCTGGTGTCACAATGGGCCACAGTGCCCAGTCACAGAGCGTGAGATGTGTTGATCCCAGACGTGGTGTCCCAATGGGCCACAGTGCCCAGTCACAGAGTGTGAGATGTGTTTATCCCAGACCTGGTGTCCCAATGGGCCACAGTGCCCAGTCACAGAGTGTGAGATGTGTTTATCCCGGACCTGGTGTCCCAATGGGCAACAGTGCCCAGTCACAGAGTGTGGAATGTGTTTATCCCAGACCTCTTGTCCCAATGGGCCACAGTGCCCAGTCACAGAGTGATGGATGTGTTTATCCCGGACCTGGTGTCACAATGAGCCACAGTGCCCAGTCACATAGTGTGGGATGTGTTTATCCCGGACGTGGTGTCCCATTGGGCCACAGTGACCTATCACATAGTGTGGGATGTGTTTATCCCAGACCTGGTGTCCCAATGGGCCACAGTGCCCAGTCACAGAGTGTGAGATGTGTTTATCCCAGACCTGGTGTCCCAATGTGCCACAGTGCCCAGTCACAGAGTGTGATATGTGTTTATCCCGGACCTGGTGTCCCAATGGGCAACAGTGCCCAGTCACAGAGTGTGGAATGTGTTTATCCCAGACCTCTTGTCCCAATGGGCCACAGTGCCCAGTCACAGAGTGATGGATGTGTTTATCCCGGACCTGGTGTCACAATGAGCCACAGTGCCCAGTCACATAGTGTGGGATGTGTTTATCCCGGACGTGGTGTCCCATTGGGCCACAGTGACCTATCACATAGTGTGGGATGTGTTTATCCCAGACCTGGTGTCCCAATGGGCCACAGTGCCCAGTCACAGAGTGTGGGATGTGTTTATCCCAGACCTGGTGTCCCAATGGGCCACAGTGCCCAGTCACAGAGTGTGGGATGTGTTTATCCCAGACCTGGTGTCCCAATGGGCCACAGTGCCCAGTCACAGAGTGTGGGATGTGTTTATCCCGGACCTGGTGTCGCAATGGGCCACAGTGCCCAGTCACAGAGTGTGGGATGTGTTTATCCCAGACCTGGTGTCCCAATGGGCCACAGTGCCCAGTCACAGAGTGTGGGATGTGTTTATCCCAGACCTGGTGTCCCAATGGGCCACAGTGCCCAGTCACAGAGTGTGGGATGTGTTTATCCCAGACCTGTTGTCCCATTGGGCCACAGTGCCCAGTCACATAATGTGGGATGTGTTTATCCCAGACCTGGTGTCCCAATGGGCCACAGTGCCTAGTCACAGAGTGTGGGATGTGTTTATCCCAGACCTGGTGTCCCAATGGTCCACAGTGCCCAGTCACAGAGCGTGGGATGTGTTTATACCGGACCTGGTGTCACAATGGGCCACAGTGCCCAGTCACAGAGCGTGAGATGTGTTGATCCCAGACGTGGGGTCCCATTGGGCCACAGTACCCAGTCACAGAGTGTGGGATGTGTTTATCCCAGACCTGGTGTCCCAATGGGCCACAGTGTCCAGTCACAGAGTGTGAGATGTGTTTATCCCAGACCTGGTGTCCCAATGGGCCACAGTGCCCAGTCACAGAGTGTGGAATGTGTTTATCCCAGACCTGGTGTCCCAATGGGCCACAGTGCCCAGTCACAGAGTGATGGATGTGTTTATCCCGGACCTGGTGTCACAATGGGCCACAGTGCCCAGTCACAGAGTGTGGGATGTGTTTATCCCAGACCTGGTGTCACAATGAGCCACAGTGCCCAGTCACATAGTGTGGGATGTGTTTAGCCCGGACCTGGTGTCCCATTGGGCCACAGTGCCCAGTCACATAGTGTGGGATGTGTTTATCCCAGACCTGGTGTCCCAATGGGCCACAGTGCCCAGTCACAGAGTGTGGGATGTGTTTATCCCAGACCTGGTGTCACAATGGGCCACAGTGCCCAGTCACAGAGTGTGGGATGTGTTTATCCCGGACCTGGTGTCCCAATGGGCCACAGTGCCCAGTCACAAAGTGTGGGATGTGTTTATCCCAGACCTGGTGTCCCAATGGGCCACAGTGCCCAGTCACAGAGTGTGGGATGTGTCTATCCCAGACCTGGTGTCCCAATGGGCCACAGGGCCCAGTCACAGAGTGTGGGATGTGTTTATACCGGACCTGGTGTCACAATGGGCCACAGTGCCCAGTCACATAGTGTGGGATGTGTTTATACCGGACCTGGTGTCACAATGGGCCGCAGTGCCCAGTCACAGAGTGTGGGATGTGTTTATCCCGGACCTGGTGTCCCAATCGGCCACAGTGCCCAGTCACAGAGTGTGGGATGTGTTTATCCCGGACCTGGTGTCCCATTGGGCCACAGTGCCCAGTCACAGAGTGTGGGATGTGTTTATCCCAGACCTGGTGTCCCAATGGGCCACAGTGCCCAGTCACAGAGTGTGGGATGTGTTTATCCCAGACCTGGTGTCCCAATGGGCCACAGTGCCCAGTCACAGAGTGTGGGATGTGTTTATCCCGGACCTGGTGTCGCAATGGACCACAGTGCCCAGTCACAGAGTGTGGGATGTGTTTATCCCAGACCTGGTGTCCCAATGGGCCACAGTGCCCAGTCACAGAGTGTGGGATGTGTTTATCCCAGACCTGGTGTCCCAATGGGCCACAGTGCCCAGTCACAGAGTGTGGGATGTGTTTATCCCAGACCTGTTGTCCCATTGGGCCACAGTGCCCAGTCACATAATGTGAGATGTGTTTATCCCAGACCTGGTGTCCCAATGGGCCACAGTGCCTAGTCACAGAGTGTGGGATGTGTTTATCCCAGACCTGGTGTCCCAATGGTCCACAGTGCCCAGTCACAGAGCGTGGGATGTGTTTATACCGGACCTGGTGTCACAATGGGCCACAGTGCCCAGTCACAGAGCGTGAGATGTGTTGATCCCAGACGTGGTGTCCCAATGGGCCACAGTGCCCAGTCACAGAGTGTGGGATGTGTTTATCCCAGACCTGGTGTCCCAATGGGCCACAGTGCCCAGTCACAGAGTGTGAGATGTGTTTATCCCAGACCTGGTGTCCCAATGGGCCACAGTGCCCAGTCACAGAGTGTGAGATGTGTTTATCCCGGACCTGGTGTCCCAATGGGCAACAGTGCCCAGTCACAGAGTGTGGAATGTGTTTATCCCAGACCTCTTGTCCCAATGGGCCACAGTGCCCAGTCACAGAGTGATGGATGTGTTTATCCCGGACCTGGTGTCACAATGGGCCACAGTGCCCAGTCACAGAGTGTGGGATGTGTTTATCCCAGACCTGGTGTCACAATGAGCCACAGTGCCCAGTCACATGGTGTGGGATGTGTTTATCCCGGACCTGGTGTCCCATTGGGCTACAGTGCCCAGTCACATAGTGTGGGATGTGTTTATCCCAGACCTGGTGTCACAATGAGCCACAGTGCCCAGTCACATAGCTTGGGATGTGTTTATCCCAGACCTGGTGTCCCAATGGGCCACAGTGCCCAGTCACAGATTGTGGGATGTGTTTATCCCAGACCTGGTGTCCCAATGGGCCACAGTGCCCAGTCACATAGTGTGGGATGTGTTTATCCCGGACCTGGTGTCCCATTGGGCCACAGAGCCCTACCACATAGTGTGGGATGTGTTTATCCCAGACCTGGTGTCACAATGGGCCACAGTGCCCAGTCACATAGTGTGGGATGTGTTTATCCCAGACCTGGTGTCCCAATGGGCCACAGTGCCCAGTCACATAGTGTGGGATGTGTTTATCCCAGACCTGGTGTCCCAATGGGCCACAGTGCCCAGTCACAGAGTGTGGGATGTGTTTATCCCGGACCTGGTATCCCAATGGGCCACAGTGCCAGTCGCAAAGTGTGGGATGTGTTTATCCCAGACCTGGTGTCCCATTGGGCGACAGTGCCCAGTCACAGAGTGTGGGATGTGTTTATCCCAGACCTGGTGTCCCAATGGGCCACAGTGCCCAGTCACAGAGTGTGGGATGTGTTTATCCCAGACCTGGTGTCCCAAAGGGCCACAGTGCCCAGTCACAGAGTGTGGGATGTGTTTATCCCAGACCTGGTGTCCCAATGGGCCACAGTGCCCAGTCACAGAGTGTGGGATGTGTTTATCCCGGACCTGGTGTCACAATGAGCCACAGTGCCCAGTCACATAGTGTGGGATGTGTTTATCCCGGACGTGGTGTCCCATTGGGCCACAGTGACCTATCACATAGTGTGGGATGTGTTTATCCCAGACCTGGTGTCCCAATGGGCCACAGTGCCCAGTCACAGAGTGTGGGATGTGTTTATCCCAGACCTGGTGTCCCAATGGGCCACAGTGCCCAGTCACAGAGTGTGGGATGTGTTTATCCCAGACCTGGTGTCCCAATGGGCCACAGTGCCCAGTCACAGAGTGTGGGATGTGTTTATCCCGGACCTGGTGTCGCAATGGGCCACAGTGCCCAGTCACAGAGTGTGGGATGTGTTTATCCCAGACCTGGTCTCCCAATGGGCCACAGTGCCCAGTCACAGAGTGTGGGATGTGTTTATCCCAGACCTGGTGTCCCAATGGGCCACAGTGCCCAGTCACAGAGTGTGGGATGTGTTTATCCCAGACCTGTTGTCCCATTGGGCCACAGTGCCCAGTCACATAATGTGGGATGTGTTTATCCCAGACCTGGTGTCCCAATGGTCCACAGTGCCCAGTCACAGAGCGTGGGATGTGTTTATACCGGACCTGGTGTCACAATGGGCCACAGTGCCCAGTCACAGAGCGTGAGATGTGTTGATCCCAGACGTGGTGTCCCAATGGGCCACAGTGCCCAGTCACAGAGTGTGGGATGTGTTTATCCCAGACCTGGTGTCCCAATGGGCCACAGTGCCCAGTCACAGAGTGTGAGAAGTGTTTATCCCAGACCTGGTGTCCCAATGGGCCACAGTGCCCAGTCACAGAGTGTGGAATGTGTTTATCCCAGACCTGGTGTCCCAATGGGCCACAGTGCCCAGTCACAGAGTGATGGATGTGTTTATCCCGGACCTGGTGTCACAATGGGCCACAGTGCCCAGTCACAGAGTGTGGGATGTGTTTATCCCAGACCTGGTGTCACAATGAGCCACAGTGCCCAGTCACATAGTGTGGGATGTGTTTATCCCGGACCTGGTGTCCCATTGGGCCACAGTGCCCAGTCACATAGTGTGGGATGTGTTTATCCCAGACCTGGTGTCCCAATGGGCCACAGTGCCCAGTCACAGAGTGTGGGATGTGTTTATCCCAGACCTGGTGTCACAATGGGCCACAGTGCCCAGTCACAGAGTGTGGGATGTGTTTATCCCGGACCTGGTGTCCCAATGGGCCACAGTGCCCAGTCACAAAGTGTGGGATGTGTTTATCCCAGACCTGGTGTCCCAATGGGCCACAGTGCCCAGTCACAGAGTGTGGGATGTGTTTATCCCAGACCTGGTGTCCCAATGGGCCACAGGGCCCAGTCACAGAGTGTGGGATGTGTTTATACCGGACCTGGTGTCACAATGGGCCACAGTGCCCAGTCACATAGTGTGGGATGTGTTTATACCGGACCTGGTGTCACAATGGGCCGCAGTGCCCAGTCACAGAGTGTGGGATGTGTTTATCCCAGAACTGGTCTCCCAATGGGCCACAGTGCCCAGTCACAGAGTGTGAGATGTGTTTATCCCGGACCTGGTGTCCCAATGGGCAACAGTGCCCAGTCACAGAGTGTGGAATGTGTTTATCCCAGACCTCTTGTCCCAATGGGCCACAGTGCCCAGTCACAGAGTGTGGGATGTGTTTATCCCAGACCTGGTGTCCCAATGGGCCACAGTGCCCAGTCACAGAGTGTGAGATGTGTTTATCCCGGACCTGGTGTCCCAATGGGCAACAGTGCCCAGTCACAGAGTGTGGAATGTGTTTATCCCAGACCTCTTGTCCCAATGGGCCACAGTGCCCAGTCACAGAGTGATGGATGTGTTTATCCCGGACCTGGTGTCACAATGGGCCACAGTGCCCAGTCACAGAGTGTGGGATGTGTTTATCCCAGACCTGGTGTCACAATGAGCCACAGTGCCCAGTCACATGGTGTGGGATGTGTTTATCCCGGACCTGGTGTCCCATTGGGCTACAGTGCCCAGTCACATAGTGTGGGATGTGTTTATCCCAGACCTGGTGTCACAATGAGCCACAGTGCCCAGTCACATAGCTTGGGATGTGTTTATCCCAGACCTGGTGTCCCAATGGGCCACAGTGCCCAGTCACAGAGTGTGGGATGTGTTTATCCCAGACCTGGTGTCCCAATGGGCCACAGTGCCCAGTCACAGAGTGTGGGATGTGTTTATCCCGGACCTGGTGTCCCAATGGGCCACAGTGCCCAGTCACAAAGTGTGGGATGTGTTTATCCCAGACCTGGTGTCCCAATGGGCCACAGTGCCCAGTCACAGAGTGTGGGATGTGTTTATCCCAGACCTGGTGTCCCAATGGGCCACAGGGCCCAGTCACAGAGTGTGGGATGTGTTTATACCGGACCTGGTGTCACAATGGGCCACAGTGCCCAGTCACAGAGTGTGGGATGTGTTTATACCGGACCTGGTGTCACAATGGGCCGCAGTGCCCAGTCACAGAGTGTGGGATGTGTTTATCCCAGAACTGGTCTCCCAATGGGCCACAGTGCCCAGTCACAGAGTGTGAGATGTGTTTATACCGGACCTGGTGTCCCAATGGGCAACAGTGCCCAGTCACAGAGTGTGGAATGTGTTTATCCCAGACCTGGTGTCCCAATGGGCCACAGTGCCCAGTCACAGAGTGTGAGAAGTGTTTATCCCAGACCTGGTGTCCCAATGGGCCACAGTGCCCAGTCACAGAGTGTGGAATGTGTTTATCCCAGACCTGGTGTCCCAATGGGCCACAGTGCCCAGTCACAGAGTGATGGATGTGTTTATCCCGGACCTGGTGTCACAATGGGCCACAGTGCCCAGTCACAGAGTGTGGGATGTGTTTATCCCAGACCTGGTGTCACAATGAGCCACAGTGCCCAGTCACATAGTGTGGGATGTGTTTATCCCGGACCTGGTGTCCCATTGGGCCACAGTGCCCAGTCACATAGTGTGGGATGTGTTTATCCCAGACCTGGTGTCCCAATGGGCCACAGTGCCCAGTCACAGAGTGTGGGATGTGTTTATCCCAGACCTGGTGTCACAATGGGCCACAGTGCCCAGTCACAGAGTGTGGGATGTGTTTATCCCGGACCTGGTGTCCCAATGGGCCACAGTGCCCAGTCACAAAGTGTGGGATGTGTTTATCCCAGACCTGGTGTCCCAATGGGCCACAGTGCCCAGTCACAGAGTGTGGGATGTGTTTATCCCAGACCTGGTGTCCCAATGGGCCACAGGGCCCAGTCACAGAGTGTGGGATGTGTTTATACCGGACCTGGTGTCACAATGGGCCACAGTGCCCAGTCACATAGTGTGGGATGTGTTTATACCGGACCTGGTGTCACAATGGGCCGCAGTGCCCAGTCACAGAGTGTGGGATGTGTTTATCCCAGAACTGGTCTCCCAATGGGCCACAGTGCCCAGTCACAGAGTGTGAGATGTGTTTATCCCGGACCTGGTGTCCCAATGGGCAACAGTGCCCAGTCACAGAGTGTGGAATGTGTTTATCCCAGACCTCTTGTCCCAATGGGCCACAGTGCCCAGTCACAGAGTGTGGGATGTGTTTATCCCAGACCTGGTGTCCCAATGGGCCACAGTGCCCAGTCACAGAGTGTGAGATGTGTTTATCCCGGACCTGGTGTCCCAATGGGCAACAGTGCCCAGTCACAGAGTGTGGAATGTGTTTATCCCAGACCTCTTGTCCCAATGGGCCACAGTGCCCAGTCACAGAGTGATGGATGTGTTTATCCCGGACCTGGTGTCACAATGGGCCACAGTGCCCAGTCACAGAGTGTGGGATGTGTTTATCCCAGACCTGGTGTCACAATGAGCCACAGTGCCCAGTCACATGGTGTGGGATGTGTTTATCCCGGACCTGGTGTCCCATTGGGCTACAGTGCCCAGTCACATAGTGTGGGATGTGTTTATCCCAGACCTGGTGTCACAATGAGCCACAGTGCCCAGTCACATAGCTTGGGATGTGTTTATCCCAGACCTGGTGTCCCAATGGGCCACAGTGCCCAGTCACAGAGTGTGGGATGTGTTTATCCCAGACCTGGTGTCCCAATGGGCCACAGTGCCCAGTCACAGAGTGTGGGATGTGTTTATCCCGGACCTGGTGTCCCAATGGGCCACAGTGCCCAGTCACAAAGTGTGGGATGTGTTTATCCCAGACCTGGTGTCCCAATGGGCCACAGTGCCCAGTCACAGAGTGTGGGATGTGTTTATCCCAGACCTGGTGTCCCAATGGGCCACAGGGCCCAGTCACAGAGTGTGGGATGTGTTTATACCGGACCTGGTGTCACAATGGGCCACAGTGCCCAGTCACATAGTGTGGGATGTGTTTATACCGGACCTGGTGTCACAATGGGCCGCAGTGCCCAGTCACAGAGTGTGGGATGTGTTTATCCCAGAACTGGTCTCCCAATGGGCCACAGTGCCCAGTCACAGAGTGTGAGATGTGTTTATCCCGGACCTGGTGTCCCAATGGGCAACAGTGCCCAGTCACAGAGTGTGGAATGTGTTTATCCCAGACCTCTTGTCCCAATGGGCCACAGTGCCCAGTCACAGAGTGTGGGATGTGTTTATCCCGGACCTGGTGTCCCAATGGGCCACAGTGCCCAGTCACAAAGTGTGGGATGTGTTTATCCCAGACCTGGTGTCCCAATGGGCCACAGTGCCCAGTCACAGAGTGTGGGATGTGTTTATCCCAGACCTGGTGTCCCAATGGGCCACAGGGCCCAGTCACAGAGTGTGGGATGTGTTTATACCGGACCTGGTGTCACAATGGGCCACAGTGCCCAGTCACATAGTGTGGGATGTGTTTATACCGGACCTGGTGTCACAATGGGCCGCAGTGCCCAGTCACAGAGTGTGGGATGTGTTTATCCCAGAACTGGTCTCCCAATGGGCCACAGTGCCCAGTCACAGAGTGTGAGATGTGTTTATCCCGGACCTGGTGTCCCAATGGGCAACAGTGCCCAGTCACAGAGTGTGGAATGTGTTTATCCCAGACCTCTTGTCCCAATGGGCCACAGTGCCCAGTCACAGAGTGTGGGATGTGTTTATCCCAGACCTGGTGTCCCAATGGGCCACAGTGCCCAGTCACAGAGTGTGAGATGTGTTTATCCCGGACCTGGTGTCCCAATGGGCAACAGTGCCCAGTCACAGAGTGTGGAATGTGTTTATCCCAGACCTCTTGTCCCAATGGGCCACAGTGCCCAGTCACAGAGTGATGGATGTGTTTATCCCGGACCTGGTGTCACAATGGGCCACAGTGCCCAGTCACAGAGTGTGGGATGTGTTTATCCCAGACCTGGTGTCACAATGAGCCACAGTGCCCAGTCACATGGTGTGGGATGTGTTTATCCCGGACCTGGTGTCCCATTGGGCTACAGTGCCCAGTCACATAGTGTGGGATGTGTTTATCCCAGACCTGGTGTCACAATGAGCCACAGTGCCCAGTCACATAGCTTGGGATGTGTTTATCCCAGACCTGGTGTCCCAATGGGCCACAGTGCCCAGTCACAGAGTGTGGGATGTGTTTATCCCAGACCTGGTGTCCCAATGGGCCACAGTGCCCAGTCACAGAGTGTGGGATGTGTTTATCCCGGACCTGGTGTCCCAATGGGCCACAGTGCCCAGTCACAAAGTGTGGGATGTGTTTATCCCAGACCTGGTGTCCCAATGGGCCACAGTGCCCAGTCACAGAGTGTGGGATGTGTTTATCCCAGACCTGGTGTCACAATGGGCCACAGGGCCCAGTCACAGAGTGTGGGATGTGTTTATACCGGACCTGGTGTCACAATGGGCCACAGTGCCCAGTCACATAGTGTGGGATGTGTTTATACCGGACCTGGTGTCACAATGGGCCGCAGTGCCCAGTCACAGAGTGTGGGATGTGTTTATCCCAGAACTGGTCTCCCAATGGGCCACAGTGCCCAGTCACAGAGTGTGAGATGTGTTTATCCCGGACCTGGTGTCCCAATGGGCAACAGTGCCCAGTCACAGAGTGTGGAATGTGTTTATCCCAGACCTCTTGTCCCAATGGGCCACAGTGCCCAGTCACAGAGTGTGGGATGTGTTTATCCCAGACCTGGTGTCCCAATGGGCCACAGTGCCCAGTCACAGAGTGTGAGAAGTGTTTATCCCAGACCTGGTGTCCCAATGGGCCACAGTGCCCAGTCACAGAGTGTGGAATGTGTTTATCCCAGACCTGGTGTCCCAATGGGCCACAGTGCCCAGTCACAGAGTGATGGATGTGTTTATCCCGGACCTGGTGTCACAATGGGCCACAGTGCCCAGTCACAGAGTGTGGGATGTGTTTATCCCAGACCTGGTGTCACAATGAGCCACAGTGCCCAGTCACATAGTGTGGGATGTGTTTATCCCGGACCTGGTGTCCCATTGGGCCACAGTGCCCAGTCACATAGTGTGGGATGTGTTTATCCCAGACCTGGTGTCCCAATGGGCCATAGTGCCCAGTCACAGAGTGTGGGATGTGTTTATCCCAGACCTGGTGTCACAATGGGCCACAGTGCCCAGTCACAGAGTGTGGGATGTGTTTATCCCGGACCTGGTGTCCCAATGGGCCACAGTGCCCAGTCACAAAGTGTGGGATGTGTTTATCCCAGACCTGGTGTCCCAATGGGCCACAGTGCCCAGTCACAGAGTGTGGGATGTGTTTATCCCAGACCTGGTGTCCCAATGGGCCACAGGGCCCAGTCACAGAGTGTGGGATGTGTTTATACCGGACCTGGTGTCACAATGGGCCACAGTGCCCAGTCACATAGTGTGGGATGTGTTTATACCGGACCTGGTGTCACAATGGGCCGCAGTGCCCAGTCACAGAGTGTGGGATGTGTTTATCCCAGAACTGGTCTCCCAATGGGCCACAGTGCCCAGTCACAGAGTGTGAGATGTGTTTATCCCGGACCTGGTGTCCCAATGGGCAACAGTGCCCAGTCACAGAGTGTGGAATGTGTTTATCCCAGACCTCTTGTCCCAATGGGCCACAGTGCCCAGTCACAGAGTGTGGGATGCGTTTATCCCGGACCTGGTGTCACAATGAGCCACAGTGCCCAGTCACATAGTGTGGGATGTGTTTATCCCGGACCTGGTGTCCCATTGGGCCACAGTGCCCAGTCACATAGTGTGGGATGTGTTTATCCCAGACCTGGTGTCCCAATGGGCCACAGTGCCCAGTCACAGAGTGTGGGATGTGTTTATCCCAGACCTGGTGTCACAATGGGCCACAGTGCCCAGTCACAGAGTGTGGGATGTGGTTATCCCGGACCTGGTGTCCCAATGGGCCACAGTGCCCAGTCACAAAGTGTGGGATGTGTTTATCCCAGACCTGGTGTCCCAATGGGCCACAGTGCCCAGTCACAGAGTGTGGGATGTGTTTATCCCAGACCTGGTGTCCCAATGGGCCACAGTGCCCAGTCACAGAGTGCGGGATGTGTTTATACCGGACCTGGTGTCACAATGGGCCACAGTGCCCAGTCACATAGTGTGGGATGTGTTTATACCGGACCTGGTGTCACAATGGGCCGCAGTGCCCAGTCACAGAGTGTGGGATGTGTTTATCCCAGAACTGGTCTCCCAATGGGCCACAGTGCCCAGTCACAGAGTGTGGGATGTGTTTAGCCCGGACCTGGTGTCCCAATGGGCCACAGTGCCCAGTCACATAGTGTGGGATATGTTTATCCCATACCTGGTGTCCCATTGGGCCACAGTGCCCAGTCACAGAGTGTGGGATGTGTTTAGCCCGGACCTGGTGTCCCAATGGGCCACAGTGCCCAGTCACATAGTGTGGGATATGTTTATCCCATACCTGGTGTCCCATTGGGCCACAGTGCCCAGTCACAGAGTGTGGGTTGTGTTTATCCCAGAACTGGTGTCCCCATGGGCCACAGTGCCCAGTCACAGAGTGTGGGATGTGTTTATCCTGGACCTGGTGTCCCAATGGGCCACAGTGCCCAGTCACAGAGTGTGGGATGTGTTTATCCCAGACCTGGTGTCCCAATGGGCCACAGTGCCCAGTCACAGAGTGTGGGATGTGTTTATCCCAGACCTGTTGTCCCATTGGGCCACAGTGCCCAGTCACATAATGTGGGATGTGTTTATCCCAGACCTGGTGTCCCAATGGTCCACAGTGCCCAGTCACAGAGCGTGGGATGTGTTTATACCGGACCTGGTGTCACAATGGGCCACAGTGCCCAGTCACAGAGCGTGAGATGTGTTGATCCCAGACGTGGTGTCCCAATGGGCCACAGTGCCCAGTCACAGAGTGTGGGATGTGTTTATCCCAGACCTGGTGTCCCAATGGGCCACAGTGCCCAGTCACAGAGTGTGAGAAGTGTTTATCCCAGACCTGGTGTCCCAATGGGCCACAGTGCCCAGTCACAGAGTGTGGAATGTGTTTATCCCAGACCTGGTGTCCCAATGGGCCACAGTGCCCAGTCACAGAGTGATGGATGTGTTTATCCCGGACCTGGTGTCACAATGGGCCACAGTGCCCAGTCACAGAGTGTGGGATGTGTTTATCCCAGACCTGGTGTCACAATGAGCCACAGTGCCCAGTCACATAGTGTGGGATGTGTTTATCCCGGACCTGGTGTCCCATTGGGCCACAGTGCCCAGTCACATAGTGTGGGATGTGTTTATCCCAGACCTGGTGTCCCAATGGGCCACAGTGCCCAGTCACAGAGTGTGGGATGTGTTTATCCCAGACCTGGTGTCACAATGGGCCACAGTGCCCAGTCACAGAGTGTGGGATGTGTTTATCCCGGACCTGGTGTCCCAATGGGCCACAGTGCCCAGTCACAAAGTGTGGGATGTGTTTATCCCAGACCTGGTGTCCCAATGGGCCACAGTGCCCAGTCACAGAGTGTGGGATGTGTTTATCCCAGACCTGGTGTCCCAATGGGCCACAGGGCCCAGTCACAGAGTGTGGGATGTGTTTATACCGGACCTGGTGTCACAATGGGCCACAGTGCCCAGTCACATAGTGTGGGATGTGTTTATACCGGACCTGGTGTCACAATGGGCCGCAGTGCCCAGTCACAGAGTGTGGGATGTGTTTATCCCAGAACTGGTCTCCCAATGGGCCACAGTGCCCAGTCACAGAGTGTGAGATGTGTTTATCCCGGACCTGGTGTCCCAATGGGCAACAGTGCCCAGTCACAGAGTGTGGAATGTGTTTATCCCAGACCTCTTGTCCCAATGGGCCACAGTGCCCAGTCACAGAGTGTGGGATGTGTTTATCCCAGACCTGGTGTCCCAATGGGCCACAGTGCCCAGTCACAGAGTGTGAGATGTGTTTATCCCGGACCTGGTGTCCCAATGGGCAACAGTGCCCAGTCACAGAGTGTGGAATGTGTTTATCCCAGACCTCTTGTCCCAATGGGCCACAGTGCCCAGTCACAGAGTGATGGATGTGTTTATCCCGGACCTGGTGTCACAATGGGCCACAGTGCCCAGTCACAGAGTGTGGGATGTGTTTATCCCAGACCTGGTGTCACAATGAGCCACAGTGCCCAGTCACATGGTGTGGGATGTGTTTATCCCGGACCTGGTGTCCCATTGGGCTACAGTGCCCAGTCACATAGTGTGGGATGTGTTTATCCCAGACCTGGTGTCACAATGAGCCACAGTGCCCAGTCACATAGCTTGGGATGTGTTTATCCCAGACCTGGTGTCCCAATGGGCCACAGTGCCCAGTCACAGAGTGTGGGATGTGTTTATCCCAGACCTGGTGTCCCAATGGGCCACAGTGCCCAGTCACAGAGTGTGGGATGTGTTTATCCCGGACCTGGTGTCCCAATGGGCCACAGTGCCCAGTCACAAAGTGTGGGATGTGTTTATCCCAGACCTGGTGTCCCAATGGGCCACAGTGCCCAGTCACAGAGTGTGGGATGTGTTTATCCCAGACCTGGTGTCCCAATGGGCCACAGGGCCCAGTCACAGAGTGTGGGATGTGTTTATACCGGACCTGGTGTCACAATGGGCCACAGTGCCCAGTCACAGAGTGTGGGATGTGTTTATCCCAGACCTGGTGTCCCAATGGTCCACAGTGCCCAGTCACAGAGCGTGGGATGTGTTTATACCGGACCTGGTGTCACAATGGGCCACAGTGCCCAGTCACAGAGCGTGAGATGTGTTGATCCCAGACGTGGTGTCCCAATGGGCCACAGTGCCCAGTCACAGAGTGTGGGATGTGTTTATCCCAGACCTGGTGTCCCAATGGGCCACAGTGCCCAGTCACAGAGTGTGAGAAGTGTTTATCCCAGACCTGGTGTCCCAATGGGCCACAGTGCCCAGTCACAGAGTGTGGAATGTGTTTATCCCAGACCTGGTGTCCCAATGGGCCACAGTGCCCAGTCACAGAGTGATGGATGTGTTTATCCCGGACCTGGTGTCACAATGGGCCACAGTGCCCAGTCACAGAGTGTGGGATGTGTTTATCCCAGACCTGGTGTCACAATGAGCCACAGTGCCCAGTCACATAGTGTGGGATGTGTTTATCCCGGACCTGGTGTCCCATTGGGCCACAGTGCCCAGTCACATAGTGTGGGATGTGTTTATCCCAGACCTGGTGTCCCAATGGGCCACAGTGCCCAGTCACAGAGTGTGGGATGTGTTTATCCCAGACCTGGTGTCACAATGGGCCACAGTGCCCAGTCACAGAGTGTGGGATGTGTTTATCCCGGACCTGGTGTCCCAATGGGCCACAGTGCCCAGTCACAAAGTGTGGGATGTGTTTATCCCAGACCTGGTGTCCCAATGGGCCACAGTGCCCAGTCACAGAGTGTGGGATGTGTTTATCCCAGACCTGGTGTCCCAATGGGCCACAGGGCCCAGTCACAGAGTGTGGGATGTGTTTATACCGGACCTGGTGTCACAATGGGCCACAGTGCCCAGTCACATAGTGTGGGATGTGTTTATACCGGACCTGGTGTCACAATGGGCCGCAGTGCCCAGTCACAGAGTGTGGGATGTGTTTATCCCAGAACTGGTCTCCCAATGGGCCACAGTGCCCAGTCACAGAGTGTGAGATGTGTTTATCCCGGACCTGGTGTCCCAATGGGCAACAGTGCCCAGTCACAGAGTGTGGAATGTGTTTATCCCAGACCTCTTGTCCCAATGGGCCACAGTGCCCAGTCACAGAGTGTGGGATGTGTTTATCCCAGACCTGGTGTCCCAATGGGCCACAGTGCCCAGTCACAGAGTGTGAGATGTGTTTATCCCGGACCTGGTGTCCCAATGGGCAACAGTGCCCAGTCACAGAGTGTGGAATGTGTTTATCCCAGACCTCTTGTCCCAATGGGCCACAGTGCCCAGTCACAGAGTGATGGATGTGTTTATCCCGGACCTGGTGTCACAATGGGCCACAGTGCCCAGTCACAGAGTGTGGGATGTGTTTATCCCAGACCTGGTGTCACAATGAGCCACAGTGCCCAGTCACATGGTGTGGGATGTGTTTATCCCGGACCTGGTGTCCCATTGGGCTACAGTGCCCAGTCACATAGTGTGGGATGTGTTTATCCCAGACCTGGTGTCACAATGAGCCACAGTGCCCAGTCACATAGCTTGGGATGTGTTTATCCCAGACCTGGTGTCCCAATGGGCCACAGTGCCCAGTCACAGAGTGTGGGATGTGTTTATCCCAGACCTGGTGTCCCAATGGGCCACAGTGCCCAGTCACAGAGTGTGGGATGTGTTTATCCCGGACCTGGTGTCCCAATGGGCCACAGTGCCCAGTCACAAAGTGTGGGATGTGTTTATCCCAGACCTGGTGTCCCAATGGGCCACAGTGCCCAGTCACAGAGTGTGGGATGTGTTTATCCCAGACCTGGTGTCCCAATGGGCCACAGGGCCCAGTCACAGAGTGTGGGATGTGTTTATACCGGACCTGGTGTCACAATGGGCCACAGTGCCCAGTCACAGAGTGTGGGATGTGTTTATACCGGACCTGGTGTCACAATGGGCCGCAGTGCCCAGTCACAGAGTGTGGGATGTGTTTATCCCAGAACTGGTCTCCCAATGGGCCACAGTGCCCAGTCACAGAGTGTGAGATGTGTTTATACCGGACCTGGTGTCCCAATGGGCAACAGTGCCCAGTCACAGAGTGTGGAATGTGTTTATCCCAGACCTGGTGTCCCAATGGGCCACAGTGCCCAGTCACAGAGTGTGAGAAGTGTTTATCCCAGACCTGGTGTCCCAATGGGCCACAGTGCCCAGTCACAGAGTGTGGAATGTGTTTATCCCAGACCTGGTGTCCCAATGGGCCACAGTGCCCAGTCACAGAGTGATGGATGTGTTTATCCCGGACCTGGTGTCACAATGGGCCACAGTGCCCAGTCACAGAGTGTGGGATGTGTTTATCCCAGACCTGGTGTCACAATGAGCCACAGTGCCCAGTCACATAGTGTGGGATGTGTTTATCCCGGACCTGGTGTCCCATTGGGCCACAGTGCCCAGTCACATAGTGTGGGATGTGTTTATCCCAGACCTGGTGTCCCAATGGGCCACAGTGCCCAGTCACAGAGTGTGGGATGTGTTTATCCCAGACCTGGTGTCACAATGGGCCACAGTGCCCAGTCACAGAGTGTGGGATGTGTTTATCCCGGACCTGGTGTCCCAATGGGCCACAGTGCCCAGTCACAAAGTGTGGGATGTGTTTATCCCAGACCTGGTGTCCCAATGGGCCACAGTGCCCAGTCACAGAGTGTGGGATGTGTTTATCCCAGACCTGGTGTCCCAATGGGCCACAGGGCCCAGTCACAGAGTGTGGGATGTGTTTATACCGGACCTGGTGTCACAATGGGCCACAGTGCCCAGTCACATAGTGTGGGATGTGTTTATACCGGACCTGGTGTCACAATGGGCCGCAGTGCCCAGTAACAGAGTGTGGGATGTGTTTATCCCAGAACTGGTCTCCCAATGGGCCACAGTGCCCAGTCACAGAGTGTGAGATGTGTTTATCCCGGACCTGGTGTCCCAATGGGCAACAGTGCCCAGTCACAGAGTGTGGAATGTGTTTATCCCAGACCTCTTGTCCCAATGGGCCACAGTGCCCAGTCACAGAGTGTGGGATGTGTTTATCCCAGACCTGGTGTCCCAATGGGCCACAGTGCCCAGTCACAGAGTGTGAGATGTGTTTATCCCGGACCTGGTGTCCCAATGGGCAACAGTGCCCAGTCACAGAGTGTGGAATGTGTTTATCCCAGACCTCTTGTCCCAATGGGCCACAGTGCCCAGTCACAGAGTGATGGATGTGTTTATCCCGGACCTGGTGTCACAATGGGCCACAGTGCCCAGTCACAGAGTGTGGGATGTGTTTATCCCAGACCTGGTGTCACAATGAGCCACAGTGCCCAGTCACATGGTGTGGGATGTGTTTATCCCGGACCTGGTGTCCCATTGGGCTACAGTGCCCAGTCACATAGTGTGGGATGTGTTTATCCCAGACCTGGTGTCACAATGAGCCACAGTGCCCAGTCACATAGCTTGGGATGTGTTTATCCCAGACCTGGTGTCCCAATGGGCCACAGTGCCCAGTCACAGAGTGTGGGATGTGTTTATCCCAGACCTGGTGTCCCAATGGGCCACAGTGCCCAGTCACAGAGTGTGGGATGTGTTTATCCCGGACCTGGTGTCCCAATGGGCCACAGTGCCCAGTCACAAAGTGTGGGATGTGTTTATCCCAGACCTGGTGTCCCAATGGGCCACAGTGCCCAGTCACAGAGTGTGGGATGTGTTTATCCCAGACCTGGTGTCCCAATGGGCCACAGGGCCCAGTCACAGAGTGTGGGATGTGTTTATACCGGACCTGGTGTCACAATGGGCCACAGTGCCCAGTCACATAGTGTGGGATGTGTTTATACCGGACCTGGTGTCACAATGGGCCGCAGTGCCCAGTCACAGAGTGTGGGATGTGTTTATCCCAGAACTGGTCTCCCAATGGGCCACAGTGCCCAGTCACAGAGTGTGAGATGTGTTTATCCCGGACCTGGTGTCCCAATGGGCAACAGTGCCCAGTCACAGAGTGTGGAATGTGTTTATCCCAGACCTCTTGTCCCAATGGGCCACAGTGCCCAGTCACAGAGTGTGGGATGTGTTTATCCCGGACCTGGTGTCCCAATGGGCCACAGTGCCCAGTCACAAAGTGTGGGATGTGTTTATCCCAGACCTGGTGTCCCAATGGGCCACAGTGCCCAGTCACAGAGTGTGGGATGTGTTTATCCCAGACCTGGTGTCCCAATGGGCCACAGGGCCCAGTCACAGAGTGTGGGATGTGTTTATACCGGACCTGGTGTCACAATGGGCCACAGTGCCCAGTCACATAGTGTGGGATGTGTTTATACCGGACCTGGTGTCACAATGGGCCGCAGTGCCCAGTCACAGAGTGTGGGATGTGTTTATCCCAGAACTGGTCTCCCAATGGGCCACAGTGCCCAGTCACAGAGTGTGAGATGTGTTTATCCCGGACCTGGTGTCCCAATGGGCAACAGTGCCCAGTCACAGAGTGTGGAATGTGTTTATCCCAGACCTCTTGTCCCAATGGGCCACAGTGCCCAGTCACAGAGTGTGGGATGTGTTTATCCCAGACCTGGTGTCCCAATGGGCCACAGTGCCCAGTCACAGAGTGTGAGATGTGTTTATCCCGGACCTGGTGTCCCAATGGGCAACAGTGCCCAGTCACAGAGTGTGGAATGTGTTTATCCCAGACCTCTTGTCCCAATGGGCCACAGTGCCCAGTCACAGAGTGATGGATGTGTTTATCCCGGACCTGGTGTCACAATGGGCCACAGTGCCCAGTCACAGAGTGTGGGATGTGTTTATCCCAGACCTGGTGTCACAATGAGCCACAGTGCCCAGTCACATGGTGTGGGATGTGTTTATCCCGGACCTGGTGTCCCATTGGGCTACAGTGCCCAGTCACATAGTGTGGGATGTGTTTATCCCAGACCTGGTGTCACAATGAGCCACAGTGCCCAGTCACATAGCTTGGGATGTGTTTATCCCAGACCTGGTGTCCCAATGGGCCACAGTGCCCAGTCACAGAGTGTGGGATGTGTTTATCCCAGACCTGGTGTCCCAATGGGCCACAGTGCCCAGTCACAGAGTGTGGGATGTGTTTATCCCGGACCTGGTGTCCCAATGGGCCACAGTGCCCAGTCACAAAGTGTGGGATGTGTTTATCCCAGACCTGGTGTCCCAATGGGCCACAGTGCCCAGTCACAGAGTGTGGGATGTGTTTATCCCAGACCTGGTGTCACAATGGGCCACAGGGCCCAGTCACAGAGTGTGGGATGTGTTTATACCGGACCTGGTGTCACAATGGGCCACAGTGCCCAGTCACATAGTGTGGGATGTGTTTATACCGGACCTGGTGTCACAATGGGCCGCAGTGCCCAGTCACAGAGTGTGGGATGTGTTTATCCCAGAACTGGTCTCCCAATGGGCCACAGTGCCCAGTCACAGAGTGTGAGATGTGTTTATCCCGGACCTGGTGTCCCAATGGGCAACAGTGCCCAGTCACAGAGTGTGGAATGTGTTTATCCCAGACCTCTTGTCCCAATGGGCCACAGTGCCCAGTCACAGAGTGTGGGATGTGTTTATCCCAGACCTGGTGTCCCAATGGGCCACAGTGCCCAGTCACAGAGTGTGAGAAGTGTTTATCCCAGACCTGGTGTCCCAATGGGCCACAGTGCCCAGTCACAGAGTGTGGAATGTGTTTATCCCAGACCTGGTGTCCCAATGGGCCACAGTGCCCAGTCACAGAGTGATGGATGTGTTTATCCCGGACCTGGTGTCACAATGGGCCACAGTGCCCAGTCACAGAGTGTGGGATGTGTTTATCCCAGACCTGGTGTCACAATGAGCCACAGTGCCCAGTCACATAGTGTGGGATGTGTTTATCCCGGACCTGGTGTCCCATTGGGCCACAGTGCCCAGTCACATAGTGTGGGATGTGTTTATCCCAGACCTGGTGTCCCAATGGGCCATAGTGCCCAGTCACAGAGTGTGGGATGTGTTTATCCCAGACCTGGTGTCACAATGGGCCACAGTGCCCAGTCACAGAGTGTGGGATGTGTTTATCCCGGACCTGGTGTCCCAATGGGCCACAGTGCCCAGTCACAAAGTGTGGGATGTGTTTATCCCAGACCTGGTGTCCCAATGGGCCACAGTGCCCAGTCACAGAGTGTGGGATGTGTTTATCCCAGACCTGGTGTCCCAATGGGCCACAGGGCCCAGTCACAGAGTGTGGGATGTGTTTATACCGGACCTGGTGTCACAATGGGCCACAGTGCCCAGTCACATAGTGTGGGATGTGTTTATACCGGACCTGGTGTCACAATGGGCCGCAGTGCCCAGTCACAGAGTGTGGGATGTGTTTATCCCAGAACTGGTCTCCCAATGGGCCACAGTGCCCAGTCACAGAGTGTGAGATGTGTTTATCCCGGACCTGGTGTCCCAATGGGCAACAGTGCCCAGTCACAGAGTGTGGAATGTGTTTATCCCAGACCTCTTGTCCCAATGGGCCACAGTGCCCAGTCACAGAGTGTGGGATGCGTTTATCCCGGACCTGGTGTCACAATGAGCCACAGTGCCCAGTCACATAGTGTGGGATGTGTTTATCCCGGACCTGGTGTCCCATTGGGCCACAGTGCCCAGTCACATAGTGTGGGATGTGTTTATCCCAGACCTGGTGTCCCAATGGGCCACAGTGCCCAGTCACAGAGTGTGGGATGTGTTTATCCCAGACCTGGTGTCACAATGGGCCACAGTGCCCAGTCACAGAGTGTGGGATGTGGTTATCCCGGACCTGGTGTCCCAATGGGCCACAGTGCCCAGTCACAAAGTGTGGGATGTGTTTATCCCAGACCTGGTGTCCCAATGGGCCACAGTGCCCAGTCACAGAGTGTGGGATGTGTTTATCCCAGACCTGGTGTCCCAATGGGCCACAGTGCCCAGTCACAGAGTGCGGGATGTGTTTATACCGGACCTGGTGTCACAATGGGCCACAGTGCCCAGTCACATAGTGTGGGATGTGTTTATACCGGACCTGGTGTCACAATGGGCCGCAGTGCCCAGTCACAGAGTGTGGGATGTGTTTATCCCAGAACTGGTCTCCCAATGGGCCACAGTGCCCAGTCACAGAGTGTGGGATGTGTTTAGCCCGGACCTGGTGTCCCAATGGGCCACAGTGCCCAGTCACATAGTGTGGGATATGTTTATCCCATACCTGGTGTCCCATTGGGCCACAGTGCCCAGTCACAGAGTGTGGGTTGTGTTTATCCCAGAACTGGTGTCCCCATGGGCCACAGTGCCCAGTCACAGAGTGTGGGATGTGTTTATCCTGGACCTGGTGTCCCAATGGGCCACAGTGCCCAGTCACAAAGTGTGGGATGTGTTTATCCCAGACCTGGTGTCCCAATGGGCCACAGTGCCCAGTCAGAGAGTGTGGGATGTGTTTCTCCCAGACCTGGTGTCCCAATGGGCCACAGTGCCCAGTCAGAGAGTGTGGGATGTGTTTCTCCCAGACCTGGTGTCCCATTGGGCCACAGTGCCCAGTCACAGAGTGTGGGATGTGTTTATCCCAGACCTGGTGTCCCAATGGGTCACAGTGCCCAGTCGCAGAGTGTGGGATGTGTTTATCCCAGACCTGGTGTCACAATGGGCCACAGTGCCCAGTCACAGAGTGTGGGATGTGTTTATCCCGGACCTGGTGTCCCAATGGGCCACAGTGCCCAGTCACAAAGTGTGGGATGTGTTTATCCCGGACCTGGTGTCCCAATGGGCCACAGTGCCCAGTCACAGAGTGTGGGATGTGTTTATCCCAGACCTGGTGTCCCAAAGGGCCACAGTGCCCAGTCACAGAGTGGGGGATGTGTTTATCCCAGACCTGGTGTCCCAATGGGCCACAGTGCCCAGTCACAGAGTGTGGGATGTGTTTATCCCAGACCTGGTGTCCCAATGGGCCACAGTGCCCAGTCACAGAGTGTGGGATGCGTTTATCCCGGACCTGGTGTCACAATGAGCCACAGTGCCCAGTCACAGAGTGTGGGATGTGTTTATCCCAGACCTGGTGTCCCAATGGGCCACAGTGCCCAGTCACAGGGTGTGGGATGTGTTTATCCCAGACCTGGTGTCCCAATGGGCCACAGTGCCCAGTCACAGAGTGTGGGATGCGTTTATCCCGGACCTGGTGTCACAATGGGCCACAGTGCCCAGTCACAGAGTGTGGGATGTGTTTATCCCAGACTTGGTGTCCCAATGGGCCACAGTGCCCAGTCACATAGTGTGGGATGTGTTTATCCCAGACCTGGTGTCCCAATGGGCCACAGTGCCCAGTCACAAAGTGTGGGATGTGTTTATCCCAGACCTGGTGTCCCAATGGGCCACAGTGCCCAGTCACAGAGTGTGGGATGTGTTTATCCCAGACCTGGTGTCCCAATGGGCCACAGTGCCCAGTCACAGAGTGTGGGATGTGTTTATCCCGGACCTGGTGTCGCAATGGGCCACAGTGCCCAGTCACATAGTGTGGGATGTGTTTATCCCATACCTGGTGTCCCATTGGGCCACAGTGCCCAGTCACAGAGTGTGGGTTGTGTTTATCCCAGAACTGGTGTCCCCATGGGCCACAGTGCCCAGTCACAGAGTGTCGGATGTGTTTATCCCGGACCTGGTGTCTCAATGGGCCACAGTGCCCAGTCACATAATGTGGGATGTGTTTATCCCAGACCTGGTGTCCCAATGGGCCACAGTGCCCAGTCAGAGAGTGTGGGATGTGTTTATCCCAGACCTGGTGTCCTAATGGGCCACAGTGCCCAGTCACAGAGTGTGGGATGTGTTTATCCCAGACCTGGTGTCCCAATGGGCCACAGTGCCCAGTCACAGAGTGTGGGATGTGTTTATCCCGGACCTGGTGTCCCAATGGGCCACAGTGCCCAGTCACAGAGTGTGGGATGTGTTTATCCCGGACCTGGTGTCCCATTGGGCCACAGTGCCCAGTCACAGAGTGTGGGATGTGTTTATCCCAGACCTGGTGTCCCAATGGGTCACAGTGCCCAGTCGCAGAGTGTGGGATGTGTTTATCCCAGACCTGGTGTCCCAATGGGCCACAGTGCCCAGTCACAGAGCGTGGGATGTGTTTATCCCAGACCTGGTGTCACAATGGGCCACAGTGCCCAGTCACAGAGTGTGGGATGTGTTTATCCCGGACCTGGTGTCCCAATGGGCCACAGTGCCCAGTCACAGAGTGTGGGATGTGTTTATCCCAGACCTGGTGTCCCAGTGGGCCACAGTGCCCAGTCACAGAGTGTGGGATGTGTTTATCCCAGACCTGGTGTCACAATGGGCCACAGTGCCCAGTCACAGAGTGTGGAATGTGTTAATCCCAGACCTGGTGTCCCAATGGGCCACAGTGCCCAGTCACAGAGTGTGAGATGTGTTTATCCCAGACCTGGTGTCCCAATGGGCCACAGTGCCCAGTCACAGAGTGTGGAATGTGTTAATCCCAGACCTGGTGTCCCAATGGGCCACAGTGCCCAGTCACAGAGTGATGGATGTGTTTATCCCGGACCTGGCGTCACAATGGGCCACAGTGCCCAGTCACAGAGTGTGGGATGTGTTTATCCCAGACCTGGTGTCACAATGAGCCACAGTGCCCAGTCACATAGTGTGGGATGTGTTTATCCCGGACCTGGTGTCCCATTGGGCCACAGTGCCCAGTCACATAGTGTTGGATGTGTTTATCCCAGACCTGGTGTCCCAATGGGCCACAGTGCCCAGTCACAGAGTGTGGGATGTGTTTATCCCAGACCTGGTGTCCCATTGGGCCACAGTGATCAGTCACAGAGTGTGGGATGTGTTTATCCCAGACCTGGTGTCCCATTGGGCCAAAGTGCCCAGTCACAGAGTGTGGGATGTGTTTATCCCAGACCTGGTGTCCCAATGGGCCACAGTTCCCAGTCACAGAGTGTGGGATGTGTTTATTCCAGACCTGGTATCCCGATGGGCCACAGTGCCCAGTCACAGAGCGTGGGATGTGTTTATACCGGACCTGGTGTCACAATGGGCCACAGTGCCCAGTCACAGAGTGCGGCATGTGTTTATCCCGGACCTGGTGTCCCAATGGGCCACAATGCCCAGTCACAGAGTGTGGGATGTGTTTATCCCAGACCTGGTGTCCCAGAGGGCCACAGTGCCCAGTCACAGAGTGTGGGATGTGTTTATCCCAGACCTGGTGTCACAATGGGCCACAGTGCCCAGTCACAGAGTGTGGGATGTGTTTATCCCGGGCCTGGTGTCCCAATGGGCCACAGTGCCCAGTCACAGAGTGTGGGATGTGTTTATCCCAGACCTGGTATCACAATGGGCCACAGTGCCCAGTCACAGAGTGTGGGATGTGTTTATCCCGGACCTGGTGTCCAAATGAGCCACAGTGCCCAGTCACAGAGTGTGGGATGTGTTTATCCTGGATCTGGTGTCACAATGGGCCACAGTGCCCAGTCACAGAATGTGAGATGTGTTTATCCCAGACCTGGTGTCCCAGAGGGCCACAGTGCCCAGTCACAGAGTGTGGGATGTGTTTATCCCAGACCTGGTGTCACAATGGGCCACAGTGCCCAGTCACAGAGTGTGGGATGTGTTTATCCCGGGCCTGGTGTCCCAATGGGCCACAGTGCCCAGTCACAGAGTGTGGGATGTGTTTATCCCAGACCTGGTATCACAATGGGCCACAGTGCCCAGTCACAGAGTGTGGGATGTGTTTATCCCGGACCTGGTGTCCAAATGAGCCACAGTGCCCAGTCACAGAGTGTGGGATGTGTTTATCTCGGACCTGGCGTCACAATGGGCCACAGTGCCCAGTCACAGAGTGTGGGATGTGTTTATCCCGGACCTGGTGTCACAATGGGCCACAGTGCCCAGTCACAGAGTGATGGATGTGTTTATCCCAGACCTGGTGTCCCAATGGGCCACAGTGCCCAGTCACAGAGTGTGGGATGTGTTTATCCCAGACCTGGTGTCCCAATGGGCCACAGTGCCCAGTCACAAAGTGTGGGATGTGTTTATCCCAGACCTGGTGTCTCAATGGGCCACAGTGCCCAGTCACAGAGTGTGGGATGTGTTTATCCCAGACCTGGTGTCACAATGGGCCACAGTGCCCAGTCACAGAGTGTGGGATGTGTTTATCCCAGACCTGGTGTCCCAAAGGGCCACAGTGCCCAGTCACAGAGTGTGGGATGTGTTTATCCCAGACCTGGTGTCACAATGGGCCACAGTGCCCAGTCACAGAGCGTGAGATGTGTTTATCCCGGACCTGGTGTCCCAATGGGCCACAGTGCCCAGTCACAGAGTGTGAGATGTGTTTATCCCAGACCTGGTGTCCCAATGGGCCACAGTGCCCAGTCACAGAGTGATGGATGTGTTTATCCCGGACCTGGTGTCACAATGGGCCACAGTGCCCAGTCACAGAGTGTGGGATGTGTTTATCCCAGACCTGGTGTCACAATGGGCCACAGTGCCCAGTCACAGAGTGATGGATGTGTTTATCCCGGACCTGGTGTCCCATTGGGCCACAGTGCCCACTCACATAGTGTGGGATGTGTTTATCCCAGACCTGGTGTCCCAATGGGCCAGAGTGCCCAGTCACAGAGTGTGGGATGTGTTTTTCCCAGACCTGGTGTCACAATGGGCCACAGTGCCCAGTCACAGAGTGATGGATGTGTTTATCCCGGACCTGGTGTCCCATTGGGCCACAGTGCCCACTCACATAGTGTGGGATGTGTTTATCCCAGACCTGGTGTCCCAATGGGCCACAGTGCCCAGTCACATAGTGTGGGATGTGTTTATCCCAGACCTGGTGTCACAATGGGCCACAGTGCCCAGTCACAGAGCGTGAGATGTGTTTATCCCGGACCTGGTGTCCCAATGGGCCACAGTGCCCAGTCACAGAGTGTGGGATGTGTTTATCCCAGACCTGGTGTCCCAATGGGCCACAGTGCCCAGTCACAGAGTGCGGGATGTGTTTATCCCGGACCTGGTGTCACAATGGGCCACAGTGCCCAGTCACAGAGTGTGAGATGTGTTTATTCCGGACCTGGGGTCCCAATGGGCCACAGTGCCCAGTCACAGAGTGTGAGATGTGTTTATCCCTCCCCTGGTGTACCAATGGGCCACAGTGCCCAGTCACAGAGTGTGGGATGTGTTTATCCCAGACCTGGTGTCCCAATGGGCCACAGTGCCCAGTCACAGAGTGATGGATGTGTTTATCCCGGACCTGGTGTCAGAATGGGCCACAGTGCCCAGTCACAGAGTGTGGGATGTGTTTACCCCAGACCTGGTGTCACAATGAGCCACAGTGCCCAGTCACATAGTGTGGGATGTGTTTATCCCGGACCTGGTGTCCCATTGGGCCACAGTGCCCAGTCACATAGTGTGGGATGTGTTTATCCCAGACCTGGTGTCCCAATGGGCCATAGTGCCCAGTCACAGAGTGTGGGATGTGTTTATCCCAGACCTGGTGTCCCAATGTGCCACAGTGCCCAGTCACAGAGTGTGAGATGTGTTTATCCCAGACCTGGTGTCCCAATGGGCCACAGTGCCCAGTCACAGAGTGATGGATGTGTTTATCCCGGACCTGGTGTCCCAATGGGCCACAGTGCCCAGTCACAGAGTGTGAGATGTGTTTATCCCAGACCTGGTGTCCCAATGGGCCACAGTGCCCAGTCACAGAGTGTGAGATGTGTTTATCCCAGACCTGGTGTCCCAATGGGCCACAGTGCCCAGTCACAGAGTGATGGATGTGTTTATCCCGGACCTGGTGTCCCATTGGGCCACAGTGCCCACTCACATAGTGTGGGATGTGTTTATCCCAGACCTGGTGTCCCAATGGGCCACAGTGCCCAGTCACATAGTGTGGGATGTGTTTATCCCAGACCTGGTGTCACAATGGGCCACAGTGCCCAGTCACAGAGCGTGAGATGTGTTTATCCCGGACCTGGTGTCCCAATGGGCCACAGTGCCCAGTCACAGAGTGTGGGATGTGTTTATCCCAGACCTGGTGTCCCAATGGGCCACAGTGCCCAGTCACAGAGTGCGGGATGTGTTTATCCCGGACCTGGTGTCACAATGGGCCACAGTGCCCAGTCACAGAGTGTGAGATGTGTTTATTCCGGACCTGGGGTCCCAATGGGACACAGTGCCCAGTCACAGAGTGTGAGATGTGTTTATCCCGGCCCTGGTGTACCAATGGGCCACAGTGCCCAGTCACAGAGTGTGGGATGTGTTTACCCCAGACCTGGTGTCACAATGAGCCACAGTGCCCAGTCACATAGTGTGGGATGTGTTTATCCCGGACCTGGTGTCCCATTGGGCTACAGTGCCCAGTCACATAGTGTGGGATGTGTTTATCCCAGACCTGGTGTCCCAATGGGCCATAGTGCCCAGTCACAGAGTTTGGGATGTGTTTATCCCGGACCTGGTGTCCCATTGGGCTACAGTGCCCAGTCACATAGTGTGGGATGTGTTTATCCCAGACCTGGTGTCCCAATGTGCCACAGTGCCCAGTCACAGAGTGTGGGATGTGTTTATCCCAGACCTGGTGTCCCATTGGGCCACAGTGCCCAGTCACAGAGTGTGGGATGTGTTTATCCCAGACCTGGTGTCCCAATGGGCCACAGTTTCCAGTCACAGAGTGTGGGATGTGTTTATCTCAGACCTGGTATCCCGATGGGCCACAGTGCCCAGTCACAGAGCGTGGGATGTGTTTATACCGGACCTGGTGTCACAATGGGCCACAGTGCCCAGTCACAGAGTGCGGGATGTGTTTATCCCGGACCTGGTGTCCCAATGGGCCACAGTGCCCAGTTACAGAGTGTGGGATGTGTTTATCCCGGACCTGGTGTCCCAATGGGCCACAGTGCCCAGTCACAGAGTGTGGGATGTGTTTATCCCAGACCTGGTATCACAATGGGCCACAGTGCCCAGTCACAGAGTGTGGGATGTGTTTATCCCGGACCTGGTGTCCAAATGGGCCACAGTGCCCAGTCACAGAGTGTGGGATGTGTTTATCTCGGACCTGGTGTCACAATGGGCCACAGTGCCCAGTCACAGAGTGTGGGGTGTGTTTATCCCGGACCTGGTGTCACAATGGGCCACAGTGCCCAGTCACAGAGTGTGGGATGTGTTTATCCCGGACCTGGTGTCCCAATGGGCCACAGTGCCCAGTCACAGAGTGTGGGATGTGTTTATCCCAGACCTGGTGTCACAATGGGCCACATTGCCCAGTCACAGAGTGTGGGATGTGTTTATCCCAGACCTGGTGTCACAATGGGCCACAGTGCCCAGTCACATAGTGTGGGATGTGTTTATACCGGACCTGGTGTCACAATTGGCCACAGTGCCCAGTCACATAGTGTGGGATGTGTTTATCCCAGAACTGGTGTCCCAATGGGCCACAGTGCCCAGTCACAGAGTGTGGGATGTGTTTATCCCAGACCTGGTGTCCCAATGGGCCACAGTGCCCAGTCACAGAGTGTGGGATGTGTTTATCCCGGACCTGGTGTCACAATGAGCCACAGTGCCCAGTCACATAGTGTGGGATGTGTTTATCCCGGACCTGGTGTCCCATTGGGCCACAGTGCCCAGTCACCTAGTGTGGGATGTGTTTATCCTAGCCCTGGTGTCCCAATGGGCCACAGTGCCCAGTCACAGAGTGTGGGATGTGTTTATCCCAGACCTGGTGTCCCAATGGGCCACAGTGCCCAGTCACAGAGTGTGGGATGTGTTTATCCCGGACCTGGTGTCCCAATGGGCAACAGTGCCCAGTCACAGAGCGTGGGATGTGTTTATCCCAGACCTGGTGTCCCAATGGGCCACAGTGCCCAGTCACACAGTGTGGGATGTGTTTATCCCGGACCTGGTGTCGCAATGGGCCACAGTGCCCAGTCACAGAGTGTGGGATGTGTTTATCCCAGACCTGGTGTCCCAAAGGGCCACAGTGCCCAGTCACAGAGTGTGGGATGTGTTTATCCCAGACCTGGTGTCCCAATGGGCCACAGTGCCCAGTCACAGAGTGTGGGATGTGTTTATCCCGGACCTGGTGTCCGAATGGGCCACAGTGCCCAGTCACAGAGTGTGGGATGCGTTTATCCCGGACCTGGTGTCACAATGAGCCACAGTGCCCAGTCACATAGTGTGGGATGTGTTTATCCCGGACCTGGTGTCCCATTGGGCCACAGTGCCCTATCACATAGTGTGGGATGTGTTTATCCCAGACCTGGTGTCCCAATGGGCCACAGTGCCCAGTCACAAAGTGTGGGATGTGTTTATCCCAGACCTGGTGTCCCAATGGGCCACAGTGCCCAGTCACAGAGTGTGGGATGTGTTTATCCCGGACCTGGTGTCCCAATGGGCCACAGTGCCCAGTCACAGAGTGTGGGATGTGTTTATCCCGGACCTGGTGTCGCAATGGGCCACAGTGCCCAGTCACATAGTGTGGGATGTGTTTATCCCATACCTGGTGTCCCATTGGGCCACAGTGCCCAGTCACAGAGTGTGGGATGTGTTTATCCCGGACCTGGTGTCGCAATGGGCCACAGTGCCCAGTCACATAGTGTGGGATGTGTTTATCCCAGAACTGGTGTCCCCATGGGCCACAGTGCCCAGTCACAGAGTGTGGGATGTGTTTATCCCGGACCTGGTGTCCCAATGGGCCACAGTGCCCAGTCACATAATGTGGGATGTGTTTATCCCAGACCTGGTGTCCCAATGGGCCACAGTGCCCAGTCAGAGAGTGTGGGATGTGTTTATCCCAGACCTGGTGTCCTAATGGGCCACAGTGCCCAGTCACAGAGTGTGGGATGTGTTTATCCCAGACCTGGTGTCCCAATGGGCCACAGTGCCCAGTCACAGAGTGTGGGATGTGTTTATCCCGGACCTGGTGTCCCAATGGGCCACAGTGCCCAGTCACAGAGTGTGGGATGTGTTTATCCCGGACCTGGTGTCCCATTGGGCCACAGTGCCCAGTCACAGAGTGTGGGATGTGTTTATCCCAGACCTGGTGTCCCAATGGGTCACAGTGCCCAGTCGCAGAGTGTGGGATGTGTTTATCCCAGACCTGGTGTCACAATGGGCCACAGTGCCCAGTCACAGAGTGTGGGATGTGTTTATCCCGGACCTGGTGTCCGAATGGGCCACAGTGCCCAGTCACAGAGTGTGGGATGTGTTTATCCCAGACCTGGTGTCCCAGTGGGCCACAGTGCCCAGTCACAGAGTGTGGGATGTGTTTATCCCAGACCTGGTGTCACAATGGGCCACAGTGCCCAGTCACAGAGTGTGGAATGTGTTAATCCCGGACCTGGTGTCCCAATGGGCCACAGTGCCCAGTCACAGAGTGTGAGATGTGTTTATCCCGGACCTGGTGTCCCAATGGGCCACAGTGCCCAGTCACAGAGTGTGGAATGTGTTAATCCCAGACCTGGTGTCCCAATGGGCCACAGTGCCCAGTCACAGAGTGATGGCTGTGTTTATCCCGGACCTGGTGTCACAATGGGCCACAGTGCCCAGTCACAGAGTGTGGGATGTGTTTATCCCAGACCTGGTGTCACAATGAGCCACAGTGCCCAGTCACATAGTGTGGGATGTGTTTATCCCGGACCTGGTGTCCCATTGGGCCACAGTGCCCAGTCACATAGTGTTGGATGTGTTTATCCCAGACCTGGTGTCCCAATGGGCCACAGTGCCCAGTCACAGAGTGTGGGATGTGTTTATCCCAGACCTGGTGTCCCATTGGGCCACAGTGCCCAGTCACAGAGTGTGGGATGTGTTTATCCCAGACCTGGTGTCCCATTGGGCCAAAGTGCCCAGTCACAGAGTGTGGGATGTGTTTATCCCAGACCTGGTGTCCCAATGGGCCACATTTCCCAGTCACAGAGTGTGGGATGTGTTTATTCCAGACCTGGTATCCCGATGGGCCACAGGGCCCAGTCACAGAGCGTGGGATGTGTTTATACCGGACCTGGTGTCACAATGGGCCACAGTGCCCAGTCACAGAGTGCGGGATGTGTTTATCCCGGACCTGGTGTCCCAATGGGCCACAATGCCCAGTCACAGAGTGTGGGATGTGTTTATCCCAGACCTGGTGTCCCAGAGGGCCACAGTGCCCAGTCACAGAGTGTGGGATGTGTTTATCCTGGATCTGGTGTCACAATGGGCCACAGTGCCCAGTCACAGAATGTGAGATGTGTTTATCCCAGATCTGGTGTCCCAGAGGGCCACAGTGCCCAGTCACAGAGTGTGGGATGTGTTTATCCCAGACCTGGTGTCACAATGGGCCACAGTGCCCAGTCACAGAGTGTGGGATGTGTTTATCCCGGACCTGGTGTCACAATTTGCCACAGTGCCCAGTCACATAGTGTGGGATGTGTTTATCCCAGAACTGGTGTCCCAATGGGCCACAGTGCCCAGTCACAGAGTGTGGGATGTGTTTATCCCAGACCTGGTGTCGCAATGGGCCACAGTGCCTAGTCACAGAGTGTGGGATGTGTTTATCCCAGACCTGGTGTCCCAATGGGCCACAGTGCCCAGTCACAGAATGTGGGATGTGTTTATCCCAGACCTGGTGTCCCAATGGGCCACAGTGCCCAGTCACAGAGTGTGGGATGTGTTTATCCCGGACCTGGTGTCACAATGAGCCACAGTGCCCAGTCACATAATGTGGGATGTGTTTATCCCGGACCTGGTGTCCCATTGGGCCACAGTGCCCAGTCACATAGTGTGGAATGTGTTTATCCTAGCCCTGGTGTCCCAATGGGCCACAGTGCCCAGTCACAGAGTGTGGGATGTGTTTCTCCCAGACCTGGTGTCCCAATGGGCCACAGTGCCCAGTCACAGAGTGTGGGATGTGTTTATCCCAGACCTGGTGTCCCAATGGGCCACAGTGCCCAGTCACAGAGTGTGGGATGTGTTTATCCCAGACCTGGTGTCCCAATGGGCCACAGTGCCCAGTCACAGAGTGTGGGATGTGTGTATCCCAGACCTGGTGTCACAATGGGCCACAGTGCCCGGTCACAGAGTGTGGGATGTGTTTATCCCAGACCTGGTGTCCCAATGGGCCACAGTGCCCAGTCGCAGAGTGTGGGATGTGTTTATCCCAGACCTGGTGTCACAATGGGCCACAGTGCCCAGTCACAGAGTGTGGGATGTGTTTATCCCAGACCTGGTGTCCCAATGGGCCACAGTGCCCAGTCACAGAGTGTGGAATGTGTTTATACCGGACCCGGTGTCACAATGGGCCACAGTGCCTAGTCACAGAGTGTGGGATGTGTTTATCCCAGACCTGGTGTCACAATAGGCCACAGTGCCCAGTCACATAGTGTGGGATGTGTTTATCCCAGACCTGGTGCCCCAATGGGCCACAGTGCCCAGTCACAGAGTGTGGGATGTGTTTATCCCGGACCTGGTGTCCCAATGGGCCACAGTGCCCAGTCACATAGTGTGGGATGTGTTTATCCCAGACCTGGTGTCCCAATGGGCCACAGTGCCCAGTCACAGAGTGTGGGATGTGTTTATCCCAGACCTGGTGTCACAATAGGCCACAGTGCCCAGTCACAGAGTGTGGACTCTGTTTATCCCAGACCTGGTGTCACAATGGGCCACAGTGCCCAGTCACAGAGTGCGGGATGTGTTTATCCCGGACCTGGTGTCCCAGTGGGCCACAGTGCAAAGTTACAGAGTGTGGGATGTGTTTATCCCAGACTTGGTGTCCCAATGGGCCACAGTGCCCAGTCACAGAGTGTGGGATGTGTTTATCCTGGATCTGGTGTCACAATGGGCCAAAGTGCCCAGTCACAGAGTGTGAGATGTGTTTATCCCAGACCTGGTGTCCCAGAGGGCCACAGTGCGCAGTCACAGAGTGTGGGATGTGTTTATCCCAGACCTGGTGTCACAATGGGCCACAGTGCCCAGTCACAGAGTGTGGGATGTGTTTATCCCGGACCTGGTGTCCCAATGGGCCACAGTGCCCAGTCACAGAGTGTGGGATGTGTTTATCCCAGACCTGGTATCACAATGGGCCACAGTGCCCAGTCACAGAGTGTGGGATGTGTTTATCCCGGACCTGGTGTCCAAATGGGCCACAGTGCCCAGTCACAGAGTGTGGGATGTGTTTATCTCGGACCTGGTGTCCCAGAGGGGAACAGTGCCCAGTCACAGTGTGTGGGATGTGTTTATCCCAGACCTGGTGTCACAATGGGCCACAGTGCCCAGTCACAGAGTGTGGGGTGTGTTTATCCCGGACCTGGTGTCACAATGGGCCACAGTGCCCAGTCACAGAGTGTGGGATGTGTTTATCCCAGACCTGGTGTCCCAATGGGCCACAGTGCCCAGTCACAGAGTGTGGGATGTGTTTATCCCAGACCTGGTGTCACAATGGGCCACAGTGCCCAGTCACAGAGTGCGGGATGTGTTTATCCCAGACCTGGTGTCACAATGGGCCACAGTGCCCAGTCACATAGTGTGGGATGAGTTTATACCGGACCTGGTGTCACAATGGGCCACAGTGCCCACTCACATAGTGTGGGATGTGTTTATCCCAGACCTGGTGTCGCAATGGGCCACAGTGCCTAGTCACAGAGTGTGGGATGTGTTTATCCCAGACCTGGTGTCCCAATGGGCCACAGTGCCCAGTCACAGAGTGTGGGATGTGTTTATCCCAGACCTGGTGTCCCAATGGGCCACAGTTCCCAGTCACAGAGTGTGGGATGTGTTTATTCCGGACCTGGTGTCACAATGAGCCACAGTGCCCAGTCACATAGTGTGGGATGTGTTTATCCCGGACCTGGTGTCCCATTGGGCCACAGTGCCCAGTCACATAGTGTGGGATGTGTTTATCCTAGCCCTGGTGTCCCAATGGGCCACAGTGCCCAGTCACAGAGTGTGGGATGTGTTTATCCCAGACCTGGTGTCCCAATGGGCCACAGTGCCCAGTCACAGAGTGTGGGATGTGTTTATCCCAGACCTGGTGTCCCAATGGGCCACAGTGCCCAGTCACAGAGTGTGGGATGTGTTTATCCCGGACCCGGTGTCACAATGAGCCACAGTGCCCAGTCACATAATGTGGGATATGTTTATCCCGGACCTGGTGTCCCATTGGGCCACAGTGCCCAGTCACATAGTGTGGGATGTGTTTATCCCGGACCTGGTGTCCCAATGGGCCATTGTGCCCAGTCACAGAGTGTGGGATGTGTTTATCCCAGACCTGGTGTCCCAATGGGCCACAGTGCCCAGTCACATAGTGTGGAATGTGTTAATCCCGGACCTGGTGTCCCAATGGGCCACAGTGCCCAGTCACAGAGTGTGAGATGTGTTTATCCCAGACCTGGTATCACAATGGGCCACAGTGCCCAGTCACAGAGTGTGGGATGTGTTTATCCCGGACCTGGTGTCCAAATGGGCCACAGTGCCCAGTCACAGAGTGTGGGATGTGTTTATCTCGGACCTGGTGTCACAATGGGCCACAGTGCCCAGTCACAGAGTGTGGGGTGTGTTTATCCCGGACCTGGTGTCACAATGGGCCACAGTGCCCAGTCACAGAGTGTGGGATGTGTTTATCCCGGACCTGGTGTCCCAATGGGCCACAGTGCCCAGTCACAGAGTGTGGGATGTGTTTATCCCAGACCTGGTGTCCCAATGGGCCACAGTGCCCAGTCACAGAGTGTGGGATGTGTTTATCCCAGACCTGGTGTCACAATGGGCCACAGTGCCCAGTCACATAGTGTGGGATGTGTTTATACCGGACCTGGTGTCACAATTGGCCACAGTGCCCAGTCACATAGTGTGGGATGTGTTTATCCCAGAACTGGTGTCCCAATGGGCCACAGTGCCCAGTCACAGAGTGTGGGATGTGTTTATCCCAGACCTGGTGTCGCAATGGGCCACAGTGCCTAGTCACAGAGTGTGGGATGTGTTTATCCCAGACCTGGTGTCCCAATGGGCCACAGTGCCCAGTCACAGAGTGTGGGATGTGTTTATCCCAGACCTGGTGTCCCAATGGGCCACAGTGCCCAGTCACAGAGTGTGGGATGTGTTTATCCCGGACCTGGTGTCACAATGAGCCACAGTGCCCAGTCACATAGTGTGGGATGTGTTTATCCCGGACCTGGTGTCCCATTGGGCCACAGTGCCCAGTCACATAGTGTGGAATGTGTTTATCCTAGCCCTGGTGTCCCAATGGGCCACAGTGCCCAGTCACAGAGTGTGGGCTGTGTTTATCCCAGACCTGGTGTCCCAAAGGGCCACAGTGCCCAGTCACAGAGTGTGGGATGTGTTTATCCCAGACCTGGTGTCCCAATGGGCCACAGTGCCCAGTCACAGAGTGTGGGATGTGTTTATCCCAGACCTGGTGTCCCAATGGGCCACAGTGCCCAGTCACAGAGTGTGGGATGTGTTTATCCCGGACCTGGTGTCCCAGTGGGCCACAGTGCAAAGTTACAGAATGTGGGATGTGTTTATCCCAGACTTGGTGTCACAATGGGCCACAGTGCCCAGTCACAGAGTGCGGGATGTGTTTATCCCGGACCTGGTGTCCCAGTGGGCCACAGTGCAAAGTTACAGAATGTGGGATGTGTTTATCCCAGACTTGGTGTCCCAATGGGCCACAGTGCCCAGTCACAGAGTGTGGGATGTGTTTATGCTGGATCTGGTGTCACAATGGGCCAAAGTGCCCAGTCACAGAGTGTGAGATGTGTTTATTCCAGACCTGGTGTCCCGGAGGGCCACAGTGCGCAGTCACAGAGTGTGGGATGTGTTTATCCCAGACCTGGTGTCACAATGGGCCACAGTGCCCAGTCACAGAGTGTGGGATGTGTTTATCCCGGACCTGGTGTCCCAATGGGCCACAGTGCCCAGTCACAGAGTGTGGGATGTGTTTATCCCAGACCTGGTATCACAATGGGCCACAGTGCCCAGTCACAGAGTGTGGGATGCGTTTATCCCGGACCTGGTGTCCAAATGGGCCACAGTGCCCAGTCACAGAGTGTGGGATGTGTTTATCTCGGACTTGGTGTCCCAGAGGGCCACAGTGCCCAGTCACAGAGTGTGGGATGTGTTTATCCCAGACCTGGTGTCACAATGGGCCACAGTGCCCAGTCACAGAGTGTGGGGTGTGTTTATCGCGGACCTGGTGTCACAATGGGCCACAGTGCCCAGTCACAGAGTGTGGGATGTGTTTATCCCAGACCTGGTGTCCCAATGGGCCACAGTGCCCAGTCACAGAGTGTGGGATGTGTTTATCCCAGACCTGGTGTCACAATGGGCCACAGTGCCCAGTCACAGAGTGTGGGATGTGTTTATCCCAGACCTGGTGTCACAATGGGCCACAGTGCCCAGTCACAGAGTGTGGGATGTGTTTATCCCAGACCTGGTGTCACAATGGGCCACAGTGCCCAGTCACATAGTGTGGGATGTGTTTATACCGGACCTGGTGTCACAATGGGCCACAGTGCCCACTCACATAGTGTGGGATGTGTTTATCCCAGACCTGGTGTCGCAATGGGCCACAGTGCCTAGTCACAGAGTGTGGGATGTGTTTATCCCAGACCTGGTGTCCCAATGGGCCACAGTGCCCAGTCACAGAGTGTGGGATGTGTTTATCCCAGACCTGGTGTCCCAATGGGCCACAGTGCCCAGTCACAGAGTGTGGGATGTGTTTATCCCGGACCTGGTGTCACAATGAGCCACAGTGCCCAGTCACATAGTGTGGGATGTGTTTATCCCGGACCTGGTGTCCCATTGGGCCACAGTGCCCAGTCACATAGTGTGGAATGTGTTTATCCTAGCCCTGGTGTCCCAATGGGCCACAGTGCCCAGTCACAGAGTGTGGGCTGTGTTTATCCCAGACCTGGTGTCCCAAAGGGCCACAGTGCCCAGTCACAGAGTGTGGGATGTGTTTATCCCAGACCTGGTGTCCCAATGGGCCACAGTGCCCAGTCACAGAGTGTGGGATGTGTTTATCCCAGACCTGGTGTCCCAATGGGCCACAGTGCCCAGTCACAGAGTGTGGGATGTGTTTATCCCAGACCTGGTGTCACAATGGGCCACAGTGCCCAGTCACAGAGTGTGGGATGTGTTTATCCCAGACCTGGTGTCCCAATGGGCCACAGTGCCCAGTCACAGAGTGTGGGATGTGTTTATCCCAGACCTGGTGTCACAATGGGCCACAGTGCCCAGTCACAGAGTGTGGACTGTGTTTATCCCAGACCTGGTGTCACAATGGGCCACAGTGCCCAGTCACAGAGTGCGGGATGTGTTTATCCCGGACCTGGTGTCCCAGTGGGCCACAGTGCAAAGTTACAGAATGTGGGATGTGTTTATCCCAGACTTGGTGTCCCAATGGGCCACAGTGCCCAGTCACAGAGTGTGGGATGTGTTTATGCTGGATCTGGTGTCACAATGGGCCAAAGTGCCCAGTCACAGAGTGTGAGATGTGTTTATTCCAGACCTGGTGTCCCGGAGGGCCACAGTGCGCAGTCACAGAGTGTGGGATGTGTTTATCCCAGACCTGGTGTCACAATGGGCCACAGTGCCCAGTCACAGAGTGTGGGATGTGTTTATCCCGGACCTGGTGTCCCAATGGGCCACAGTGCCCAGTCACAGAGTGTGGGATGTGTTTATCCCAGACCTGGTATCACAATGGGCCACAGTGCCCAGTCACAGAGTGTGGGATGCGTTTATCCCGGACCTGGTGTCCAAATGGGCCACAGTGCCCAGTCACAGAGTGTGGGATGTGTTTATCTCGGACTTGGTGTCCCAGAGGGCCACAGTGCCCAGTCACAGAGTGTGGGATGTGTTTATCCCAGACCTGGTGTCACAATGGGCCACAGTGCCCAGTCACAGAGTGTGGGGTGTGTTTATCGCGGACCTGGTGTCACAATGGGCCACAGTGCCCAGTCACAGAGTGTGGGATGTGTTTATCCCAGACCTGGTGTCCCAATGGGCCACAGTGCCCAGTCACAGAGTGTGGGATGTGTTTATCCCAGACCTGGTGTCACAATGGGCCACAGTGCCCAGTCACAGAGTGTGGGATGTGTTTATCCCAGACCTGGTGTCACAATGGGCCACAGTGCCCAGTCACAGAGTGTGGGATGTGTTTATCCCAGACCTGGTGTCACAATGGGCCACAGTGCCCAGTCACATAGTGTGGGATGTGTTTATACCGGACCTGGTGTCACAATGGGCCACAGTGCCCAGTCACAGAGTGTGTGATGTGTTTATCCCAGACCTGGTGTCCCAATGGGCCACAGTGCCCAGTCACAGAGTGTGGGATGTGTTTATCCCAGACCTGGTGTCACAATGGGCCACAGTGCCCAGTCACATAGTGTGGGATGTGTTTATCCCAGACCTGGTGTCCCAATGGGCCACAGTGCCCAGTCACAGAGTGTGGGATGTGTTTATTCCGGACCTGGTGTCACAATGAGCCACAGTGCCCAGTCACATAGTGTGGGATGTGTTTATCCCGGACCTGGCGTCCCAATGGGCCACAGTGCCCAGTCACATAGTGTGGGATGTGTTTATCCTAGCCCTGGTGTCCCAATGGGCCACAGTGCCCAGTCACAGAGTGTGGGATGTGTTTATCCCAGACCTGGTGTCCCAATGGGCCACAGTGCCCAGTCACAGAGTGTGGGATGTGTTTATCCCAGACCTGGTGTCCCAATGGGCCACAGTGCCCAGTCACAGAGTGTGGGATGTGTTTATCCCGGACCTGGTGTCACAATGAGCCACAGTGCCCAGTCACATAATGTGGGATATGTTTATCCCGGACCTGGTGTCCCATTGGGCCACAGTGCCCAGTCACATAGTGTGGAATGTGTTAATCCCGGACCTGGTGTCCCAATGGGCCACAGTGCCCAGTCACAGAGTGTGAGATGTGTTTATCCCAGACCTGGTGTCCCAATGGGCCACAGTGCCCAGTCACAGAGTGTTGGATGTGTTTATCCCAGACCTGGTGTCCCAATGGGCCACAGTGCCCAGTCACAGAGTGATGGATGTGTTTATCCCGGACCTGGTGTCAGAATGGGCCACAGTGCCCAGTCACAGAGTGTGGGATGTGTTTATCCCAGACCTGGTGTCACAATGAGCCACAGTGCCCAGTCACATAGTGTGGGATGTGTTTATCCCGGACCTGGTGTCCCATTGGGCCACAGTGCCCAGTCACATAGTGTGGGATGTGTTTATCCCAGACCTGGTGTCCCAATGGGCCACAGTGCCCAGTCACAGAGTGTGGGATGTGTTTATCCCAGACCTTGTGTCACAATGGGCCACAGTGCCCGGTCACATAGTTTGGGATGTGTTTATACCGGACCTGGTGTCACAATCGGCCAAAGTGCCCAGTCACATAGGGTGGGATGTGTTTATCCCAGAACTGGTGTCCCAATGGGCCACAGTGCCCAGTCACAGAGTGTGGGATGTGTTTATCCCAGACCTGGTGTCGCAATGGGCCACAGTGCCTAGTCACAGAGTGTGGGATGTGTTTATCCCAGACCTGGTGTCCCAATGGGCCACAGTGCCCAGTCACAGAGTGTGGGATGTGTTTATCCCAGACCTGGTGTCCCAATGGGCCACAGTGCCCAGTCACAGAGTGTGGGATGTGTTTATCCCGGACCTGGTGTCACAATGAGCCACAGTGCCCAGTCACATAGTGTGGGATGTGTTTATCCCGGACCTGGTGTCCCATTGGGCCACAGTGCCCAGTCACATAGTGTGAGATGTGTTTATCCCAGCCCTGGTGTCCCAATGGGCCACAGTGCCCAGTCACAGAGTGTGGGATGTGTTTATCCCAGAGCTGGTGTCCCAATGGGCCACAGTGCCCAGTCACAGAGTGTGGGATGTGTTTATCCCAGACCTGGTGTCCCAATGGGCCACAGTGCCCAGTCACAGAGTGTGGGATGTGTATATCCCGGACCTGGTGTCACAATGAGCCACAGTGCCCAGTCACATAATGTGGGATGTGTTTATCCCGGACCTGGTGTCCCATTGGGCCACAGTGCCCAGTCACATAGTGTGGGATGTGTTTATCCCGGACCTGGTGTCCCAATGGGCCATAGTGCCCAGTCACAGAGTGTGGGATGTGTTTATCCCAGACCTGGTGTCACAATGGGCCACAGTGCCCAGTCACAGAGCGTGAGATGTGTTTATCCCGGACCTGGTGTCCCAATGAGAAACAGTGCCCAGTCACAGAGTGTGGGATGTGTTTATCCCAGACCCGGTGTCCCAATGGGCCGCAGTGCCCAGTCACAGAGTGCGAGATGTGTTTATCCCGGACCTGGTGTCACAATGGGCCACAGTGCCCAGTCACAGAGTGTGAGATGTGTTTATTCCGGAACTGGGGTCCCAATGGGCCACAGTGCCCAGTCACAGAGTGTGAGATGTGTTTATCCCGGAACTGGTGTCCCAATGGGCCACAGTGCCCAGTCACAGAGTGTGGGATGTGTTTATCCCAGACCTGGTGTCCCAATGGGCCACAGTGCCCAGTCACAGAGTGATGGATGTGTTTATCCCAGACCTGGTGTCCCAATGGGCCACAGTGCCCAGTCACAGAGTGTGGGATGTGTTTACCCCAGACCTGGTGTCACAATGAGCCACAGTGCCCAGTCACATAGTGTGGGATGTGTTTATCCCGGACCTGGTGTCCCATTGGGCCACAGTGCCCAGTCACATAGTGTGGGATGTGTTTATCCCAGACCTGGTGTCCCAATGGGCCATAGTGCCCAGTCACAGAGTGTGGGATGTGTTTATCCCAGACCTGGTGTCCCAATGTGCCACAGTGCCCAGTCACAGAGTGTGGGATGTGTTTATCCCAGACCTGGTGTCCCATTGGGCCACAGTGCCCAGTCACATAGTGTGGGATGTGTTTATCCCAGACCTGGTGTCCCAATGGGCCATAGTGCCCAGTCACAGAGTGTGGGATGTGTTTATCCCAGACCTGGTGTCCCAATGTGCCACAGTGCCCAGTCACAGAGTGTGGGATGTGTTTATCCCAGACCTGGTGTCCCAATGGGTCACAGTTCCCAGTCACAGAGTGTGGGATGTGTTTATCCCAGACCTGGTATCCCGATGGGCCCCAGTGCCCAGTCACAGAGCTTGGGATGTGTTTATACCGGACCTGGTGTCACAATGGGCCACAGTGCCCAGTCACAGAGTGCGGGATGTGTTTATCCCGGACCTGGTGTCCCAATGGGCCACAGTGCCCAGTTACAGAGTGTGGGATGTGTTTATCCCAGACTTGGTGTCCCAATGGGCCACAGTGCCCAGTCACAGAGTGTGGGATGTGTTTATCCTGGATCTGGTGTCACAATGGGCCACAGTTCCCAGTCACAGAGTGTGAGATGTGTTTATCCCAGACCTGGTGTCCCAGAGGGCCACAGTGCCCAGTCACATAGTGTGGGGATGTGTTTATCCCAGACCTGGTGTCACAATGGGCCACAGTGCCCAGTCACAGAGTGTGGGATGTGTTTATCCCAGCCCTGGTGTCACAATGGGCCACAGTGCACAGTCACAGAGTGTGGGATGTGTTTATCCCAGACCTGGTGTCACAATGGGCCACAGTGCCCAGTCACAGAGTGATGGATGTGTTTATCCCGGACCTGGTGTCCCATTGGGCCACAGTGCCCAGTCACATAGTGTGGGATGTGTTTATCCCAGACCTGGTGTCACAATGGGCCACAGTGCCCAGTCACAGAGCGTGAGATGTGTTTATCCCGGACCTGGTGTCCCAATGAGCCACAGTGCCCAGTCACAGAGTGTGGGATGTGTTTATCCCAGACCTGGTGTCCCAATGGGCCACAGTGCCCAGTCACAGAGTGCGGGATGTGTTTATTCCGGACCTGGTGTCACAATGGGCCACAGTGCCCAGTCACAGAGTGTGAGATGTGTTTATTCCGGACCTGGGGTCCCAATGGGCCACAGTGCCCAGTCACAGAGTGTGAGATGTGTTTATCCCGGACCTGGTGTCCCAATGGGCCACAGTGCCCAGTCACAGAGTGTGGGATGTGTTTATCCCAGACCTGGTGTCCCAATGGGCCACAGTGCCCAGTCACAGAGTGATGGATGTGTTTATCCCGGACCTGGTGTCAGAATGGGCCACAGTGCCCAGTCACAGAGTGTGGGATGTGTTTACCCCAGACCTGGTGTCACAATGAGAGACAGTGCCCAGTCACATAGTGTGGGATGTGTTTATCCCAGACCTGGTGTCACAATGGGCCACAGTGCCCAGTCACAGAGCGTGATATGTGTTTATCCCGGACCTGGTGTCGCAATGAGCCACAGTGCCCAGTCACAGAGTGTGGGATGTGTTTATCCCAGACCTGGTGTCCCAATGGGCCACAGTGCCCAGTCACAGAGTGCGGGATGTGTTTATTCCGGACCTGGTGTCACAATGGGCCACAGTGCCCAGTCACAGAGTGTGAGATGTGTTTATTCCGGACCTGGGGTCCCAATGGGCCACAGTGCCCAGTCACAGAGTGTGAGATGTGTTTATCCCGGACCTGGTGCCCCAATGGGCCACAGTGCCCAGTCACAGAGTGTGGGATGTGTTTATCCCAGACCTGGTGTCCCAATGGGCCACAGTGCCCAGTCACAGAGTGATGGATGTGTTTATCCCGGACCTGGTGTCAGAATGGGCCACAGTGCCCAGTCACAGAGTGTGGGATGTGTTTACCCCAGACCTGGTGTCACAATGAGCCACAGTGCCCAGTCACATAGTGTGGGATGTGTTTATCCCGGACCTGGTGGCCCATTGGGCCACAGTGCCCAGTCACATAGTGTGGGATGTGTTTATCCCAGACCTGGTATCCCAATGGGCCATAGTGCCCAGTCACAGAATGTGGGATGTGTTTATCCCAGATCTGGTGTCCCAATGTGCCACAGTGCCCAGTCACAGAGTGTGGGATGTGTTTATCCCAGACCTGGCGTCCCATTGGGCCACAGTGCCCAGTCACAGAGTGTGGGATGTGTTTATCCCAGACCTGGTGTCCCAATGGGCCACAGTTCCCAGTCACAGAGTGTGGGATGTGTTTATCCCAGACCTGGTATCCCGATGGGCCACAGTGCCCAGTCACAGAGCGTGGGATGTGTTTATACCGGACCTGGTGTCAAAATGGGCCACAGTGCCCAGTCACAGAGTGCGGGATGTGTTTATCCCGGACCTGGTGTCTCAATGGGCCACAGTGCCCAGTCACAGAGTGTGGGATGTGTTTATCCCGGACCTGGTGTCCCAGAGGGCCACAGTGCCCAGTCACAGAGTGTGGGATGTGTTTATCCCGGACCTGGTGTCCCATTGGGCCACAGTGCCCAGTCACAGAGTGATGGATGTGTTTATCCCGGACCTGGTGTCCCAATGAGCCACAGTGCCCAGTCACAGAGTGTGAGATGTGTTTATTCCGGACCTGGGGTCCCAATGGGCCACAGTGCCCAGTCACAGAGTGTGAGATGTGTTTATCCCGGACCTCGTGTCCCAATGGGCCACAGTGCCCAGTCACAGAGTGTGGGATGTGTTTATCCCAGACCTGGTGTCCCAATGGGCCACAGTGCCCAGTCACAGAGTGATGGATGTGTTTATCCCGGACCTGGTGCCAGAATGGGCCACAGTGCCCAGTCACAGAGTGTGGGATGTGTTTATCCCGGACCTGGTGTCCCAATGGGCCACAGTGCCCAGTTACAGAGTGTGGGATGTGTTTATCCCAGACTTGGTGTCCCAATGGGCCACAGTGCCCAGTCACAGAGTGTGGGATGTGTTTAACCCGGACCTGGTGTCCCAATGGGCCACAGTGCCCAGTCACAGAGTGTGGGATGTGTTTATCCCAGAACTGGTGTCACAATGGGCCACAGTGCCCAGTCACAGAGTGTGGGATGTGTTTATCCCAGACCTGGTGTCACACTGGGCCACAGTGCCCAGTCACATAGTGTGGGATGTGTTTATACCGGACCTGGTGTCACAATGGGCCACAGTGCCCAGTCACATAGTGTGGGATGTGTTTATCCCAGAACTGGTGTCCCAATGGGCCACAGTGCCCAGTCACAGAGTGTGGGATGTGTTTATCCCAGACCTGGTGTCGCAATGGGCCACAGTGCCTAGTCACAGAGTGTGGGATGTGTTTATCCCAGACCTGGTGTCCCAATGGGCCACAGTGCCCAGTCACAGAGTGTGGGATGTGTTTATCCCAGACCTGGTGTCCCAATGGGCCACAGTTCCCAGTCACAGAGTGTGGGATGTGTTTATCCCGGACCTGGTGTCACAATGAGCCACAGTGCCCAGTCACATAGTGTGGGATGTGTTTATCCCGGACCTGGTGTCCCATTGGGCCACAGTGCCCAGTCACATAGTGTGGGATGTGTTTATCCTAGCCCTGGTGTCCCAATGGGCCACAGTGCCCAGTCACAGAGTGTGGGATGTGTTTATCCCAGACCTGGTGTCCCAATGGGCCACAGTGCCCAGTCACAGAGTGTGGGATGTGTTTATCCCAGACCTGGTGTCCCAATGGGCCACAGTGCCCAGTCACAGAGTGTGGGATGTGTTTATCCCGGACCTGGTGTCACAATGAGCCACAGTGCCCAGTCACATAATGTGGGATATGTTTATCCCGGACCTGGTGTCCCATTGGGCCACAGTGCCCAGTCACATAGTGTGGGATGTGTTTATCCCGGTCCTGGTGTCCCAATGGGCCATAGTGCCCAGTCACAGAGTGTGGGATGTGTTTATCCCAGACCTGGTGTCCCAATGGGCCACAGTGCCCAGTCACAGAGTGTGGGATGTGTTTATCCCAGACCTGGTGTCCCAATGGGCCACAGTGCCCAGTCACAGAGTGTGGGATGTGTTTATCCCAGACCTGGTGTCCCAATGGGCCACAGTGCCTAGTCACAGAGTGTGGGATGTGTTTATCCCAGACCTGGTGTCCCAATGGGCCACAGTGCCCAGTCACAGAGTGTGGGATGTGTTTATCCCAGACCTGGTGTCACAATGGGCCACAGTGCCCAGTCACAGAGTGTGTGATGTGTTTATCCCAGACCTGGTGTCCCAATGGGCCACAGTGCCCAGTCACAGAGTGTGGGATGTGTTTATCCCAGACCTGGTGTCACAATGGGCCACAGTGCCCAGTCACAGAGTGTGGACTGTGTTTATCCCAGACCTGGTGTCACAATGGGCCACAGTGCCCAGTCACAGAGTGCGGGATGTGTTTATCCCGGACCTGGTGTCCCAATGGGCTACAGTGCCCAGTTACAGAGTGTGGGATGTGTTTATCCCAGACTTGGTGTCCCAATGGCCCACAGTGCCCAGTCACAGAGTGTGGGATGTGTTTATCCTGGATCTGGTGTCACAATGGGCCACAGTGCCCAGTCACAGAGTGTGAGATGTGTTTATCCCAGACCTGGTGTCCCAGAGGGCCACAGTGCCCAGTCACAGAGTGTGGGATGTGTTTATCCCAGACCTGGTGTCACAATGGGCCACAGTGCCCAGTCACAGAGTGTGGGATGTGTTTATCCCGGACCTGGTGTCCCAATGGGCCACAGTGCCCAGTCACATAGTGTGAGATGTGTTTATCCCAGACCTGGTATCACAATGGGCCACAGTGCCCAGTCACAGAGTGTGGGATGTGTTTATCCCGGACCTGTTGTCCCATTGGGCCACAGTGCACAGTCACAGAGTGTGGGATGTGTTTATCCCGGACCTGGTGTCCCAATGGGCCACAGTGCCCAGTCACAGAGTGTGGGATGTGTTTATCCCAGACCTGGTGTCACAATGGGCCACAGTGCCCAGTCACAGAGTGTGGGATGTGTTTATCCCAGACCTGGTGTCACAATGGGCCACAGTGCCCAGTCACAGAGTGCGGGATGTGTTTATACCGGACCTGGTGTCACAATGGGCCACAGTGCCCACTCACATAGTGTGGGATGTGTTTATCCCAGAACTGGTGTCCCAATGGGCCACAGTGCCCAGTCACAGAGTGTGGGATGTGTTTATCCCAGACCTGGTGTCACAATGGGCCACAGTGCCCAGTCACAGAGTGTGGGATGTGTTTATCCCAGACCTGGTGTCACAATGGGCCACAGTGCCCAGTCACATAGTGTGGGATGTGTTTATCCCGGACCTGGTGTCCCAATGGGCCACAGTGCCCAGTCACATAGTGTGAGATGTGTTTATCCCAGACCTGGTATCACAATGGGCCACAGTGCCCAGTCACAGAGTGTGGGATGTGTTTATCCCGGACCTGTTGTCCCATTGGGCCACAGTGCACAGTCACAGAGTGTGGGATGTGTTTATCCCGGACCTGGTGTCCCAATGGGCCACAGTGCCCAGTCACAGAGTGTGGGATGTGTTTATCCCAGACCTGGTGTCACAATGGGCCACAGTGCCCAGTCACAGAGTGTGGGATGTGTTTATCCCAGACCTGGTGTCACAATGGGCCACAGTGCCCAGTCACAGAGTGCCGGATGTGTTTATACCGGACCTGGTGTCACAATGGGCCACAGTGCCCACTCACATAGTGTGGGATGTGTTTATCCCAGAACTGGTGTCCCAATGGGCCACAGTGCCCAGTCACAGAGTGTGGGATGTGTTTATCCCAGACCTGGTGTCACAATGGGCCACAGTGCCCAGTCACAGAGTGTGGGATGTGTTTATCCCAGACATGGTGTCACAATGGGCCACAGTGCCCAGTCACAGAGTGCGGGATGTGTTTATACCGGACCTGGTGTCACAATGGGCCACAGTGCCCACTCACATAGTGTGGGATGTGTTTATCCCAGAACTGGTGTCCCAATGGGCCACAGTGCCCAGTCACAGAGTGTGGGATGTGTTTATCCCAGACCTGGTGTCACAATGGGCCACAGTGCCCAGTCACAGAGTGTGGGATGTGTTTATCCCTGACCTGGTGTCACAATGGACCACAGTGCCCAGTCACATAGTGTGGGATGTGTTTATACCGGACCTGGTGTCAGAATGGGCCACAGTGCCCAGTCACAGAGTGTGGGATGTGTTTATCCCGGACCTGGTGTCACAATGAGCCATAGTGCCCAGTCACATAATGTGGGATATGTTTATCCCGGACCTGGTGTCCCATTGGGCCACAGTGCCCAGTCACATAGTGTGGGATGTGTTTATCCCGGACCTGGTGTCCCAATGGGCCATAGTGCCCAGTCACAGAGCGTGGGATGTGTTTATCCCAGACCTGGTGTCCCAATGGGCCACAGTGCCCAGTCACAGAGTGTGGGATGTGTTTATCCCAGACCTGGTGTCCCAATGGGCCACAGTGCCCAGTCACAGAGTGTGGAATGTGTTTATCCCAGACCTGGTGTCCCAATGGGCCACAGTGCCAAGTCACAGAGTGTGGGATGTGTTTATCCCAGACCTGGTGTCACAATGGGCCACAGTGCCCAGTCACATAGTGTGGGATGTGTTTATACCGGACCTGGTGTCACAATGGGCCACAGTGCCCACTCACATAGTGTGGGATGTGTTTATCCCAGAACTGGTGTCCCAATGGGCCACAGTGCCCAGTCACAGAGTGTGGGATGTGTTTATCCCAGACCTGGTGTCGCAATGGGCCACAGTGCCTAGTCACAGAGTGTGGGATGTGTTTATCCCAGACCTGGTGTCCCAATGGGCCACAGTGCCCAGTCACAGAGTGTGGGATGTGTTTATCCCAGACCTGGTGTCACAATGGGCCACAGTGCCCAGTCACAGAGTGTGGGATGTGTTTATCCCGGACCTGGTGTCACAATGAGCCACAGTGCCCAGTCACATAGTGTGGGATGTGTTTATCCCGGACCTGGTGTCCCATTGGGCCACAGTGCCCAGTCACATAGTGTGGGATGTGTTTATCCTAGCCCTGGTGTCCCAATGGGCCACAGTGCCCAGTCGCAGAGTGTGGGATGTGTTTATACCAGACCTGGTGTCCCAATGGGCCACAGTGCCCAGTCACAGAGTGTGGGATGTGTTTATCCCAGACCTGGTGTCCCAATGGGCCACAGTGCCCAGTCACAGAGTGTGGGATGTGTTTATCCCAGACCTGTTGTCCCATTGGGCCACAGTGCACAGTCACAGAGTGTGGGATGTGTTTATCCCGGACCTGGTGTCCGAATGGGCCACAGTGCCCAGTCACAGAGTGTGGGATGTGTTTATCCCAGACCTGGTGTCACAATGGGCCACAGTGCCCAGTCACAGAGTGTGGGATGTGTTTATCCCAGACCTGGTGTCACAATGGGCCACAGTGCCCAGTCACAGAGTGCGGGATGTGTTTATACCGGACCTGGTGTCACAATGGGCCACAGTGCCCTCTCACATAGTGTGGGATGTGTTTATCCCAGAACTGGTGTCCCAATGGGCCACAGTGCCCAGTCACAGAGTGTGGGATGTGTTTATCCCAGACCTGGTGTCACAATGGGCCACAGTGCCCAGTCACAGAGTGTGGGATGTGTTTATCCCAGACCTGGTGTCACAATGGGCCACAGTGCCCAGTCACATAGTGTGGGATGTGTTTATACCGGACCTGGTGTCAGAATGGGCCACAGTGCCCACTCACATAGTGTGGGATGTGTTTATCCCAGAACTGGTGTCCCAATGGGCCACAGTGCCCAGTCACAGAGTGTGGGATGTGTTTATCCCAGACCTGGTGTCGCAATGGGCCACAGTGCCCAGTCACAGAGTGTGGGATGTGTTTATCCCAGACCTGGTGTCCCAATGGGCCACAGTGCCCAGTCACAGAGTGTGGGATGTGTTTATCCCAGACCTGGTGTCCCAATGGGCCACAGTGCCCAGTCACAGAGTGTGGGATGTGTTTATCCCGGACCTGGTGTCACAATGAGCCACAGTGCCCAGTCACATAGTGTGGGATGTGTTTATCCCGGACCTGGTGTCCCATTGGGCCACAGTGCCCAGTCACATAGTGTGGGATGTGTTTATCCTAGCCCTGGTGTCCCAATGGGCCACAGTGCCCAGTCACAGAGTGTGGGATGTGTTTATACCAGACCTGGTGTCCCAATGGGCCACAGTGCCCAGTCACAGAGTGTGGGATGTGTTTATCCCGGACCTGGTGTCACAATGAGCCATAGTGCCCAGTCACATAATGTGGGATATGTTTATCCCGGACCTGGTGTCCCATTGGGCCACAGTGCCCAGTCACATAGTGTGGGATGTGTTTATCCCGGACCTGGTGTCCCAATGGGCCATAGTGCCCAGTCACAGAGCGTGGGATGTGTTTATCCCAGACCTGGTGTCCCAATGGGCCACAGTGCCCAGTCACAGAGTGTGGGATGTGTTTATCCCAGACCTGGTGTCCCAATGGGCCACAGTGCCCAGTCACAGAGTGTGGGATGTGTTTATCCCAGACCTGGTGTCCCATTGGGCCACAGTGCCCAGTCACATAGTGTGGGATGTGTTTATCCTAGCCCTGGTGTCCCAATGGGCCACAGTGCCCAGTCACAGAGTGTGGGATGTGTTTATACCAGACCTGGTGTCCCAATGGGCCACAGTGCCCAGTCACAGAGTGTGGGATGTGTTTATCCCAGACCTGGTGTCACAATGGGCCACAGTGCCCAGTCACAGAGCGTGGGATGTGTTTATCCCGGACCTGGTGTCACAATGAGCCATAGTGCCCAGTCACATAATGTGGGATATGTTTATCCCGGACCTGGTGTCCCATTGGGCCACAGTGCCCAGTCACATAGTGTGGGATGTGTTTATCCCGGACCTGGTGTCCCAATGGGCCATAGTGCCCAGTCACAGAGCGTATGATGTGTTTATCCCAGACTTGGTGTCCCAATGGGCCACAGTGCCCAGTCACAGAGTGTGGGATGTGTTTATCCCAGACCTGGTGTCCCAATGGGCCACAGTGCCCAGTCACAGAGTGTGGGATGTGTTTATCCCAGACCTGGTGTCCCAATGGGCCACAGTGCCCAGTCACAGAGTGTGGGATGTGTTTATCCCAGACCTGGTGTCCCAATGGGCCACAGTGCCCAGTCACAGAGTGTGGGATGTGTTTATCCCAGACCTGGTGTCAAAATGGGCCACAGTGCCCAGTCACAGAGTGATGGATGTGTTTATCCCGGACCTGGTGTCCCATTGGGCCACAGTGCCCAGTCACACAGTGTGGGATGTGTTTATCCCAGACCTGGTGTCCCAATGGGCCACAGTGCCCAGTCACAGAGTGTGGGATATGTTTATTCCGGACCTGGTGTCCCAATGGGCCACAGTGCCCAGTCACAGAGTGTGGGATGTGTTTATCCCAGACCTGGTGTCACAATGGGCCACAGTGCCCAGTCACAGAGTGTGGGATGTGTTTATCCCGGACCTGGTGTCCCAATGGGCCATAGTGCCCAGTCACAGAGCGTGGGATGTGTTTATCCCAGACCTGGTGTCCCAATGGGCCACAGTGCCCAGTCACAGAGTGTGGGATGTGTTTATCCCAGACCTGGTGTCCCAATGGGCCGCAGTGCCCAGTCACAGAGTGTGGGATGTGTTTATCCCAGACCTGGTGTCCCATTGGGCCACAGTGCCCAGTCACATAGTGTGGGATGTGTTTATCCTAGCCCTGGTGTCCCAATGGGCCACAGTGCCCAGTCACAGAGTGTGGGATGTGTTTATACCAGACCTGGTGTCCCAATGGGCCACAGTGCCCAGTCACAGAGTGTGGGATGTGTTTATCCCAGACCTGGTGTCACAATGGGCCACAGTGCCCAGTCACAGAGCGTGGGATGTGTTTATCCCGGACCTGGTGTCACAATGAGCCATAGTGCCCAGTCACATAATGTGGGATATGTTTATCCCGGACCTGGTGTCCCATTGGGCCACAGTGCCCAGTCACATAGTGTGGGATGTGTTTATCCCGGACCTGGTGTCCCAATGGGCCATAGTGCCCAGTCACAGAGCGTATGATGTGTTTATCCCAGACTTGGTGTCCCAATGGGCCACAGTGCCCAGTCACAGAGTGTGGGATGTGTTTATCCCAGACCTGGTGTCCCAATGGGCCACAGTGCCCAGTCACAGAGTGTGGGATGTGTTTATCCCAGACCTGGTGTCCCAATGGGCCACAGTGCCCAGTCACAGAGTGTGGGATGTGTTTATCCCAGACCTGGTGTCCCAATGGGCCACAGTGCCCAGTCACAGAGTGTGGGATGTGTTTATCCCAGACCTGGTGTCAAAATGGGCCACAGTGCCCAGTCACAGAGTGATGGATGTGTTTATCCCGGACCTGCTGTCCCATTGGGCCACAGTGCCCAGTCACACAGTGTGGGATGTGTTTATCCCAGACCTGGTGTCCCAATGGGCCACAGTGCCCAGTCACAGAGTGTGGGATATGTTTATTCCGGACCTGGTGTCCCAATGGGCCACAGTGCCCAGTCACAGAGTGTGGGATGTGTTTATCCCAGACCTGGTGTCACAATGGGCCACAGTGCCCAGTCACAGAGTGTGGGATGTGTTTATCCCGGACCTGGTGTCCCAATGGGCCATAGTGCCCAGTCACAGAGCCTGGGATGTGTTTATCCCAGACCTGGTGTCCCAATGGGCCACAGTGCCCAGTCACAGAGTGTGGGATGTGTTTATCCCAGACCTGGTGTCCCAATGGGCCGCAGTGCCCAGTCACAGAGTGTGGGATGTGTTTATCCCAGACCTGGTGTCCCAATGGGCCACAGTGCCCAGTCACAGAGCGTGGGATGTGTTTATCCCAGACCTGGTGTCACAATGGGCCACAGTGCCCAGTCACATAGTGTGGGATGTGTTTATACCGGACCTGGTGTCACAATGGGCCACAGTGCCCACTCACATAGTGTGGGATGTGTTTATCCCAGAACTGGTGTCACAATGGGCCACAGTGCCCAGTCACAGAGTGTGGGATGTGTTTATCCCAGACCTGGTGTCGCAATGGGCCACAGTGCCTAGTCACAGAGTGTGGGATGTGTTTATCCCAGACCTGGTGTCCCAATGGGCCAAAGTGCCCAGTCACAGAGTGTGGGATGTGTTTATCCCGGACCTGGTGTCACAATGAGCCACAGTGCCCAGTCACATAGTGTGGGATGTGTTTATCCCGGACCTGGTGTCCCATTGGGCCACAGTGCCCAGTCACATAGTGTGGGATGTGTTTATCCTAGCCCTGGTGTCCCAATGGGCCACAGTGCCCAGTCACAGAGTGTGGGATGTGTTTATACCAGACCTGGTGTCCCAATGGGCCACAGTGCCCAGTCACAGAGTGTGGGATGTGTTTATCCCAGACCAGGTGTCCCAATGGGCCACAGTGCCCAGTCACAGAGCGTGGGATGTGTTTATCCCGGACCTGGTGTCACAATGAGCCATAGTGCCCAGTCACATAAAGTGAGATATGTTTATCCCTGACCTGGTGTCCCATTGGGCCACAGTGCCCAGTCACATAGTGTGGGATGTGTTTATCCCGGACCTGGTGTCCCAATGGGCCATAGTGCCCAGTCACAGAGCGTGGGATGTGTTTATCCCAGACCTGGTGTCCCAATGGGCCACAGTGCCCAGTCACAGAGTGTGGGATGTGTTTATCCCAGACCTGGTGTCCCAATGGGCCACAGTGCCCAGTCACAGAGTGTGGGATGTGTTTATCCCAGACCTGGTGTCCCAATGGGCCACAGTGCCCAGTCACATAATGTGGGATGTGTTTATCCCAGACCTGGTGTCCCAATGGGCCACAGTGCCCAGTCACAGAGTGTGGGATGTGTTTATCCCAGACCTGGTGTCAAAATGGGCCACAGTGCCCAGTCACAGAGTGTGGGATGTGTTTATCCCAGACCTGGTGTCCCAATAGGCCACAGTGCCCAGTCACAGAGTGTGGGATGTGTTTATCCCGGACCTGGTGTCACAATGGGCCACAGTGCCCAGTCACAGAGTGTGGACTGTGTTTATCCCAGACCTGGTGTCCCAATGGGCCACAGTGCCCAGTCACAGAGTGTGAGATGTGTTTATCCCGGACCTGGTGTCCCAATGGGCCACAGTGCCCAGTCACAGAGTGTGGGATATGTTTATTCCGGACCTGGTGTCCCAATGGGCCACAGTGCCCAGTCACACAGTGTGGGATGTGTTTATCCCAGACCTGGTGTCCCAATGGGCCACAGTGCCCAGTCACAGAGTGTGGGATATGTTTATTCCGGACCTGGTGTCCCAATGGGCCACAGTGCCCAGTCACAGAGTGTGGGATGTGTTTATCCCAGACCTGGTGTCACAATGGGCCACAGTGCCCAGTCACAGAGTGTGGGATGTGTTTATCCCGGACCTGGTGTCCCAATGGGCCACAGTGCCCAGTCACAAAGTGTGGGATGTGTTTATCCCAGACCTGGTGTCCCAATGGGCCACAGTGCCCAGTCACAGAGTGTGTGATGTGTTTATCCCAGACCTGGTGTCCCAATGGGCCACAGTGCCCAGTCACAGAGTGTGGGATGTGTTTATCCCAGACCTGGTGTCACAATGGGCCACAGTGCCCAGTCACATAGTGTGGGATGTGTTTATCCCAGAACTGGTGTCCCAATAGGCCACAGTGCCCAGTCACAGAGTGTGGGATGTGTTTATCCCAGACTTGGTGTCCCATTGGGCCACAGTGCCCAGTCACAGAGTGTGGGATGTGTTTATCAGAGAACTGGTGTCAAAATGGGCCACAGTGCCCAGTCACAGAGTGTGGGATGTGTTTATCCCAGACCTGGTGTCCCATTGGGCCACAGTGCCCAGTCACAGAGTGTGGGATGTGTTTATCCCAGACCTGGTGTCCCAATGGGCCACAGTGCCCAGTCACAGAGTGTGGGATGTGTTTATCCCAGACCTGGTGTCCCGATGGGCCACAGTGCCCAGTCACATAGTGTGGGATGTGTTTATCCCGGACCTGGGGTCCCATTGGGCCACAGTGCCCAGTCACAGAGTGTGGGATGTGTTTATCCCAGACCTGGTGTCCCAATGGGTCACAGTGCCCAGTCACAGAGTGTGGGATGTGTTTATCCCAGACCTGGTGTCCCAATGGGCCACAGTGCCCAGTCACAGAGCGTGGGATGTGTTTATACCGGACCTGGTTTCACAATGGGCCACAGTGCCCAGTCACAGAGTGTGGGATGTGTTTATCCCGGACCTGGTGTCCCATTGGGCCACAGTGCCCAGTCACATAGTGTGGGATGTGTTTATCCTAGCCCTGGTGTCCCAATGGGCCACAGTGCCCAGTCACAGAGTGTGGGATGTGTTTATACCAGACCTGGTGTCCCAATGGGCCACAGTGCCCAGTCACAGAGTGTGGGATGTGTTTATCCCAGACCTGGTGTCCCAATGGGCCACAGTGCCCAGTCACAGAGCGTGGGATGTGTTTATCCCGGACCTGGTGTCACAATGAGCCATAGTGCCCAGTCACATAATGTGGGATATGTTTATCCCGGACCTGGTGTCCCATTGGGCCACAGTGCCCAGTCACATAGTGTGGGATGTGTTTATCCCGGACCTGGTGTCCCAATGGGCCATAGTGCCCAGTCACAGAGCGTGGGATGTGTTTATCCCAGACCTGGTGTCCCAATGGGCCACAGTGCCCAGTCACAGAGTGTGGGATGTGTTTATCCCAGACCTGGTGTCCCAATGGGCCACAGTGCCCAGTCACAGAGTGTGGGATGTGTTTATCCCAGACCTGGTGTCCCAATGGGCCACAGTGCCCAGTCACAGAGTGTGGGATGTGTTTATCCCAGACCTGGTGTCCCAATGGGCCACAGTGCCCAGTCACAGAGTGTGGGATGTGTTTATCCCAGACCTGGTGTCAAAATGGGCCACAGTGCCCAGTCACAGAGTGTGGGATGTGTTTATCCCAGACCTGGTGTCACAATGGGCTACAGTGCCCAGTCACAGAGTGTGGACTGTGTTTATCCCAGACCTGGTGTCCCAATGGGCCACAGTGCCCAGTCACAGAGTGTGAGATGTGTTTATCCCGGACCTGGTGTCCCAATGGGCCACAGTGCCCAGTCACAGAGTGTGGGATGTGTTTATCCCAGACCTGGTGTCCCAATGGGCCAGAGTGCCCAGGCACAGAGTGATGGATGTGTTTATCCCAGACCTGGTGTCCCAATGGGCCACAGTGCCCAGTCACAGAGTGATGGATGTGTTTATCCCGGACCTGGTGTCCCATTGGGCCACAGTGCCCAGTCACAGAGTGTGGGATGTGTTTATCCCAGACCTGGTGTCCCAATGGGCCACAGTGCCCAGTCACAGAGTGTGGGATGTGTTTATCCCAGACCTGGTGTCCCAATGTGCCACAGTGCCCAGTCACACAGTGTGGGATGTGTTTATCCCAGACCTGGTGTCCCAATGGGCCACAGTGCCCAGTCACAGAGTGTGGGATGTGTTTATCCCAGACCTGGTATCCCAATGGGCCACAGTGCCCAGTCACAGAGTGTGTGATGTGTTTATCCCAGACCTGGTGTCCCAATGGGCCACAGTGCCCAGTCACAGAGTGTGGGATGTGTTTATCCCAGACCTGGTGTCACAATGGGCCACAGTGCCCAGTCACATAGTGTGGGATGTGTTTATCCCAGAACTGGTGTCCCAATGGGCCACAGTGCCCAGTCACAGAGTGTGGGATGTGTTTATCCCAGACCTGGTGTCCCATTGGGCCACAGTGCCCAGTCACAGAGTGTGGGATGTGTTTATCCCAGAACTGGTGTCAAAATGGGCCACAGTGCCCAGTCACAGAGTGTGGGATGTGTTTATCCCAGACCTGGTGTCCCATTGGGCCACAGTGCCCAGTCACAGAGTGTGGGATGTGGGTATCCCAGACCTGGTGTCCCAATGGGCCACAGTGCCCAGTCACAGAGTGTGGGATGTGTTTATCCCAGACCTGGTGTCCCAATGGGCCACAGTGCCCAGTCACAGAGTGTGGGATGTGTTTATCCCGGACCTGGGGTCCCATTGGGCCACAGTGCCCAGTCACAGAGTGTGGGATGTGTTTATCCCAGACCTGGTGTCCCAATGGGTCACAGTGCCCAGTCACAGAGTGTGGGATGTGTTTATCCCAGACCTGGTGTCCCAATGGGCCACAGTGCCCAGTCACAGAGCGTGGGATGTGTTTATACCGGACCTGGTTTCACAATGGGCCACAGTGCCCAGTCACAGGGTGTGGGATGTGTTTATCCCAGACCTGGTGTCCCAATGGGCCACAGTGCCCAGTCACAAAGTGTGGGATGTGTTTATCCCAGACCTGGTGTCGCAATGGGTCACAGTGCCCAGTCACAGAGCGTGGGATGTGTTTATCCCAGACCTGGTGTCCCAATGGGCCACAGTGCCCAGTCACAGAGTGTGGGATGTGTTTATCCCAGAACTGGTGTCCCAATGGGCCACAGTGCCCAGTCAAGGAGTGTGGGATATGTTTATCCCGGACCTGGTGTCCCAATGGGCCACAGTGCCCAGTCACAGAGTGTGGGATGTGTTTATCCCAGACCTGGTGTCCCAATGGGTCACAGTGCCCAGTCACAGAGTGTGGGATGTGTTTATCCCGGACCTGGTGTCCCAATGGGCCACAGTGCCCAGTCACAAAGTGTGGGATGTGTTTATCCCAGACCTGGTGTCCCAATGGGCCACAGTGCCCAGTCACAGAGTGTGGGATGTGTTTATCCCAGACCTGGTGTCCCAATGGGCCACAGTGCCCAGTCACAGAGTGTGGGATGTGTTTATCCCGGACCTGGTGTCCCAATGGGCCACAGTGCCCAGTCACAGAGCGTGGGATGTGTTTATCCCATACCTGGTGTCCCAATGGGCCACAGGGCCCAGTCACAGAGTGTGGGATTTGTTTATCCCGGACCTGGTGTCAGAATGGGCCACAGTGCCCAGTCACAGAGTGTGGAATGTGTTTATCCCAGACCTGGTGTCACAATGAGCCACAGTGCCCAGTCACATAGTGTGGGATGTGTTTATCCCGGACCTGGTGTCCCATTGGGCCACAGTACCCTATCACATAGTGTGGGATGTGTTTATCCCAGACCTGGTGTCCCAATGGGTCAAAGTGCCCTGTCACATAGTGTGGGATGTGTTTATACCGGACCTGGTGTCCCAATGGGCCACAGTGCCCAGTCACAGAGCGTGAGATGTGTTTATCCCGGACCTGGTGTCCCAATGAGCCACAGTGCCCAGTCACAGAGTGTGGGATGTGTTTATCCCAGACCTGGTGTCCCAATGGGCCACAGGGCCCAGTCACAGAGTGTGGGATTTGTTTATCCCGGACCTGGTGTCAGAATGGGCCACAGTGCCCAGTCACAGAGTGTGGGATGTGTTTATCCCAGACCTGGTGTCACAATGAGCCACAGTGCCCAGTCACATAGTGTGGGATGTGTTTATCCCGGACCTGGTGTCCCATTGGGCCACAGTACCCTATCACATAGTGTGGGATGTGTTTATCCCAGACCTGGTGTCCCAATGGGCCACAGTGCCCTGTCACATAGTGTGGGATGTGTTTATACCGGACCTGGTGTCCCAATGGGCCACAGTGCCCAGTCACAGAGCGTGAGATGTGTTTATCCCGGACCTGGTGTCCCAATGGGCCACAGTGCCCAGTCACAGAGCGTGAGATGTGTTTATCCCGGACCTGGTGTCCCAATGAGCCACAGTGCCCAGTCACAGAGTGTGGGATGTGTTTATCCCGGACCTGGTATCCCAATGGGCCACAGTGCCCAGTCACATAGTGTGGGATGTGTTTATACCGGACCTGGTGTCCCAATGGGCCACAGTGCCCAGTCACAGAGTGTGGGATGTGTTTATCCCAGACCTGGTGTCACAATGGGCCACAGTGCCCAGTCACATAGTGTGGGATGTGTTTATCCCAGAACTGGTGTCCCAATGGGCCACAGTGCCCAGTCACAGAGTGTGGGATGTGTTTATCCCCGACCTGGTGTCCCAATGGGCCACAGTGCCCAGTCACAGAGTGTGGGATTTGTTTATCCCAGAACTGGTGTCCCAATGGGCCACAGTGCCCAGTCACAGAGTGTGGGATGTGTTTATCCCAGACCTGGTGTCCCATTGGGCCACAGTGCCCAGTCACAGAGTGTGGGATGTGTTTATCCCAGACCTGGTGTCCCAATGGGCCACAGTGCCCAGTCACAGAGTGTGGGATGTGTTTATCCCAGACCTGGTGTCCCAATGGGCCACAGTGCCCAGTCACAGAGTGTGGGATGTGTTTATCCCAGACCTGGTGTCCCAATGGGCCACAGTTCCCTGTCACATAGTGTGGGATGTGTTTATACCGGACCTGGTGTCCCAATGGGCCACAGTGCCCAGTCACAGAGCGTGAGATGTGTTTATCCCGGACCTGGTGTCCCAATGAGCCACAGTGCCCAGTCACAGAGTGTGGGATGTGTTTATCCCAGACCTGGTGTCCCAATGGGCCACAGGGCCCAGTCACAGAGTGTGGGATGTGTTTATCCCGGACCTGGTGTCAGAATGGGCCACAGTGCCCAGTCACAGAGTGTGGGATGTGTTTATCCCAGACCTGGTGTCACAATGAGCCACAGTGCCCAGTCACATAGTGTGGGATGTGTTTATCCCGGACCTGGTGTCCCATTGGGCCACAGTACCCTATCACATAGTGTGGGATGTGTTTATCCCAGACCTGGTGTCCCAATGGGCCACAGTGCCCTGTCACATAGTGTGGGATGTGTTTATACCGGACCTGGTGTCCCAATGGGCCACAGTGCCCAGTCACAGAGCGTGAGATGTGTTTATCCCGGACCTGGTGTCCCAATGGGCCACAGTGCCCAGTCACAGAGCGTGAGATGTGTTTATCCCGGACCTGGTGTCCCAATGAGCCACAGTGCCCAGTCACAGAGTGTGGGATGTGTTTATCCCGGACCTGGTATCCCAATGGGCCACAGTGCCCAGTCACATAGTGTGGGATGTGTTTATACCGGACCTGGTGTCCCAATGGGCCACAGTGCCCAGTCACAGAGTGTGGGATGTGTTTATCCCAGACCTGGTGTCACAATGGGCCACAGTGCCCAGTCACATAGTGTGGGATGTGTTTATCCCAGAACTGGTGTCCCAATGGGCCACAGTGCCCGGTCACAGAGTGTGGGATGTGTTTATCCCCGACCTGGTGTCCCAATGGGCCACAGTGCCCAGTCACAGAGTGTGGGATTTGTTTATCCCAGAACTGGTGTCCCAATGGGCCACAGTGCCCAGTCACAGAGTGTGGGATGTGTTTATCCCAGACCTGATGTCCCATTGGGCCACAGTGCCCATTCACAGAGTGTGGGATGTGTTTATCCGAGACCTGGTGTCCCAATGGGCCACAGTGCCCAGTCACAGAGTGTGGGATGTGTTTATCCCAGACCTGGTGTCCCAATGGGCCACAGTTCCCAGTCACAGAGTGTGGGATGTGTTTATCCCAGACCTGGTGTCCCAATGGGCCACAGTTCCCAGTCACAGAGTGTGGGATGTGTTTATCCCAGACCTGGTGTCCCAATGGGCCACAGTGCCCAGTCACAGAGCGTGGGATGTGTTTATCCCGGACCTGGTGTCCCATTGGGCCACAGTGCCCAGTCACAGAGTGTGGGATGTGTTTATCCCAGACCTGGTGTCCCAATGGGTCACAGTGCCCAGTCACAGAGTGTGGGATGTGTTTATCCCAGGCCTGGTGTCCCAATGGGCCACAGTGCCCAGTCACAAAGTGGGATGTGTTTATCCCAGACCTGGTGTCCCAATGGGCCACAGTGCCCAGTCACAGAGTGTGGGATGTGTTTATCCCAGACCTGGTGTCCCAATGGGCCACAGTGCCCAGTCACAGAGTGTGGGATGTGTTTATCCCGGACCTGGTGTCGCAATGGGCCACAGTGCCCAGTCACAGAGTGTGGGATGTGTTTATCCCAGACCTGGTGTCCCAATGGGCCACAGTGCCCAGTCACATAATGTGGGATGTGTTTATCCCAGACCTGGTGTCCCAATGGGCCACAGTGCCCAGTCACAGAGTGTGGGATGTGTTTATCCCGGACCTGGTGTCGCAATGGGTCACAGTGCCCAGTCACAGAGCGTGGGATGTGTTTATACCGGACCTGGTGTCACAATGGGCCACAGTGCCCAGTCACATAGTGTGGGATGTGTTTATACCGGACCTGGTGTCCCAATGGGCCACAGTGCCCAGTCACAGAGCGTGAGATGTGTTTATCCCGGACCTGGTGTCCCAATGGGCCACAGTGCCCAGTCACAGAGCGTGAGATGTGTTTATCCCGGACCTGGTGTCCCAATGAGCCACAGTGCCCAGTCACAGAGTGTGGGATGTGTTTATCCCGGACCTGGTATCCCAATGGGCCACAGTGCCCAGTCACATAGTGTGGGATGTGTTTATACCGGACCTGGTGTCCCAATGGGCCACAGTGCCCAGTCACAGAGTGTGGGATGTGTTTATCCCAGACCTGGTGTCACAATGGGCCACAGTGCCCAGTCACATAGTGTGGGATGTGTTTATCCCAGAACTGGTGTCCCAATGGGCCACAGTGCCCGGTCACAGAGTGTGGGATGTGTTTATCCCCGACCTGGTGTCCCAATGGGCCACAGTGCCCAGTCACAGAGTGTGGGATTTGTTTATCCCAGAACTGGTGTCCCAATGGGCCACAGTGCCCAGTCACAGAGTGTGGGATGTGTTTATCCCAGACCTGATGTCCCATTGGGCCACAGTGCCCATTCACAGAGTGTGGGATGTGTTTATCCGAGACCTGGTGTCCCAATGGGCCACAGTGCCCAGTCACAGAGTGTGGGATGTGTTTATCCCAGACCTGGTGTCCCAATGGGCCACAGTTCCCAGTCACAGAGTGTGGGATGTGTTTATCCCAGACCTGGTGTCCCAATGGGCCACAGTTCCCAGTCACAGAGTGTGGGATGTGTTTATCCCAGACCTGGTGTCCCAATGGGCCACAGTGCCCAGTCACAGAGCGTGGGATGTGTTTATCCCGGACCTGGTGTCCCATTGGGCCACAGTGCCCAGTCACAGAGTGTGGGATGTGTTTATCCCAGACCTGGTGTCCCAATGGGTCACAGTGCCCAGTCACAGAGTGTGGGATGTGTTTATCCCAGGCCTGGTGTCCCAATGGGCCACAGTGCCCAGTCACAAAGTGGGATGTGTTTATCCCAGACCTGGTGTCCCAATGGGCCACAGTGCCCAGTCACAGAGTGTGGGATGTGTTTATCCCAGACCTGGTGTCCCAATGGGCCACAGTGCCCAGTCACAGAGTGTGGGATGTGTTTATCCCGGACCTGGTGTCGCAATGGGCCACAGTGCCCAGTCACAGAGTGTGGGATGTGTTTATCCCAGACCTGGTGTCCCAATGGGCCACAGTGCCCAGTCACATAATGTGGGATGTGTTTATCCCAGACCTGGTGTCCCAATGGGCCACAGTGCCCAGTCACAGAGTGTGGGATGTGTTTATCCCGGACCTGGTGTCGCAATGGGTCACAGTGCCCAGTCACAGAGCGTGGGATGTGTTTATACCGGACCTGGTGTCACAATGGGCCACAGTGCCCAGTCACAGAACGTGAGATGTGTTTATTCCGGACCTGGTGTCCCAATGGGCCACAGTGCCCAGTCACAGGGTGTGGGATGTGTTTATCCCAGACCTGGTGTCCCAATGGGCCGCAGTGCCCAGTCACAGAGTGCGGGATGTGTTAATCCCGGACCTGGTGTCACAATGGGCCACAGTGCCCAGTCACAGAGTGTGAGATTTGTTTATTCCGGTCCTGGGGTCCCAATGGGCCACAGTGCCCAGTCACAGAGTGTGAGATGTGTTTATCCCGGACCTGGTGTCCCAATGGGCCACAGTGCCCAGTCACAGAGTGTGGGATGTGTTTATCCCAGACCTGGTGTCACAATGGGCCACAGGGCCCAGTCACAGAGCGTGAGATGTGTTTATCCCGGACCTGGTGTCCCAATGAGCCACAGCGCCCAGTCACAGAGTGTGGGATGTGTTTATCCCAGACCTGGTGTCCCAATGGGCCACAGGGCCCAGTCACAGAGTGTGGGATTTGTTTATCCCGGACCTGGTGTCAGAATGGGCCACAGTGCCCAGTCACAGAGTGTGGGATGTGTTTATCCCGGACCTGGTATCCCAATTGGCCACAGTGCCCAGTCACATAGTGTGGGATGTGTTTATACCGGACCTGGTGTCCCAATGGGCCACAGTGCCCAGTCACAGAGTGTAGGATGTGTTTATCCCAGAAATGGTGTCACAATGGGCCACAGTGCCCAGTCACATAGTGTGGGATGTGTTTATCCCAGAACTGGTGTCCCAATGGGCCACAGTGCCCAGTCACAGAGTGTGGGATGTGTTTATCCCCGACCTGGTGTCCCAATGGGCCACAGTGCCCAGTCACAGAGTGTGGGATTTGTTTATCCCAGAACTGGTGTCCCAATGGGCCACAGTGCCCAGTCACAGAGTGTGGGATGTGTTTATCCCAGACCTGGTGTCCCATTGGGCCACAGTGCCCAGTCACAGAGTGTGGGATGTGTTTATCCCAGACCTGGTGTCCCAATGGGCCACAGTGCCCAGTCACAGAGTGTGGGATGTGTTTATCCCAGACCTGGTGTCCCAATGGGCCACAGTGCCCAGTCACAAAGTGGGATGTGTTTATCCCAGACCTGGTGTCCCAATGGGCCACAGTGCCCAGTCACAGAGTGTGGGATGTGTTTATCCCAGACCTGGTGTCCCAATGGGCCACAGTGCCCAGTCACAGAGTGTGGGATGTGTTTATCCCGGACCTGGTGTCGCAATGGGCCACAGTGCCCAGTCACAGAGTGTGGGATGTGTTTATCCCAGACCTGGTGTCCCAATGGGCCACGGTGCCCAGTCACATAATGTGGGATGTGTTTATCCCAGACCTGGTGTCCCAATGGGCCACAGTGCCCAGTCACAGAGTGTGGGATGTGTTTATCCCGGACCTGGTGTCGCAATGGGTCACAGTGCCCAGTCACAGAGCGTGGGATGTGTTTATACCGGACCTGGTGTCACAATGGGCCACAGTGCCCAGTCACAGAACGTGAGATGTGTTTATTCCGGACCTGGTGTCCCAATGGGCCACAGTGCCCAGTCACAGGGTGTGGGATGTGTTTATCCCAGACCTGGTGTCCCAATGGGCCGCAGTGCCCAGTCACAGAGTGCGGGATGTGTTAATCCCGGACCTGGTGTCACAATGGGCCACAGTGCCCAGTCACAGAGTGTGAGATGTGTTTATTCCGGTCCTGGGGTCCCAATGGGCCACAGTGCCCAGTCACAGAGTGTGAGATGTGTTTATCCCGGACCGGGTGTCCCAATGGGCCACAGTGCCCAGTCACAGAGTGTGGGATGTGTTTATCCCAGACCTGGTGTCACAATGGGCCACAGTGCCCAGTCACAGAGTGTTAGATGTGTTTACCCCAGACCTGGTGTCCCAGTGGGCCACAGTGCCCAGTCACAAAGTGTGGGATGTGTTTATCCCAGACCTGGTGTCACAATGGGCCACAGTGCCCAGTCACAGAGTGTGGAATGTGTTAATCTCGGACCTGGTGTCCCAATGGGCCACAGTGCCCAGTCACAGAGTGTGAGATGTGTTTATCCCGGACCTGGTGTCCCAATGGGCCACAGTGCCCAGTCACAGAGTGTGGGATGTGTTTATCCCAGACCTGGTGTCCCAATGGGCCACAGTGCCCAGTCACAGAGTGATGGATGTGTTTATCCCGGACCTGGTGTCCCATTGGGCCACAGTGCCCAGTCACAGAGTGTGGGATGTGTTTATCCCAGACCTGGTGTCACAATGAGCCACAGTGCCCAGTCACATAGTGTGGGATGTGTTTATCCCGGACCTGGTGTCCCATTGGGCCACAGTGCCCAGTCACAGAGTGTGGGATGTGTTTATCCCAGACCTGGTGTCACAATGAGCCACAGTGCCCAGTCACATAGTGTGGGATGTGTTTATCCCGGACCTGGTGTCTGAATGGGCCACAGTGCCCAGTCACAGAGTGTGGGATGTGTTTATCCCAGACCTGGTGTCACAAAGAGCCACAGTGCCCAGTCACATAGTGTGGGATGTGTTTATCCCGGACCTGGTGTCCCATTGGGCCACAGTGCCCAGTCACATAGTGTGGGATGTGTTTATCCCAGACCTGGTGTCCCAATGGGCCACAGTGCCCAGTCACAGAGTGTGGGATGTGTTTATCCCAGACCTGGTGTCCCAATGGGCCACAGTTCCCAGTCACAGAGTGCGGGATGTGTTTATCTCGGACCTGGTGTCACAATGGGCCACAGTGCCCAGTCACAGAGTGTGGGATATGTTTATCCCGGACCTGGTGTCACAATGGGCCACAGTGCCCAGTCACAGAGCGTGGAATGTGTTTATCCCGGACCTGGTGTCCCAATGGGCCACAGTGCCCAGTCACAGAGTGTGGGATGTGTTTATCCCAGACCTGGTGTCACAATGGGCCACAGTGCCCAGTCACAGAGTGTGGGATGTGTTTATCCCGGCCTGGTGTCCCAATGGGCCACAGTGCCCATTCACAGAGTGTGGGATGTGTTTATCCCAGACCTGGTGTCACAATGGGCCACAGTGCCCAGTCACAGAGCGTGGAATGTGTTTATCCCAGACCTGGTGTCCCAATGGGCCACAGTGCCCAGTCACTGAATGTGGGATGTGTTTATCCCAGACCTGGTGTCACAATGGGCCACAGTGCCCAGTCACAGAGTGTGGGATGTGTTTATCCCAGACCTGGTGTCGCAATGGGCCACAGTGCCCAGTCACAGAGCGTGGAATGTGTTTATCCCAGACCTGGTGTCCCAATGGGCCACAGTGCCCAGTCACAGAGTGTGGGATGTGTTTATCCCAGACCTGGTGTCCCAATGGGCCACAGTGCCCAGTCACAGAGTGTGGGATGTGTTTATCCCAGACCTGGTGTCCCAATGGGCCACAGTGCCCAGTCACAGAGTGTGGGATGTCTTTATCCCGGACCTGGTGTCACAATGGGCCACAGTGCGAAGTCACAGAGTGTGGGATGTGTTTATCCCAGACCTGGTGTCACAATGGGCCACAGTACCCAGTCACATAGTGTGAGATGTGTTTATCCCAGACCTGGTGTCACAATGGGCCACAGTATCCAGTCACATAGTGTGGGATGTGTTTATCCCAGACCTGGTGTCACAATGGGCCACAGTACCCAGTCACAGAGTGTGGGGTGGGTTAATCCTGGACCTGGTGTCACAATGGGCCACAGTGCCCAGTCACAGAGTGTGGGATGTGTTTATCCCAGACCTGGTGTCCCAATGGGCCACAGTGCCCAGTCACAGAGTGTGGGATGTGTTTATCCCAGACCTGGTGTCCCAATGGGCCACAGTGCCCAGTCACAGAGTGTGGGATGTGTTTATACCGGACCTGGTGTCACAATGTGCCACAGTGCCCAGTCACATAGTGTGGGATGTGTTTATCCCAGAACTGGTGTCCCAATGGGCCCCAGTGCTCAGTCACAGAGTGTGGGGTGTGTTTGTCCCAGACCTGGTGTCACAATGGGCCACAGTGCCCAGTCACAGAGTGTGGGGTGGGTTAATCCTGGACCTGGTGTCACAATGGGCCACAGTGCCCAGTCACAGAGTGTGGGATGTGTTTATCCCAGACCTGGTGTCCCAATGGGCCACAGTGCCCAGTCACAGAGTGTGGGATGTGTTTATCCCAGACCTGGTGTCCCAATGGGCCACAGTGCCCAGTCACAGAGTGTGGGATGTGTTTATACCGGACCTGGTGTCACAATGTGCCACAGTGCCCAGTCACATAGTGTGGGATGTGTTTATCCCAGAACTGGTGTCCCAATGGGCCCCAGTGCTCAGTCACAGAGTGTGGGATGTGTTTGTCCCAGACCTGGTGTCACAATGGCCCACAGTGCCCAGTCACATAGTGTGGGATGTGTTTTTCCCAGAACTGGTGTCCCAATGGGCCACAGTGCCCAGTCACAGAGTGTGGGATATGTTTATCCCAGACCTGGTGTCGCAATGGGCCACAGTGCCTAGTCACAGAGTGTGGGATGTGTTTATCCCAGACCTGGTGTCACAATGGGCCACAGTGCCCAGTCACATAGTGTGGGATGTGTTTATCCCAGAACTGGTGTCCCAATGGGCCACAGTGCCCAGTCACAGAGTGTGGGATGTGTTTATCCCAGACCTGGTGTCGCAATGGGCCACAGTGCCTAGTCACAGAGTGTGGGATGTGTTTATCCCAGACCTGGTGTCCCAATGGGCCACAGTGCCCAGTCACAGAGTGTGGGATGTGTTTATCCCAGACCTGGTGTCCCAATGGGCCACAGTGCCCAGTCACAGAGTGTGGGATGTGTTTATCCCGGACCTGGTGTCACAATGAGCCACAGTGCCCAGTCACATAGTGTGGGATGTGTTTATCCCGGACATGGTGTCCCATTGAGCCACAGTGCCCAGTCACATAGTGTGGGATGTGTTTATCCCAGCCCTGGTGTCCCAATGGGCCACAGTGCCCAGTCACAGAGTGTGGGATGTGTTTATCCCAGACCTGGTGTCCCAATGGGCCACAGTGCCCAGTCACAGAGTGTGGGATGTGTTTATCCCAGACCTGGTGTCCCAATGGGCCACAGTGCCCAGTCATAGAGTGTGGGATGTGTTTATCCCAGACCTGGTGTCCCAATGGGCCACAGTGCCCAGTCACAGAGTGTGGGATGTGTTTATCCTAGACCTGGTGTCCCAATGGGCCACAGTGCCCAGTCTCAGAGTGTGGGATGTGTTTATCCCAGACCTGGTGTCACAATGGGCCACAGTGCCCAGTCACAGAGTGGGGGATGTGTTTATTTCAAACCTGGTGTCCCAATAAGCCACAGTGCTCAGTTACAGAATGTGGGATGTGTTTATCCCAGACCTGGTGTCACAATGGGCCACAGTGCCCAGTCACAGAGTGTGGGATGTGTTTATCCTGGACCTGGTGTCACAATGGGCCACAGTGCCCAGTCACAGAGTGTGGGATGTGTTTATCCCAGACCTGGTGTCCCAATGGGCCACAGTGCCCAGTCACAGAGTGTGGGATGTGTTTATCCCGGACCTGGTGTCACAATGGGCCACAGTGCCCATTCACAGAGTGTGGGATGTGTTTATCCCAGACCTGGTGTCACAATGGGCCACAGTACCCAGTCACATAGTGTGGGATGTGTTTATCCCAGACCTGGTGTCACAATGGGCCACAGTATCCAGTCACATAGTGTGGGATGTGTTTATCCCAGACCTGGTGTCACAATGGGCCACAGTACCCAGTCACAGAGTGTGGGGTGGGTTAATCCTGGACCTGGTGTCACAATGGGCCACATTGCCGAGTCACAGAGTGTGGGATGTGTTTATCCCAGACCTGGTGTCCCAATGGGCCACAGTGCCCAGTCACAGAGTGTGGGATGTGTTTATCCCAGACCTGGTGTCCCAATGGGCCACAGTCCCCAGTCACAGAGTGTGGGATGTGGGTATCCCAGACCTGGTGTCCCAATGGGCCACAGTGCCCAGTCACAGAGTGTGGGATGTGTTTATCCCAGACCTGTTGTCACAATGGGCCACAGTACCCAGTCAAAGAGTGTGGGATGTGTTTATCCCAGACCTGGTGTCACAATGGGCCACAGTATCCAGTCACATAGTGTGGGATGTGTTTATCCCAGACCTGGTGTCCCAATGGGCCACAGTGCCCAGTCACAGAGTGTGGGATGTGTTTATCCCGGACCTGGTGTCCCATTGGGCCACAGTGCCCAGTCACAGAGTGTGGGATGTGTTTATCCCAGACCTGGTGTCCCAATGGGTCACAGTGCCCAGTCACAGAGTGTGGGATGTGTTTATCCCAGACCTGGTGTCACAATGGGCCACAGTGCCCAGTCACATAGTGTGGGATGTGTTTATCCCAGAACTGGTGTCCCAATGGGCCACAGTGCCCAGTCACAGAGTGTGGGATGTGTTTATCCCAGACCTGGTGTCCCATTGGACCACATTGCCCAGTCACAGAGTGTGGGATGTGTTTATCCCAGACCTGGTGTCACAATGGGCCACAGTGCCCAGTCACAGAGTGTGGGATGTGTTTATCCCAGACCTGTTGTCACAATGGGCCACAGTACCCAGTCACATAGTGTGGGATGTGTTTATCCCAGACCTGGTGTCACAATGGGCCACAGTATCCAGTCACATAGTGTGGGATGTGTTTATCCCAGACCTGGTGTCCCAATGGGCCACAGTGCCCAGTCACAGAGTGTGGGATGTGTTTATCCCGGACCTGGTGTCCCATTGGGCCACAGTGCCCAGTCACAGAGTGTGGGATGTGTTTATCCCAGACCTGGTGTCCCAATGGGTCACAGTGCCCAGTCACAGAGTGTGGGATGTGTTTATCCCAGACCTGGTGTCCCAATGGGCCACAGTGCCCAGTCACAGAGCGTGGGATGTGTTTATACCGGACCTGGTGTCACAATGGGCCACAGTGCCCAGTCACAGAGTGTGGGATGTGTTTATCCCAGACCTGGTGTCCCAATGGACCACAGTGCCCAGTCACAAAGTGTGGGATGTGTTTATCCCAGACCTGATGTCCCAATGGGCCACAGTGCCCAGTCACAGAGTGTGGGATGTGTTTATCCCAGACCTGGTGTCCCAATGGGCCACAGTGCCCAGTCACAGAGTGTGGGATGTGTTTATCCCGGACCTGGTGTCGCAATGGGCCACAGTGCCCAGTCACAGAGTGTGGGATGTGTTTATCCCAGACCTGGTGTCCCAATGGGCCACAGTGCCCAGTCACAGAGTGTGGGATGTGTTTATCCCAGACCTGGTGTCCCAATGGGCCACAGTGCCCAGTCACAGAGTGTGGGATGTGTTTATCCCAGACCTGGTGTCCCATTGGGCCACAGTGCACAGTCACATAATGTGGGATGTGTTTATCCCAGACCTGGTGTCCCAATGGGCCACAGTGCCCAGTCACAGAGTGTGGGATGTGTTTATCCCAGACCTGGTGTCGCAATGGGTCACAGTGCCCAGTCACAGAGCGTGGGATGTGTTTATACCGGACCTGGTGTCACAATGGGCCACAGTGCCCAGTCACAGAGGGTGAGATGTGTTTATCCCGGACCTGGTGTCCCAATGGGCCACAGTGCCCAGCCAAAGAGTGTGGGATGTGTTTATCCCAGACCTGGTGTCCCAATGGGCCACAGTGCCCAGTCACAGAGTGCGGGATGTGTTAATCCCGGACCTGGTGTCACAATGGGCCACAGTGCCCAGTCCCAGAGTGTGAGATGTGTTTATTCCGGACCTGGGGTCCCAATGGGCCACAGTGCCCAGTCACAGAGTGTGAGATGTGTTTCTCTCGGACCTGGTGTCCCAATGGGCCACAGTGCCCAGTCACAGAGTGTGGGATGTGTTTATCCCAGACCTGGTGTCACAATGGGCCACAGTGCCCAGTCACAGAGTGTGGGATGTGTTTATCCCAGACCTGGTGGCCCAGTGGGCCACAGTGCCCAGTCACAAAGTGTGGGATTTGTTTATCCCAGACCTGGTGTCACAATGGGCCACAGTGCCCAGTCACAGAGTGTGGAATGTGTTAATCCCGGACCTGGTGTCCCAATGGGCCACAGTGCCCAGTCACAGAGTGTGGGATGTGTTTATCCCAGACCTGGTGTCCCAATGGGCCACAGTGCCCAGTCACAAAGTGATGGATGTGTTTATCCCGGACCTGGTGTCTGAATGGGCCACAGTGCCCAGTCACAGAGTGTGGGATGTGTTTATCCCAGACCCGGTGTCACAATGGGCCACAGTACCCAGTCACATATTGTGGGATGTGTTTATCACAGACCTGGTGTCACAATGGGCCACAGTATCCAGTCACATAGTGTGGGATGTGTTTATCCCAGACCTGGTGTCACAATGGGCCACAGTACCCAGTCACAGAGTGTGGGGTGGGTTATTCCTGGACCTGGTGTCACAATGGGCCACAGTGCCCAGTCACAGAGTGTGGGATGTGTTTATCCCAGACCTGGTGTCTCAATGGGCCACAGTGCCCAGTCACAGAGTTTGGGATGTGTTTATCCCAGACCTGGTGTCCCAATGGGCCACAGTGCCCAGTCACAGAGTGTGGGATGTGTTTATACCGGACCTGGTGTCACAATGGGCCACTGTGCCCAGTCACATAGTGTGGGATGTGCTTATCCCAGAACTGGTGTCCCAATGGGCCACAGTGCCCAGTCACAGAGTGTGGGATGTGTTTATCCCAGACCTGGTGTCACAATGGGCCACAGTGCCCAGTCACATAGTGTGGGATGTGTTTATACCGGACCTGGTGTCACAATGGGCCACAGTGCCCAGTCACATAGTGTGGGATGTGTTTATCCCAGAACTGGTGTCCCAATGGGCCACAGTGCCCAGTCACAGAGTGTGGGATGTGTTTATCCCAGACCTGGTGTCGCAATGGGCCACAGTGCCTAGTCACAGAGTGTGGGATGTGTTTATCCCAGACCTGGTGTCCCAATGGGCCACAGTGCCCAGTCACAGAGTGTGGGATGTGTTTATCGCAGACCTGGTGTCAAAATGGGCCACAGTGCCTAGTCACAGAGTGTGGGATGTGTTTATCCCAGACCTGGTGTCCCAATGGGCCACAGTGCTCAGTTACAGAGTGTGGGATGTGTTTGTCCCAGACCTGGTGTCACAATGGGCCACAGTGCCCAGTCACAGAGTGTGGGTTGTGTTTATCCCGGACCTGGTGTCACAATGGGCCAAAGTGCCCAGTCACAGAGTGTGGGATGTGTTTATCCCGGACCTGGTGTCCCAATGGGCCACAGTGCACAGTCACAGAGTGTGGGATGTGTTTATCCCAGACCTGGTGTCACAATGGGACACAGTGCCCAGTCACAGAGTGTGGGATGTGTTTATCCCGGCCTGGTGTCACAATGGGCCACAGTGCCCATTCACAGAGTGTGGGATGTGTTTATCCCAGACCTGGTGTCAAAATGGGCCACAGTGCCCAGTCACAGAGTGTGGGATGTGTTTATCCCGGACCTGGTGTCACAATGGGCCACAGTGCGAAGTCACAGAGTGTGGGATGTGTTTATCCCAGACCTGGTGTCACAATGGGCCACAGTACCCAGTCACATAGTGTGGGATGTGTTTATCCCAGACCTGGTGTCCCAATGGGCCACCGTATCCAGTCACATAGTGTGGGATGTGTTTATCCCAGACCTGGTGTCCCAATGGGCCACAGTATCCAGTCACATAGTGTGGGATGTGTTTATCCCAGACCTGGTGTCACAATGGGCCACAGTACCCAGTCACAGAGTGTGGGGTGGGTTAATCCTGGACCTGGTGTCACAATGGGCCACAGTGCCGAGTCACAGAGTGTGGGATGTGTTTATCCCAGACCTGGTGTCCCAATGGGCCACAGTGCCCAGTCACAGAGTGTGGGATGTGTTTATCCCAGACCTGGTGTCACAATGGGCCACAGTGCCTAGTCACAGAGTGTGGGATGTGTTTATCCCAGACCTGGTGTCCCAATGGGCCACAGTGCTCAGTTACAGAGTGTGGGATGTGTTTATCCCAGACCTGGTGTCCCAATGGGACACAGTGCCCAGTCACAGAGTGTGGGATGTGTTTATACCGGACCTGGTGTCACAATGTGCCACAGTGCCCAGTCACATAGTGTGGGATGTGTTTATTCCAGACCTGGTGTCACAATGGGCCACAGTGCCTAGTCACAGAGTGTGGGATGTGTTTATCCCAGACCTGGTGTCCCAATGGGCCACAGTGCTCAGTTACAGAGTGTGGGATGTGTTTATCCCAGACCTGGTGTCACAATGGGCCACAGTGCCCAGTCACAGAGTGTGGGATGTGTTTATCCCGGACCTGGTGTCACAATGGGCCAAAGTGCCCAGTCACAGAGTGTGGGATGTGTTTATCCCGGACTTGGTGTCCCAATGGGCCACAGTGCCCAGTCACAGAGTGTGGGATGTGTTTATCCCAGACCTGGTGTCACAATGGGACACAGTGCCCAGTCACAGAGTGTGGGATGTGTTTATCCCGGCCTGGTGTCACAATGGGCCACAGTGCCCATTCACAGAGTGTGGGATGTGTTTATCCCAGACCTGGTGTCACAATGGGCCACAGTGCCCAGTCACAGAGTGTGGGATGTGTTTATCCCGGACCTGGTGTCACAATGGGCCACAGTGCGAAGTCACAGAGTGTGGGATGTGTTTATCCCAGACCTGGTGTCACAATGGGCCACAGTACCCAGTCACATAGTGTGGGATGTGTTTATCCCAGACCTGGTGTCCCAATGGGCCACAGTATCCAGTCACATAGTGTGGGATGTGTTTATCCCAGACCTGGTGTCACAATGGGCCACAGTACCCAGTCACAGAGTGTGGGGTGGGTTAATCCTGGACCTGGTGTCACAATGGGCCACAGTGCCGAGTCACAGAGTGTGGGATGTGTTTGTCCCAGACCTGGTGTCCCAATGGGCCACAGTGCCCAGTCACAGAGTGTGGGACGTGTTTATCCCAGACCTGGTGTCCCAATGGGACACAGTGCCCAGTCACAGAGTGTGGGATGTGTTTATACCGGACCTGGTGTCACAATGGGCCACAGTGCCCAGTCACATAGTGTGGGATGTGTTTATACCGGACCTGGTATCCCAATGGGCCACAGTGCCCAGTCACATTGTGCGGGATGTGTTTATCCCAGAACTGGTGTCCCAATGGGCCACAGTGCCCAGTCACAGAGTGTGGGATGTGTTTATCCCAGACCTGGTGTCACAATGGGCCACAGTGCCCAGTCACGTAGTGTGGGATGTGTTTATCCCGGACTTGGTGTCCCAATGGGCCACAGTGCCCAGTCACAGAGTGTGGGATGTGTTTATCCCAGACCTGGTGTCACAATGGGACACAGTGCCCAGTCACAGAGTGTGGGATGTGTTTATCCCGGCCTGGTGTCACAATGGGCCACAGTGCCCATTCACAGAGTGTGGGATGTGTTTATCCCAGACCTGGTGTCACAATGGGCCACAGTGCCCAGTCACAGAGTGGGGGATGTGTTTATCCCGGACCTGGTGTCACAATGGGCCACAGTGCGAAGTCACAGAGTGTGGGATGTGTTTATCCCAGACCTGGTGTCACAATGGGCCACAGTACCCAGTCACATAGTGTGGGATGTGTTTATCCCAGACCTGGTGTCCCAATGGGCCACAGTATCCAGTCACATAGTGTGGGATGTGTTTATCCCAGACCTGGTGTCACAATGGGCCACAGTACCCAGTCACAGAGTGTGGGGTGGGTTAATCCTGGACCTGGTGTCACAATGGGCCACAGTGCCGAGTCACAGAGTGTGGGATGTGTTTATCCCAGACCTGGTGTCCCAATGGGCCACAGTGCCCAGTCACAGAGTGTGGGATGTGTTTATCCCAGACCTGGTGTCCCAATGGGACACAGTGCCCAGTCACAGAGTGTGGGATGTGTTTATACCGGACCTGGTGTCACAATGGGACACAGTGCCCAGTCACATAGTGTGGGATGTGTTTATACCGGACCTGGTATCCCAATGGGCCACAGTGCCCAGTCACATTGTGCGGGATGTGTTTATCCCAGAACTGGTGTCCCAATGGGCCACAGTGCCCAGTCACAGAGTGTGGGATGTGTTTATCCCAGACCTGGTGTCACAATGGGCCACAGTGCCCAGTCACGTAGTGTGGGATGTGTTTATACCGGACCTGGTGTCACAATGGGCCACAGTGCCCAGTCACAGAGTGTTGGATGTGTTTATCCCAGAACTGGTGTCCCAATGGGCCACAGTGCCCAGTCACAGAGTGTGGGATGTGGTATCCCAGACCTGGTGTCACAATGGGCCACAGTGCCCAGTCACATAGTGTGGGATGTGTTTATACCGGACCTGGTGTCACAATGGGCCACAGTGCCCAGTCACATAGTGTGGGATGTGTTTATCCCAGACCTGGTGTCACAATGGCCCACAGTACCCAGTCACAGAGTGTGGGGTGGGTTAATCCTGGACCTGGTGTCACAATGGGATACAGTGCCCAGTCACAGAGTGTGGGATGTGTTTATCCCAGACCTGGTGTCACAATGGGCCACAGTGCCCAGTCACAGAGTGTGGGATGTGTTTATCCCAGACCTGGTGTCCCAATGGGCCACAGTGCCCAGTCACAGAGTGTGGGATGTGTTTATAACGGACCTGGTGTCACAATGGGCCACAGTGCCCAGTCACATAGTGTGGGATGTGTTTATCCCAGAACTGGTGTCCCAATGGGCCACAGTGCCCAGTCACAGAGTGTGGGATGTGTTTATCCCAGACCTGGTGTCACAATGGGCCACAGTGCCCAGTGACATCGTGTGGGATGTGTTTATACCGGACCTGGTGTCACAATGGGCCACAGTGCCCAGTCACATAGTGTGGGATATGTTTTTCCCAGAACTGGTGTCCCAATGGGCCACAGTGCCCAGTCACATAGTGTGGGATGTGTTTATACCGGACCTGGTGTCACAATGGGCCACAGTGCCCAGTCACATAGTGTGGGATATGTTTATCCCAGAACTGGTGTCCCAATGGGCCACAGTGCCCAGTCACAGAGTGTGGGATGTGTTTATCCCGGACCTGGTGTCCCATTGGGCCACAGTGCCCGGTCACATAGTGTGGGATGTGTTTATCCCAGCCCTGGTGTCCCAATGGGCCACAGTGCCAAGTCACAGAGTGTGGGATGTGTTTATCCCAGACCTGGTGTCCCAATGGGCCACAGTGCCCAGTCACAGAGTGTGGGATGTGTTTATCCCGGACCTGGTGTCACAATGGGCCAAAGTACCCAGTCACAGAGTGTGGGATGGGTTTATCCCGGACCTGGTGTCCCATTGGGCCACAGTGCCCAGTCACATAGTGTGGGATGTGTTTATCCCAGCCCTGGTGTCCCAATGGGCCACGGTGCCCAGTCACAGAGTGTGGGATGTGTTTATCCCAGACCTGGTGTCACAATGGGCCACAGTGCCCAGTCACAGAGTGTGACATGTGTTTATCCCGGACCTGGTGTCCCAATGGGCCACAGTGCCCAGTCACAGAGTGTGGGATGTGTTTATCCCAGACCTGGTGTCACAATGGGCCACCGTACCCTGTCACAGAGTGTGGGATGTGTTTATCCCAGACCTGGTGTCCCAATGGGCCACAGTGCTCAGTTACAGAGTGTGGGATGTGTTTATCCCAGACCTGGTGTCCCAATGGGCCACAGTGCTCAGTTACAGAGTGTGGGATGTGTTTATCCCGGACCTGGTGTCACAATGGGCCACAGTACCCAGTCAAAGAGTGTGGGGTGGGTTAATCCTGGACCTGGTGTCACAATGGGCTACAGTGCCGAGTCACAGAGTGTGGGATGTGTTTATCCCAGACCTGGTGTCCCAATGGGCCACAGTGCCCAGTCACAGAGTGTGGGATGTGTTTATCCCAGACCTGGTGTCCCAATGGGCCACAGTGCCCAGTCACAGAGTGTGGGATGTGTTTATCCCAGACCTGGTGTCCCAATGGGCTACAGTGCCGAGTCACAGAGTGTGGGATGTGTTTATCCCAGACCTGGTGTCCCAATGGGCCACATTGCCCAGTCACAGAGTGTGGGATGTGTTTATCCCAGACCTGGTGTCCCAATGGGCCACAGTGCCCAGTCACAGAGTGTGGGATGTGTTTATCCCAGACCTGGTGTCCCAATGGGCCACAGTGCCCAGTCACAGAGTGTGGGATGTGTTTATCCCGGACCTGGTGTCACAATGAGCCACAGTGCCCAGTCACATAGTGTGGGATGTGTTTATCCCGGACCTGGTGTCCCATTGGGCCACAGTGCCCAGTCACATAGTGTGGGATGTGTTTATCCCAGCCCTGGTGTCCCAATGGGCCACAGTGCCCAGTCACAGAGTGTGGGATGTGTTTATCCCAGACCTGGTGTCCCAATGGGCCACAGTGCCCAGTCACAGAGTGTGGGATGTGTTTATCCCGGACCTGGTGTCACAATGAGCCACAGTGCCCAGTCACATAGTGTGGGATGTGTTTATCCCGGACCTGGTGTCCCAATGGGCCACAGTGCCCAGTCACAGAGTGTGTGATGTGTTTTTCTCGGACCTGGTGTCACAATGGGCCACAGTGCCCAGTCACAGAATGTGGGACGCGTTTATCCCGGACCTGGTGTCACAATGGCCCACAGTGCCCAGCCACAGAGTGTGGGATGTGTTTATCCCGGACCTGGTGTCAGAATGGGCCACAGTGCCCAGTCACAGAATGTGGGACGCGTTTATCCCGGACCTGGTGTCACAATGGCCCACAGTGCCCAGCCACAGAGTGTGGGATGTGTTTATTCCAGACTTGGTGTCACAATGAGCCACAGTGCCCAGTCACATAGTGTGGGATGTGTTTATCCCAGACCTGGTGTCCCAATGGGCCACAGTGCCCAGTCACAGAGTGTGGGATGTGTTTATCCCAGACCTGGTGTCCCAATGGGCCACAGTGCCCAGTCACAGAGCGTGGGATGTGTTTATACAGGACCTGGTGTCACTATGGGCCACAGTGCCCAGTCACAGAGCGTGAGATGTGTTTATCGCGGACCTGGTGTCCCAATGGGCCACAGTGCCCAGTCACAGAGTGTGGGATGTGTTTATCCCAGACCTGGTGTCCCAATGGGCCACAGTGCCCAGTCACAGAGTGTGGGATGTGGGTATCCCAGACCTGGTGTCCCAATGGGCCACAGTGCCCAGTCACAGAGTGTGGGATGTGTTTATCCCGGATCTGGTGTCACAATGGGCCACAGTGCCCAGTCACGGAGTGTGAGATGTGTTTATCCCGGACCTGGTGTCCCAGGGGGCCACAGTGCCCAGTCACAGAGTGTGGGATGTGTTTATCCCAGACCTGGTGTCACAATGGGCCACAGTGCCCAGTCACAGAGTGTGGGATGTGTTTATCCCGGACCTGGTGTCACAATGGGCCACAGTGCCCAGTCACAGAGTGTGGGATGTGTTTATCTCGGACCTGGTGTCACAATGGGCCACAGTGCCCAGTCACAGAGTGTGGGATGTGTTTATCCCGGACCTGGTGTCACAATGGGCCACAGTGCCCAGTCACAGAGTGTGGGATGTGTTTAGCCCGGACCTGGTGTCCCAATTGGCCACAGTGCCCAGTCACAGAGTGTGGGATGTGTTTATCTCGGACCTGGTGTCACAATGGGCCACAGTGCCCAGTCACAGAGTGTGGGATGTGTTTATCCCGGACCTGGTGTCACAATGGGCCACAGTGCCCAGTCACAGAGTGTGGGATGTGTTTAGCCCGGACCTGGTGTCCCAATGGGCCACAGTGCCCAGTCACAGAGTGTGGGATGTGTTTATCCCAGACCTGGTGTCCCAATGGGCCACAGTGCCCAGTCACATAGTGTGGGATGTGTTTATCCCAGAACTGGTGTCCCAATGGGCCACAGTGCCCAGTCACAGAGTGTGGGGTGTGTTTATCCCGGACCTGGTGTCCCAATGGGCCACAGTGCCCAGCCACAGAGTGTGGGATGTGTTTATCCCAGACCTGGTGTCCCAATGGGCCACAGTGCCCAGTCACAGAGTGTGGGATGTGTTCATCCCAGACCTGGTGTCACAATGGGCCACAGTGCCCAGTCACAAAGTGTGGGATGTGTTCATCCCAGACCTGGTGTCACAATGGGCCACAGTGCCCAGTCACAAAGTGTGGGATGTGTTTATCCCAGACCTGGTGTCCCAATGGGCCACAGTGCCCAGTCACAGAGTGTGGGATGTGTTTATCCCAGACCTGGTGCCCCAATGGGCCACAGTGCCCAGTCACAGAGTGTGGGATGTGTTTATCCCAGACCTGGTGCCCCAATGGGCCACAGTGCACAGTCACAGAGTGTGGGATGTGTTTATACCGGACCTGGTGTCACAATGGGCCACAGTGCCCAGTCACATAGTGTGGGATGTGTTTATACCGGACCTGGTGTCACAATGGGCCACAGTGCCCAGTCACAGAGTGTGGGATGTGTTTATCCCAGAACTGGTGTCCCAATGGGCCACAGTGCCCAGTCACAGAGTGTGGGATGTGTTTATCCCAGACCTGGTGTCGCAATGGGCCACAGTGCCTAGTCACAGAGTGTGTGATGTGTTTATCCCAGACCTGGTGTCCCAATGGGCCACAGTGCCCAGTCACAGAGTGTGGGATGTGTTTATCCCAGACCTGGTGTCCCAATGGGCCACAGTGCCCAGTCACAGAGTGTGGGATGTGTTTATCCCAGACCTGGTGTCCCAATGGGCCACAGTGCCCAGTCACAGAGTGTGGGATGTGTTTATCCCAGACCTGGTGCGCCAATGGGCCACAGTGCCCAGTCACAGAGTGTGGGATGTGTTTATCCCGGACCTGGTGTCACAATGAGCCACAGTGCCCAGTCACAGAGTGTGGGATGTGTTTATCCCGGACCTGGTGTCACAATGAGCCACAGTGCCCAGTCACATTGTGTGGGATGTGTTTATCCCAGCCCTGGTGTCCCAATGGGCCACAGTGCCCAGTCACAGCGTGTGGGATGTGTTTATCCCAGACCTGGTGTCCCAATGGGCCACAGTGCCCAGTCACAGAGTGTGGGATGTGTTTATCCCAGACCTGGTGTCCCATTGGGGCCCAGTGCCCAGTCACAGAGTGTGGGATGTGTTTATCCCAGACCTGGTGTCACAATGGGCCACAGTGCCCAGTCACAGAGTGTGGGATGTGTCTATCCCAGACCTGGTGTCCCAATGGGCCACAGTGCACAGTCACAGAGTGTGGGATGTGTTTATACCGGACCTGGTGTCACAATGGGCCACAGTGCCCAGTCACAGAGTGTGGGATGTGTTTATACCGGACCTGGTGTCACAATGGGCCACAGTGCCCAGTCACAGAGTGTGGGATGTGTTTATACCGGACCTGGTGTCACAATGGGCCACAGTGCCCAGTCACATAGTGTGGGATGTGTTTATACCGGACTTGGTGTCACAATGGGCCACAGTGCCCAGTCACAGAGTGTGGGATGTGTTTATACCGGACCTGGTGTCACAATGGGCCACAGTGCCCAGTCACAGAGTGTGGGATGTGTTTATCCCAGACCTGGTGTCACAATGGGCCCCAGTACCCAGTCACAGAGTGTGGGGTGGGTTAATCCTGGACATGGTGTCACAATGGGCCACAGTGCCGAGTCACAGAGTGTGGGATGTGTTTATCCCGGACCTGGTGTCACAATGGGCCACAGTACCCAGTCAAAGAGTGTGGGGTGGGTTAATCCTGGACCTGGTGTCACAATGGGCTACAGTGCCGAGTCACAGAGTGTGGGATGTGTTTATCCCAGACCTGGTGTCCCAATGGGCCACAGTGCCCAGTCACAGAGTGTGGGATGTGTTTATCCCAGACCTGGTGTCCCAATGGGCCACAGTGCCCAGTCACAGAGTGTGGGATGTGTTTATCCCAGACCTTGTGTCCCAATGGGCTACAGTGCCGAGTCACAGAGTGTGGGATGTGTTTATCCCAGACCTGGTGTCCCAACGGGCCACAGTGCCCAGTCACAGAGTGTGGGATGTGTTTATCCCAGAACTGGTGTCCCAATGGGCCACAGTTCCCAGTCACAGAGTGTGGGATGTGTTTATCCCGGCCTGGTGTCACAATGGACCACAGTGCCCATTCACAGAGTGTGGGATGTGTTTATCCCAGACCTGGTGTCCCAATGGGCCACAGTGCCCAGTTACAGAGTGTGGGATGTGTTTATCCCGGACCTGGTGTCACAATGGGCCACAGCGCGAAGTCACAGAGTGTGGGATGTGTTTATCCCAGACCTGGTGTTACAATGGGCCACAGTACCCAGTCACATAGTGTGGGATGTGTTTATCCCAGACCTGGTGTCACAATGGGCCACAGTATCCAGTCACATAGTGTGGGATGTGTTTATCCCAGACCTGGTGTCACAATGGGCCACAGTACGCAGTCACAGAGTGTGGGGTGGGTTAATCCTGCACCTGGTGTCACAATGGGCTACAGTGCCGAGTCACAGAGTGTGGGATGTGTTTATCCCAGACCTGGTGTCCCAATGGGCCACAGTGCCCAGTCACAGAGTGTGGGATGTGTTTATCCCAGACCTGGTGTCCCAATGGGCCACAGTGCCCAGTCACAGAGTGTGGGATGTGTTTATACCGGACCTGCTGTCACAATGGGCCACAGTGCCCAGTCACATAGTGTGGGATGTGTTTATACCGGACCTGGTGTCCCAATGGACCACAGTGCCCAGTCACAGAGTGTGGGATGTGTTTATCCCAGACCTGGTGTCACAATGGGCCACAGTGCCCAGTCACATAGTATGGGATGTGTTTATACCGGACCTGGTGTCACAATGGGCCACAGTGCCCAGTCACATAGTGTGGGATGTGTTTATCCCAGAACTGGTGTCCCAATGGGCCACAATGCCCAGTCACAGAGTGTGGGATGTGGTATCCCAGACCTGGTGTCACAATGTACCACAGTGCCCAGTCACATAGTGTGGGATGTGTTTATACCGGACCTGGTGTCACAATGGGCCATAGTGCCCAGTCACATAGGGTGGGATGTGTTTATCCCAGAACTGGTGTCCCAATGGGCCACATTGCCCAGTCACAGAGTGTGGGATGTGTTTATCCCAGACCTGGTGTCCCAATGGGCCACAGTGCCCAGTCACAGAGTGTGGGATGTGTTTATCCCAGACCTGGTGTCCCAATGGGCCACAGTGCCCAGTCACAGAGTGTGGGATGTGTTTATCCCGGACCTGGTGTCACAATGAGCCACAGTGCCCAGTCACAGAGTGTGGGATGTGTTTATCCCGGACCTGGTGTCCCATTGGGCCACAGTGCCCAGTCACATAGTGTGGGATGTGTTTATCCCAGCCCTGGTGTCCCAATGGGCCACAGTGCCCAGTCACAGAGTGTGGGATGTGTTTATCCCAGACCTGGTGTCCCAATGGGCCACAGTGCCCAGTCACAGAGTGTGGGATGTGTTTATCCCGGACCTGGTGTCACAATGAGCCACAGTGCCCAGTCACATAGTGTGGGATGTGTTTATCCCGGACCTGGTGTCCCGATGGGCCACAGTGCCCAGTCACAGAGTGTGTGATGTGTTTTTCTCGGACCTGGTGTCACAATGGGCCACAGTGCCCAGTCACAGAATGTGGGACGCGTTTATCCCGGACCTGGTGTCACAATGGCCCACAGTGCCCAGCCACAGAGTGTGGGATGTGTTTATCCCGGACCTGGTGTCAGAATGGGCCACAGTGCCCAGTCACATAGTGTGGGATGTGTTTATTCCAGACCTGGTGTCACAATGAGCCACAGTGCCCAGTCACATAGTGTGGGATGTGTTTATCCCAGACCTGGTGTCCCAATGGGCCACAGTGCCCAGTCACAGAGTGTGGGATGTGTTTATCCCAGACCTGGTGTCCCAATGGGCCACAGTGCCCAGTCACAGAGTGTGGGATGTGTTTATACAGGACCTGGTGTCACTATGGGCCACAGTGCCCAGTCACAGAGCGTGAGATGTGTTTATCCCGGACCTGGTGTCCCAATGGGCCACAGTGCCCAGTCACAGAGTGTGGGATGTGTTTATCCCAGACCTGGTGTCGCAATGGGCCACAGTGCCCAGTCACAGAGTGTGGGATGTGGGTATCCCAGACCTGGTGTCCCAATGGGCCACAGTGCCCAGTCACAGAGTGTGGGATGTGTTTATCCCGGATCTGGTGTCACAATGGGCCACAGTGCCCAGTCACGGAGTGTGAGATGTGTTTATCCCGGACCTGGTGTCCCAGGGGGCCACAGTGCCCAGTCACAGAGTGTGGGGTGTGTTTATCCCAGACCTGGTGTCACAATGGGCCACAGTGCCCAGTCACAGAGTGTGGGATGTGTTTATCCCGGACCTGGTGTCACAATGGGCCACAGTGCCCAGTCACAGAGTGTGGGATGTGTTTATCTCGGACCTGGTGTCACAATGGGCCACAGTGCCCAGTCACAGAGTGTGGGATGTGTTTATCCCGGACCTGGTGTCACAATGGGCCACAGTGCCCAGTCACAGAGTGTGGGATGTGTTTAGCCCGGACCTGGTGTCCCAATTGGCCACAGTGCCCAGTCACAGAGTGTGGGATGTGTTTATCTCGGACCTGGTGTCACAATGGGCCACAGTGCCCAGTCACAGAGTGTGGGATGTGTTTATCCCGGACCTGGTGTCCCAATGGGCCACAGTGCCCAGTCAGAGAGTGTGGGATGTGTTTATCCCAGACCTGGGGCGCCAATGGGCCACAGTGCCCAGTCACAGAGTGTGGGATGTGTTTATCCCGGACCTGGTGTCACAATGAGCCACAGTGCCCAGTCACAGAGTGTGGGATGTGTTTATCCCGGACCTGGTGTCACAATGAGCCACAGTGCCCAGTCACATTGTGTGGGATGTGTTTATCCCAGCCCTGGTGTCCCAATGGGCCACAGTGCCCAGTCACAGCGTGTGGGATGTGTTTATCCCAGACCTGGTGTCCCAATGGGCCACAGTGCCCAGTCACAGAGTGTGGGATGTGTTTATCCCAGACCTGGTGTCCCATTGGGGCCCAGTGCCCAGTCACAGAGTGTGGGATGTGTTTATCCCAGACCTGGTGTCACAATGGGCCACAGTGCCCAGTCACAGAGTGTGGGATGTGTCTATCCCAGACCTGGTGTCCCAATGGGCCACAGTGCACAGTCACAGAGTGTGGGATGTGTTTATACCGGACCTGGTGTCACAATGGGCCACAGTGCCCAGTCACAGAGTGTGGGATGTGTTTATACCGGACCTGGTGTCACAATGGGCCACAGTGCCCAGTCACAGAGTGTGGGATGTGTTTATACCGGACCTGGTGTCACAATGGGCCACAGTGCCCAGTCACATAGTGTGGGATGTGTTTATACCGGACCTGGTGTCACAATGGGCCACAGTGCCCAGTCACAGAGTGTGGGATGTGTTTATACCGGACCTGGTGTCACAATGGGCCACAGTGCCCAGTCACAGAGTGTGGGATGTGTTTATCCCAGACCTGGTGTCACAATGGGCCACAGTACCCAGTCATAGAGTGTGGGGTGGGTTAATCCTGGACATGGTGTCACAATGGGCCACAGTGCCGAGTCACAGAGTGTGGGATGTGTTTATCCCAGACCTGGTGTCCCAATGGGCCACAGTGCCCAGTCACAGAGTGTGGGATGTGTTTATCCCAGACCTGGTGTCCCAATGGGCCACAGTGCCCAGTCACATAGTGTGGGATGTGTTTATCCCAGAACTGGTGTCCCAATGGGCCACAGTGCCCAGTCACAGAGTGTGGGATGTGTTTATCCCGGACCTGGTGTCGCAATGGGCCACAGTGCCCAGTCACAGAGTGTGGGATGTGTTTATCCCAGACCTGGTGTCCCAATGAGCCACAGTGCCCAGCCACAGAGTGTGGGATGTGTTTATCCCAGACCTGGTGTCCCAATGGGCCACAGTGCCCAGTCACAGAGTGTGGGATGTGTTCATCGCAGACCTGGTGTCACAATGGGCCACAGTGCCCAGTCACAAAGTGTGGGATGTGTTTATCCCAGACCTGGTGTCCCAATGGGCCACAGTGCCCATTCACAGAGTGTGGGATGTGTTTATCCCAGACCTGGTGCCCCAATGGGCCACAGTGCACAGTCACAGAGTGTGGGATGTGTTTATACCGGACCTGGTGTCACAATGGGCCACAGTGCCCAGTCACATAGTGTGGGATGTGTTTATACCGGACCTGGTGTCACAATGGGCCACAGTGCCCAGTCACATAGTGTGGGATGTGTTTATCCCAGAACTGGTGTCCCAATGGGCCACAGTGCCCAGTCACAGAGTGTGGGATGTGTTTATCCCGGACCTGGTGTCGCAATGGGCCACAGTGCCCAGTCACAGAGTGTGGGATGTGTTTATCCCAGACCTGGTGTCCCAATGAGCCACAGTGCCCAGCCACAGAGTGTGGGATGTGTTTATCCCAGACCTGGTGTCCCAATGGGCCACAGTGCCCAGTCACAGAGTGTGGGATGTGTTCATCGCAGACCTGGTGTCACAATGGGCCACAGTGCCCAGTCACAAAGTGTGGGATGTGTTTATCCCAGACCTGGTGTCCCAATGGGCCACAGTGCCCATTCACAGAGTGTGGGATGTGTTTATCCCAGACCTGGTGCCCCAATGGGCCACAGTGCACAGTCACAGAGTGTGGGATGTGTTTATACCGGACCTGGTGTCACAATGGGCCACAGTGCCCAGTCACATAGTGTGGGATGTGTTTATACCGGACCTGGTGTCACAATGGGCCACAGTGCCCAGTCACATAGTGTGGGATGTGTTTATCCCAGAACTGGTGTCCCAATGGGACACAGTGCCCAGTCACAGAGTGTGGGATGTGTTTATCCCAGACCTGGTGTCGCAATGGGCCACAGTGCCCAGTCACAGCGTGTGGGATGTGTTTATCCCAGACCTGGTGTCACAATGGGCCACAGTGCCCAGTCACAGAGTGTGGGATGTGTTTATCCCAGACCTGGTGCCCCAATGGGCCACAGTGCCCAGTCACAGAGTGTGGGATGTGTTTATCCCGGACCTGGTGTCACAATGAGCCACAGTGCCCAGTCACAGAGTGTGGGATGTGTTTATCCCGGACCTGGTGTCACAATGAGCCACAGTGCCCAGTCACATAGTGTGGGATGTGTTTATCCCAGCCCTGGTGTCCCAATGGGCCACAGTGCCCAGTCACAGCGTGTGGGATGTGTTTATCCCAGACCTGGTGTCCCAATGGGCCACAGTGCCCAGTCACAGAGTGTGGGATGTGTTTATCCCAGACCTGGTGTCCCATTGGGGCCCAGTGCCCAGTCACAGAGTGTGGGATGTGTTTATCCCAGACCTGGTGTCACAATGGGCCACAGTGCCCAGTCACAGAGTGTGGGATGTGTCTATCCCAGACCTGGTGTCCCAATGGGCCACAGTGCACAGTCACAGAGTGTGGGATGTGTTTATACCGGACCTGGTGTCACAATGGGCCACAGTGCCCAGTCACAGAGTGTGGGATGTGTTTATACCGGACCTGGTGTCACAATGGGCCACAGTGCCCAGTCACAGAGTGTGGGATGTGTTTATACCGGACCTGGTGTCACAATGGGCCACAGTGCCCAGTCACATAGTGTGGGATGTGTTTATCCCGGACCTGGTGTCGCAATGGGCCACAGTGCCCAGTCACAGAGTGTGGGATGTGTTTATCCCGGACCTGGTGTCACAATGGGCCACAGTGCCCAGTCACAGAGTGTGGGATGTGTTTATCCCAGACCTGGTGTCCCAATGAGCCACAGTGCCCAGTCACAGAGTGTGGGACGTGTTTATCCCGGACCTGGTGTCACAATGGGCCACAGTGCCCAGTCACAGAGTGCGAGATGTGTTTATCCCGGACCTGGTGTCCCAATGGGCCACAGTGCCCAGTCACAGAGTGTGAGATGTGTTTATCCCGGACCTGGTGTCCCAATGGGCCACAGTGCCCAGTCACAGAGTGTGGGATGTGTTTATCCCGGACCTGGTGTCCCAATGGGCCACAGTGCCCAGTCACAGAGTGTGGGACGTGTTTATCCCGGACCTGGTGTCACAATGGGCCACAGTGCCCAGTCACAGAGTGTGAGATGTGTTTATCCCGGACCTGGTGTCCCAATGGGCCACAGTGCCCAGTCACAGAGTGTGAGATGTGTTTATCCCGGACCTGGTGTCCCAATGGGCCACAGTGCCCAGTCACAGAGTGTGGGATGTGTTTATCCCGGACCTGGTGTCCCAATGGGCCACAGTGCCCAGTCACAGAGTGTGGGATGTGTTTATCCCAGACCTGGTGTCCCAATGGGCCACAGTTCCCAGTCACAGAGTGATGGATGTGTTTATCCCGGACCTGGTGTCCCAATGGGCCACAGTGTCCAGTCACAGAGTGTGAGATGTGTTTATCCCGGACCTGGTGTCCCAATGGGCCACAGTGCCCAGTCACAGAGTGTGGGATGTGTTTATCCCAGACCTGGTGTCCCAATGGGCTACAGTGCCCAGTCACAGAGTGTGGGACGTGTTTATCCCGGACCTGGTGTCACAATGGGCCACAGTGCCCAGTCACAGAGTGTGAGATGTGTTTATCCCGGACCTGGTGTCCCAATGGGCCACAGTGCCCAGTCACAGAGTGTGAGATGTGTTTATCCCGGACCTGGTGTCCCAATGGGCCACAGTGCCCAGTCACAGAGTGTGGGATGTGTTTATCCCGGACCTGGTGTCCCAATGGGCCACAGTGCCCAGTCACAGAGTGTGGGATGTGTTTATCCCAGACCTGGTGTCCCAATGGGCCACAGTTCCCAGTCACAGAGTGATGGATGTGTTTATCCCGGACCTGGTGTCCCAATGGGCCAGAGTGTCCAGTCACAGAGTGTGAGATGTGTTTATCCCGGACCTGGTGTCCCAATGGGCCACAGTGCCCAGTCACATAGTGTGGGATGTGTTTATCCCGGACCTGGTGTCCCAATGGGCCACAGTGCCCAGTCACAGAGGGGGATGTGTTTATCCCAGACCTGGTGTCACAATGAGCCACAGTGCCCAGTCACATAGTGTGGGATGTGTTTATCCCGGACCTGGTGTCCCATTGGGCCACAGTGCCCAGTCACATAGTGTGGGATGTGTTTATCCCGGACCTGGTGTCCCAATGGGCCACAGTGCCCAGTCACATAGTGTGGGATGTGTTTATCCCGGACCTGGTGTCCCAATGGGCCACAGTGCCCAGTCACAGAGTGTGGGATGTGTTTATCCCAGACCTGGTGTCCCAATGGGCCACAGTGCCCAGTCACAGAGTGTGGGATGTGTTTATCCCGGACCTGGTGTCCCAATGGGCCACAGTGCCCAGTCACAGAGTGTGGGATGTGTTTATCCCGGACCTGGTGTCCCAATGGGCCACAGTGCCCAGTCACAGAGTGTGGGATGTGTTTATCCCAGACCTGGTGTCCCATTGGGCCACAGTGCCCAGTCACAGAGTGTGGGATGTGTTTATCCCAGACTTGGTGTCCCAATGGGCCACAGTGCCCAGTCACAGAGTGTGGGATGTGTTTATCCCAGACCTGGTGTCACAATGGGCCACAGTGCCCAGTCACAGAGTGTGGGATGTGTTTATCTCGGCCTGGTGTCACAATGGGCCACAGTGCCCAGTCACAGAGTGTGGGATGTGTTTATCCCAGACCTGGTGTCCCAATGGGCCACAGTGCCCAGTCACAGAGTGTGGGATGTGTTTATCCCGGACCTGGTGTCACAATGGGCCACAGTGCCCAGGCATAGAGTGTGGGATGTGTTTATCCCAGACCTGGTGTCACAATGGGCCACAGTACCCAGTCACAAAGTGTGGGATGTGTTTATCCCAGACCTGGTGTCACAATGGGCCACAGTGCCGAGTCACAGAGTGTGGGATGTGTTTATCCCGGCCTGGTGTCACAATGGGCCACAGTGCCCAGTCACAGAGTGTGGGATGTGTTTATCCCAGACCTGGTGTCACAAGGGGCCACAGTGCCCAGTCACAGAGTGTGGGATGTGTTTATCCCGGACCTGGTGTAACAATGGGCCACAGTGCCCAGTCACAGAGTGTGGGATGTGTTTATCCCAGACCTGGTGTCACAATGGGCCACAGTACCCAGTCACATAGTGTGGGATGTGTTTATCCCAGACCTGGTGTCACAATGGGCCACAGTGCCGAGTCACAGAGTGTGGGATGTGTTTATCCCAGACCTGGTGTCACAATGGGCCACAGTGCCCAGTCACAGAGTGTGGGATGTGTTTATCCCGGACCTGGTGTCACAATGGGCCACAGTACCCAGTCACATGGTGTGGGATGTGTTTATCCCAGAACTGGTGTCACAATGGGCCACAGTGCCCAGTCACAGAGTGTGGGATGTGTTTATCCCGGACCTGGTGTCCCAATGGGCCACAGTGCCCAGTCACAGAGTGTGAGATGTGTTTATCCCGGACCTGGTGTCCCAGTGGGCCACAGTGCCCAGTCACAGAGTGTGGGATGTGTTTATCCCAGACCTGGTGTCACAATGGGCCACAGTGCCCAGTCACAGAGTGTGGGATGTGTTTATCCCAGACCTGGTGTCCCAATGGGCCACAGTGCCCAGTCACAGAGTGTGGGATGTGTTTATCCCGGACCTGGTGTCACAATGGGCCACAGTGCCCAGTCACAGAGTGTGGGATGTGTTTATCTCGGACCTGGTGTCACAATGGGCCACAGTGCCCAGTCACAGAGTGTGGGATGTGTTTATCCCGGACCTGGTGTCACAATGGGCCACAGTGCCCAGTCACAGAGTGTGGGATGTGCTTAGCCCGGACCTGGTGTCCCAATGGGCCACAGTGCCCAGTCACAGAGTGTGGGATGTGTTTATCCCAGACCTGGTGTCACAATGGGCCACAGTGCCCAGTCACAGAGAGTGGGATGTGTTTATCCCGGCCTGGTGTCACAATAGGCCCCAGTGCCCAGTCACAGAGTGTGGGATGTGTTTATCCCAGACCTGGTGTCACAATGGGCCACAGTGCCCAGTAACAGAGTGTGGGATGCGTTTATCCCGGACCTGGTGTCACAATGGGCCACAGTGCCCAGTCACAGAGTGTGGGATGTGTTTATCCCAGACCTGGTGTCACAATGGGCCACAGTACCCAATCACATAGTGTGGGATGTGTTTATCCCAGACCTGGTGTCACAATGGGCCACAGTAGCCAGTCACATAGTGTGGGATGTGTTTATCCCAGACCTGGTGTCACAATGGGCCACAGTGCCCAGTCACAGAGTGTGGGGTGGGTTAATCCTTGACCTGGTGTCACAATGGGCCACAGTGCCGAGTCACAGAGTGTGGGATGTGTTTATCCCAGACCTGGTGTCCCAATGGGCCACAGTACCCAGTCACAGAGTGTGGGATGTGTTTATCCCAGACCTGGTGTCCCAATGGGCCACAGTGCCCAGTCACAGAGTGTGGGATGTGTTTATACCGGACCTGGTGTCACAAGGGGCCACAGTGCCCAGTCACATAGTGCGGGATGTGTTTATCTCGGACCTGGTGTCACAATGGGCCACAGTGCCCAGTCACATAGTGTGGGATGTGTTTATCCCAGAACTGGTGTCCCAATGGGCCACAGTGCCCAGTCACAGAGTGTGGGATGTGTTTATCCCGGACCTGGTGTCGCAATGGGCCACAGTGCCCAGTCACAGAGTGTGGGATGTGTTTATCCCAGACCTGGTGTCCCAATGGGCCACAGTGCCCAGCCACAGAGTGTGGGATGTGTTTATCCCAGACCTGGTGTCCCAATGGGCCACAGTGCCCAGTCACAGAGTGTGGGATGTGTTCATCCCAGACCTGGTGTCACAATGGGCCACAGTGCCCAGTCACAAAGTGTGGGATGTGTTTATCCCAGACCTGGTGTCCCAATGGGCCACAGTGCCCAGTCACAGAGTGTGGGAAGTGTTTATCCCAGACCTGGTGCCCCAATGGGCCACAGTGCACAGTCACAGAGTGTGGGATGTGTTTATACCGGACCTGGTGTCACAATGGGCCACAGTGCCCAGTCACATAGTGTGGGATGTGTTTATACCGGACCTGGTGTCACAATGGGCCACAGTGCCCAGTCACAGAGTGTGGGATGTGTTTATCCCAGAACTGGTGTCCCAATGGGCCACAGTGCCCAGTCACAGAGTGTGGGATGTGTTTATCCCAGACCTGGTGTCGCAATGGGCCACAGTGCCTAGTCACAGAGTGTGGGATGTGTTTATCCCAGACCTGGTGTCCCAATGGGCCACAGTGCCCAGTCACAGAGTGTGGGATGTGTTTATCCCAGACCTGGTGCCCCAATGGGCCACAGTGCCCAGTCACAGAGTGTGGGATGTGTTTATCCCGGACCTGGTGTCACAATGAGCCACAGTGCCCAGTCACAGAGTGTGGGATGTGTTTATCCCAGCCCTGGTGTCCCAATGGGCCACAGTGCCCAGTCTCAGAGTGTGGGATGTGTTTATCCCAGACCTGGTGTCCCAATGGGCCACAGTGCCCAGTCACAGAGTGTGGGATGTGTTTATCTCAGACATGGTGTCCCATTGGGCCCCAGTGCCCAGTCACAGAGTGTGGGATGTGTTAATCCCAGACCTGGTGTCACAATGGGCCACAGTGCCCAGTCACAGAGTGTGGGATGTGTTTATCCCAGACCTGGTGTCCCAATGGGCCACAGTGCCCAGTCACAGAGTGTGGGATGTGTTTATCCCAGACCTGGTGCCCCAATGGGCCACAGTGCACAGTCACAGAGTGTGGGATGTGTTTATACCGGACCTGGTGTCACAATGGGCCACAGTGCCCAGTCACATAGTGTGGGATGTGTTTATACCGGACCTGGTGTCACAATGGGCCACAGTGCCCAGTCACATAGTGTGGGATGTGTTTATCCCAGAACTGGTGTCCCAATGGGCCACAGTGCCCAGTCACAGAGTGTGGGATGTGTTTATCCCAGACCTGGTGTCGCAATGGGCCACAGTGCCTAGTCACAGAGTGTGGGATGTGTTTATCCCAGACCTGGTGTCCCAATGGGCCACAGTGCCCAGTCACAGAGTGTGGGATGTGTTTATCCCAGACCTGGTGTCACAATGGGCCACAGTGCCCAGTCACAGAGTGTGGGATGTGTTTATCCCAGACCTGGTGTCCCAATGGGCCACAGTGCCCAGTCACAGAGTGTGGGATGTGTTTATCCCGGACCTGGTGTCACAATGGGCCACAGTGCCCAGTCACAGAGTGTGGGATGTGTTTATCTCGGACCTGGTGTCACAATGGGCCACAGTGCCCAGTCACAGAGTGTGGGATGTGTTTATCCCGGACCTGGTGTCACAATGGGCCACAGTGCCCAGTCACAGAGTGTGGGATGTGCTTAGCCCGGACCTGGTGTCCCAATGGGCCACAGTGCCCAGTCACAGAGTGTGGGATGTGTTTATCCCAGACCTGGTGTCACAATGGGCCACAGTGCCCAGTCACAGAGAGTGGGATGTGTTTATCCCGGCCTGGTGTCACAATAGGCCCCAGTGCCCAGTCACAGAGTGTGGGATGTGTTTATCCCAGACCTGGTGTCACAATGGGCCACAGTGCCCAGTAACAGAGTGTGGGATGCGTTTATCCCGGACCTGGTGTCACAATGGGCCACAGTGCCCAGTCACAGAGTGTGGGATGTGTTTATCCCAGACCTGGTGTCACAATGGGCCACAGTACCCAATCACATAGTGTGGGATGTGTTTATCCCAGACCTGGTGTCACAATGGGCCACAGTAGCCAGTCACATAGTGTGGGATGTGTTTATCCCAGACCTGGTGTCACAATGGGCCACAGTGCCCAGTCACAGAGTGTGGGGTGGGTTAATCCTTGACCTGGTGTCACAATGGGCCACAGTGCCGAGTCACAGAGTGTGGGATGTGTTTATCCCAGACCTGGTGTCCCAATGGGCCACAGTACCCAGTCACAGAGTGTGGGATGTGTTTATCCCAGACCTGGTGTCCCAATGGGCCACAGTGCCCAGTCACAGAGTGTGGGATGTGTTTATACCGGACCTGGTGTCACAAGGGGCCACAGTGCCCAGTCACATAGTGCGGGATGTGTTTATCTCGGACCTGGTGTCACAATGGGCCACAGTGCCCAGTCACATAGTGTGGGATGTGTTTATCCCAGAACTGGTGTCCCAATGGGCCACAGTGCCCAGTCACAGAGTGTGGGATGTGTTTATCCCGGACCTGGTGTCGCAATGGGCCACAGTGCCCAGTCACAGAGTGTGGGATGTGTTTATCCCAGACCTGGTGTCCCAATGGGCCACAGTGCCCAGCCACAGAGTGTGGGATGTGTTTATCCCAGACCTGGTGTCCCAATGGGCCACAGTGCCCAGTCACAGAGTGTGGGATGTGTTCATCCCAGACCTGGTGTCACAATGGGCCACAGTGCCCAGTCACAAAGTGTGGGATGTGTTTATCCCAGACCTGGTGTCCCAATGGGCCACAGTGCCCAGTCACAGAGTGTGGGAAGTGTTTATCCCAGACCTGGTGCCCCAATGGGCCACAGTGCACAGTCACAGAGTGTGGGATGTGTTTATACCGGACCTGGTGTCACAATGGGCCACAGTGCCCAGTCACATAGTGTGGGATGTGTTTATACCGGACCTGGTGTCACAATGGGCCACAGTGCCCAGTCACAGAGTGTGGGATGTGTTTATCCCAGAACTGGTGTCCCAATGGGCCACAGTGCCCAGTCACAGAGTGTGGGATGTGTTTATCCCAGACCTGGTGTCGCAATGGGCCACAGTGCCTAGTCACAGAGTGTGGGATGTGTTTATCCCAGACCTGGTGTCCCAATGGGCCACAGTGCCCAGTCACAGAGTGTGGGATGTGTTTATCCCAGACCTGGTGCCCCAATGGGCCACAGTGCCCAGTCACAGAGTGTGGGATGTGTTTATCCCGGACCTGGTGTCACAATGAGCCACAGTGCCCAGTCACAGAGTGTGGGATGTGTTTATCCCAGCCCTGGTGTCCCAATGGGCCACAGTGCCCAGTCTCAGAGTGTGGGATGTGTTTATCCCAGACCTGGTGTCCCAATGGGCCACAGTGCCCAGTCACAGAGTGTGGGATGTGTTTATCTCAGACATGGTGTCCCATTGGGCCCCAGTGCCCAGTCACAGAGTGTGGGATGTGTTAATCCCAGACCTGGTGTCACAATGGGCCACAGTGCCCAGTCACAGAGTGTGGGATGTGTTTATCCCAGACCTGGTGTCCCAATGGGCCACAGTGCCCAGTCACAGAGTGTGGGATGTGTTTATCCCAGACCTGGTGCCCCAATGGGCCACAGTGCACAGTCACAGAGTGTGGGATGTGTTTATACCGGACCTGGTGTCACAATGGGCCACAGTGCCCAGTCACATAGTGTGGGATGTGTTTATACCGGACCTGGTGTCACAATGGGCCACAGTGCCCAGTCACATAGTGTGGGATGTGTTTATCCCAGAACTGGTGTCCCAATGGGCCACAGTGCCCAGTCACAGAGTGTGGGATGTGTTTATCCCAGACCTGGTGTCGCAATGGGCCACAGTGCCTAGTCACAGAGTGTGGGATGTGTTTATCCCAGACCTGGTGTCCCAATGGGCCACAGTGCCCAGTCACAGATTGTGGGATGTGTTTATCCCAGACCTGGTGTCCCAATGGGCCACAGTGCCCAGTCACATAGTGTGGGATGTGTTTATCCCGGACCTGGTGTTACAATGGGCCACAGTGCCCAGTCACAGAGTGTGAGATGTGTTTATCCCGGACCTGGTGTCACAATGGGCCACAGTGCTCAGTCACAGAGTGTGGGATGTGTTTATCCCAGACCTGGTGTCACAATGGGCCACAGTGCCCAGTCACAGAGTGTGGGATGTGTTTATCCCGGACCTGGTGTCCCAATGGGCCACAGTGCCCAGTCACAGAGTGTGTGATGTGTTTTCTCGGATCTGGTGTCACAATAGGCCACAGTGCCCAGTCACAGAATGTGGGATGTGTTTATCCCATACCTGGTGTCACAATGGGCCACAGTGCCCAGTCACAGAGTGTGGGATGTGTTTATCCCGGACCTGGTGTCACAATGGGCCACAGTGCCCAGTCACAGAGTGTGGGATGTGTTTATCCCGGACCTGGTGTCCCAATGGGCCACAGTGCCCAGTCACAGAGTGTGGGATGTGGGTATCCCAGACCTGGTGTCCCAATGGGCCACAGTGCCCAGTCACAGAGTGTGGGATGTGTTTATCCCAGACCTGGTGTCCCAATGGGCCACAGTGCCCAGTCACAGAGTGTGGGATGTGTTTATCCCGGATCTGGTGTCACAATGGGCCACAGTGCCCAGTCACAGAGTGTGAGATGTGTTTATCCCGGACCTGGTGTCCCAGTGGGCCACAGTGCCCAGTCACAGAGTGTGGGATGTGTTTATCCCAGACCTGGTGTCACAATGGGCCACAGTGCCCAGTCACAGAGTGTGGGATGTGTTTATCCCAGACCTGGTGTCCCAATGGGCCACAGTGCCCAGTCACAGAGTGTGGGATGTGTTTATCCCGGACCTGGTGTCACAATGGGCCACAGTGCCCAGTCACAGAGTGTGGGATGTGTTTATCTCGGACCTGGTGTCACAATGGGCCACAGTGCCCAGTCACAGAGTGTGGGATGTGTTTATCCCGGACCTGGTGTCACAATGGGCCACAGTGCCCAGTCACAGAGTGTGGGATGTGCTTAGCCCGGACCTGGTGTCCCAATGGGCCACAGTGCCCAGTCACAGAGTGTGGGATGTGTTTATCCCAGACCTGGTGTCACAATGGGCCACAGTGCCCAGTCACAGAGAGTGGGATGTGTTTATCCCGGCCTGGTGTCACAATAGGCCCCAGTGCCCAGTCACAGAGTGTGGGATGTGTTTATACCAGACCTGGTGTCACAATGGGCCACAGTGCCCAGTAACAGAGTGTGGGATGCGTTTATCCCGGACCTGGTGTCACAATGGGCCACAGTGCCCAGTCACAGAGTGTGGGATGTGTTTATCCCAGACCTGGTGTCACAATGGGCCACAGTACCCAATCACATAGTGTGGGATGTGTTTATCCCAGACCTGGTGTCACAATGGGCCACAGTAGCCAGTCACATAGTGTGGGATGTGTTTATCCCAGACCTGGTGTCACAATGGGCCACAGTGCCCAGTCACAGAGTGTGGGGTGGGTTAATCCTGGACCTGGTGTCACAATGGGCCACAGTGCCGAGTCACAGAGTGTGGGATGTGTTTATCCCAGACCTGGTGTCCCAATGGGCCACAGTGCCGAGTCACAGAGTGTGGGATGTGTTTATCCCAGACCTGGTGTCCCAATGGGCCACAGTGCCCAGCCACAGAGTGTGGGATGTGTTTATCCCAGACCTGGTGTCACAAGGGGCCACAGTGCCCAGTCACATAGTGCGGGATGTGTTTATCTCGGACCTGGTGTCACAATGGGCCACAGTGCCCAGTCACATAGTGTGGGATGTGTTTATCCCAGAACTGGTGTCCCAATGGGCCACAGTGCCCAGTCACAGAGTGTGGGATGTGTTTATCCCGGACCTGGTGTCGCAATGGGCCACAGTGCCCAGTCACAGAGTGTGGGATGTGTTTATCCCAGACCTGGTGTCCCAATGGGCCACAGTGCCCAGCCACAGAGTGTGGGATGTGTTTATCCCAGACCTGGTGTCCCAATGGGCCACAGTGCCCAGTCACAGAGTGCGGGATGTGTTCATCCCAGACCTGGTGTCACAATGGGCCACAGTGCCCAGTCACAAAGTGTGGGATGTGTTTATCCCAGACCTGGTGTCCCAATGGGCCACAGTGCCCAGTCACAGAGTGTGGGAAGTGTTTATCCCAGACCTGGTGCCCCAATGGGCCACAGTGCACAGTCACAGAGTGTGGGATGTGTTTATACCGGACCTGGTGTCACAATGGGCCACAGTGCCCAGTCACATAGTGTGGGATGTGTTTATACCGGACCTGGTGTCACAATGGGCCACAGTGCCCAGTCACAGAGTGTGGGATGTGTTTATCCCAGAACTGGTGTCCCAATGGGCCACAGTGCCCAGTCACAGAGTGTGGGATGTGTTCATCCCAGACCTGGTGTCGCAATGGGCCACAGTGCCTAGTCACAGAGTGTGGGATGTGTTTATCCCAGACCTGGTGTCCCAATGGGCCACAGTGCCCAGTCACAGAGTGTGGGATGTGTTTATCCCAGACCTGGTGCCCCAATGGGCCACAGTGCCCAGTCACAGAGTGTGGGATGTGTTTATCCCGGACCTGGTGTCACAATGAGCCACAGTGCCCAGTCACAGAGTGTGGGATGTGTTTATCCCAGCCCTGGTGTCCCAATGGGCCACAGTGCCCAGTCTCAGAGTGTGGGATGTGTTTATCCCAGACCTGGTGTCCCAATGGGCCACAGTGCCCAGTCACAGAGTGTGGGATGTGTTTATCTCAGACATGGTGTCCCATTGGGCCCCAGTGCCCAGTCACAGAGTGTGGGATGTGTTTATCCCAGACCTGGTGTCACAATGGGCCACAGTGCCCAGTCACAGAGTGTGGGATGTGTTTATCCCAGACCTGGTGTCCCAATGGGCCACAGTGCCCAGTCACAGAGTGTGGGATGTGTTTATCCCAGACCTGGTGCCCCAATGGGCCACAGTGCACAGTCACAGAGTGTGGGATGTGTTTATACCGGACCTGGTGTCACAATGGGCCACAGTGCCCAGTCACATAGTGTGGGATGTGTTTATACCGGACCTGGTGTCCCAATGGGCCACAGTGCCCAGTCACAGAGTGTGTGATGTGTTTTCTCGGATCTGGTGTCACAATAGGCCACAGTGCCCAGTCACAGAGTGATGGATGTGTTTATCCCGGACCTGGTGTCCCAATGGGCCACAGTGCCCAGTCACAGAAGGGGATGTGTTTATCCCAGACCTGGTGTCACAATGAGCCACAGTGCCCAGTCACATAATGTGGGATGTGTTTATCCCGGACCTGGTGTCACAATGGGCCACAGTGCCCAGTCACAGAGTGTGGGATGTGTTTATCCCAGACCTGGTGTCCCAATGGGCCACAGTGCCCAGTCACAGAGTGTGGGATGTGTTTATCCCAGACCTGGTGTCCCATTGGGCCACAGTGCCCAGTCACATAGTGTGGGATGTGTTTATCCCAGACCTGGTGTCCCAATGGGCCACAGTGCCCAGTCACAGAGTGTGGGATGTGTTTATCCCAGACCTGGTGTCCCAATGGGCCACAGTGCCCAGTCACAGAGTGTGGGATGTGTTTATCCCAGAACTGGTGTCCCAATGGGCCACAGTGCCCAGTCACAGAGTGTGGGATGTGTTTATCCCGGACCTGGTGTCGCAATGGGCCACAGTGCCCAGTCACAGAGTGTGGGATGTGTTTATCCCAGACCTGGTGTCCCAATGGGCCACAGTGCCCAGCCACAGAGTGTGGGATGTGTTTATCCCAGACCTGGTGTCCCAATGGGCCACAGTGCCCAGTCACAGAGTGCGGGATGTGTTCATCCCAGACCTGGTGTCACAATGGGCCACAGTGCCCAGTCACAAAGTGTGGGATGTGTTTATCCCAGACCTGGTGTCCCAATGGGCCACAGTGCCCAGTCACAGAGTGTGGGAAGTGTTTATCCCAGACCTGGTGCCCCAATGGGCCACAGTGCACAGTCACAGAGTGTGGGATGTGTTTATACCGGACCTGGTGTCACAATGGGCCACAGTGCCCAGTCACATAGTGTGGGATGTGTTTATACCGGACCTGGTGTCACAATGGGCCACAGTGCCCAGTCACAGAGTGTGGGATGTGTTTATCCCAGAACTGGTGTCCCAATGGGCCACAGTGCCCAGTCACAGAGTGTGGGATGTGTTCATCCCAGACCTGGTGTCGCAATGGGCCACAGTGCCTAGTCACAGAGTGTGGGATGTGTTTATCCCAGACCTGGTGTCCCAATGGGCCACAGTGCCCAGTCACAGAGTGTGGGATGTGTTTATCCCAGACCTGGTGCCCCAATGGGCCACAGTGCCCAGTCACAGAGTGTGGGATGTGTTTATCCCGGACCTGGTGTCACAATGAGCCACAGTGCCCAGTCACAGAGTGTGGGATGTGTTTATCCCAGCCCTGGTGTCCCAATGGGCCACAGTGCCCAGTCTCAGAGTGTGGGATGTGTTTATCCCAGACCTGGTGTCCCAATGGGCCACAGTGCCCAGTCACAGAGTGTGGGATGTGTTTATCTCAGACATGGTGTCCCATTGGGCCCCAGTGCCCAGTCACAGAGTGTGGGATGTGTTTATCCCAGACCTGGTGTCACAATGGGCCACAGTGCCCAGTCACAGAGTGTGGGATGTGTTTATCCCAGACCTGGTGTCCCAATGGGCCACAGTGCCCAGTCACAGAGTGTGGGATGTGTTTATCCCAGACCTGGTGCCCCAATGGGCCACAGTGCACAGTCACAGAGTGTGGGATGTGTTTATACCGGACCTGGTGTCACAATGGGCCACAGTGCCCAGTCACATAGTGTGGGATGTGTTTATACCGGACCTGGTGTCCCAATGGGCCACAGTGCCCAGTCACAGAGTGTGTGATGTGTTTTCTCGGATCTGGTGTCACAATAGGCCACAGTGCCCAGTCACAGAGTGATGGATGTGTTTATCCCGGACCTGGTGTCCCAATGGGCCACAGTGCCCAGTCACAGAAGGGGATGTGTTTATCCCAGACCTGGTGTCACAATGAGCCACAGTGCCCAGTCACATAATGTGGGATGTGTTTATCCCGGACCTGGTGTCACAATGGGCCACAGTGCCCAGTCACAGAGTGTGGGATGTGTTTATCCCAGACCTGGTGTCCCAATGGGCCACAGTGCCCAGTCACAGAGTGTGGGATGTGTTTATCCCAGACCTGGTGTCCCATTGGGCCACAGTGCCCAGTCACATAGTGTGGGATGTGTTTATCCCAGACCTGGTGTCCCAATGGGCCACAGTGCCCAGTCACAGAGTGTGGGATGTGTTTATCCCAGACCTGGTGTCCCAATGGGCCACAGTGCCCAGTCACAGAGTGTGGGATGTGTTTATCCCAGACCTGGTGTCCCATTGGGCCACAGTGCCCAGTCACAGAGTGTGGGATGTGTTTATCCCAGACTTGGTGTCCCAATGGGCCACAGTGCCCAGTCACAGAGTGTGGGATGTGTTTATCCCAGACCTGGTGTCACAATGGGCCACAGTGCCCAGTCACAGAGTGTGGGATGTGTTTATCCCGGCCTGGTGTCACAATGGGCCACAGTGCCCAGTCACAGAGTGTGGGATGTGTTTATCCCAGACCTGGTGTCACAAGGGGCCACAGTGCCCAGTCACAGAGTGTGTGGATGTGTTTATCCCGGACCTGGTGTCACAATGGGGCACGGTGCCCAGTCACAGAGTGTGGGATGTGTTTATCCCAGACCTGGTGTCACAATGGGCCACAGCACCCAGTCACATAGTGTGGGATGTGTTTATCCCAGACCTGGTGTCACAATGGGCCACAGTGCCGAGTCACAGAGTGTGGGATGTGTTTATCCCAGACCTGGTGTCCCAATGGGCCACAGTGCCCAGTCACAGAGTGTGGGATGTGTTTATCCCGGACCTGGTGTCCCAATGGGCCACAGTGCCCAGTCACAGAGTGTGAGATGTGTTTATCCCAGACCTGGTGTCCCAATGGGCCACAGTGCCCAGTCACAGAGTGTGGGATGTGTTTATCCCAGACCTGGTGTCCCATTGGGCCACAGTGCCCAGTCACAGAGTGTGGGATGTGTTTATCCCAGACTTGGTGTCCCAATGGGCCACAGTGCCCAGTCACAGAGTGTGGGATGTGTTTATCCCAGACCTGGTGTCACAATGGGCCACAGTGCCCAGTCACAGAGTGTGGGATGTGTTTATCCCGGCCTGGTGTCACAATGGGCCACAGTGCCCAGTCACAGAGTGTGGGATGTGTTTATCCCAGACCTGGTGTCACAAGGGGCCACAGTGCCCAGTCACAGAGTGTGTGGATGTGTTTATCCCGGACCTGGTGTCACAATGGGGCACGGTGCCCAGTCACAGAGTGTGGGATGTGTTTATCCCAGACCTGGTGTCACAATGGGCCACAGTACCCAGTCACATAGTGTGGGATGTGTTTATCCCAGACCTGGTGTCACAATGGGCCACAGTGCCGAGTCACAGAGTGTGGGATGTGTTTATCCCAGACCTGGTGTCCCAATGGGCCACAGTGCCCAGTCACAGAGTGTGGGATGTGTTTATCCCGGACCTGGTGTCCCAATGGGCCACAGTGCCCAGTCACAGAGTGTGAGATGTGTTTATCCCAGACCTGGTGTCACAATGGGCCACAGTACCCAGTCACAGAGTGTGGGGTGGGTTAATCCTGGACCTGGTGTCACAATGGGCCACAGTGCACAGTCACAGAGTGTGGGATGTGTTTATCCCAGACCTGGTGTCCCAATGGGCCACAGTGCCCAGTCACAGAGTGTGGGATGTGTTTATACCGGACCTGGTGTCACAATGGGCCACAGTACCCAGTCACAATGTGTGGGATGTGTTTATCCCAGAACTGGTGTCACAATGGGCCACAGTACCTAGTCACATAGTGTGGGATGTGTTTATCCCAGACCTGGTGTCACAATGGGCCACAGTACCCAGTCGCATAGTGTGGGATGTGTTTATCCCAGACCTGGTGTCACAATGGGCCACAGTAGCCAGTCACAGAGTGTGGGATGTGTTTATCCCGGACCTGGTGTCCCAATGGGCCACAGTGCCCAGTCACAGATTGTGAAATGTGTTTATCCCAGACCTGGTGTCCCAATGGGCCACAGTGCCCAGTCACAGAGTGTGGGATGTGTTTATCCCGGACCTGGTGTCACAATGGGCCACAGTGCCCAGTCACAGAGTGTGGGATGTGTTTATCCCAGACCTGGTGTCCCAATGGGCCACAGTGCCCAGTCACAGAGTGTGGGATGTGTTTATCCCGGACCTGGTGTCCCAATGGGCCACAGTGCCCAGTCACAGAGTGTGAGATGTGTTTATCCCGGACCTGGTGTCCCAATGGGCCACAGTGCCCAGTCACAGAGTGTGGGATGTGTTTATCCCGGACCTGGTGTCCCAATGGGCCACAGTGCCCAGTCACAGAGTGTGAGATGTGTTTATCCCGGACCTGGTGTCCCAATGAGCCACAGTGCCCAGTCACAGAGTGTGGGATGTGTTTATCCCAGACCTGGTGTCCCAATGGGCCACAGTGTCCAGTCACAGAGTGTGAGATGTGTTTATCCCGGACCTGGTGTCCCAATGAGCCACAGTGCCCAGTCACAGAGTGTGGGATGTGTTTATCCCAGACCTGGTGTCCCAATGGGCCACAGTGCCCAGTCACAGAGTGATGGATGTGTTTATCCCGGACCTGGTGTCCCAATGGGCCACAGTGCCCAGTCACAGAAGGGGATGTGTTTATCCCAGACCTGGTGTCACAATGAGCCACAGTGCCCAGTCACATAATGTGGGATGTGTTTATCCCGGACCTGGTGTCACAATGGACCACAGTGCCCAGTCACAGAGTGTGGGATGTGTTTATCCCAGACCTGGTGTCCCAATGGGCCACAGTGCCCAGTCACAGAGTGTGGGATGTGTTTATCCCAGACCTGGTGTCCCATTGGGCCACAGTGCCCAGTCACATAGTGTGGGATGTGTTTATCCCAGACCTGGTGTCCCAATGGGCCACAGTGCCCAGTCACAGAGTGTGGGATGTGTTTATCCCAGACCTGGTGTCCCAATGGGCCACAGTGCCCAGTCACAGAGTGTGGGATGTGTTTATCCCAGACCTGGTGTCCCATTGGGCCACAGTGCCCAGTCACAGAGTGTGGGATGTGTTTATCCCAGACTTGGTGTCCCAATGGGCCACAGTGCCCAGTCACAGAGTGTGGGATGTGTTTATCCCAGACCTGGTGTCACAATGGGCCACAGTGCCCAGTCACAGAGTGTGGGATGTGTTTATCCCGGCCTGGTGTCACAATGGGCCACAGTGCCCAGTCACAGAGTGTGGGATGTGTTTATCCCAGACCTGGTGTCACAAGGGGCCACAGTGCCCAGTCACAGAGTGTGTGGATGTGTTTATCCCGGACCTGGTGTCACAATGGGGCACGGTGCCCAGTCACAGAGTGTGGGATGTGTTTATCCCAGACCTGGTGTCACAATGGGCCACAGTACCCAGTCACATAGTGTGGGATGTGTTTATCCCAGACCTGGTGTCACAATGGGCCACAGTGCCGAGTCACAGAGTGTGGGATGTGTTTATCCCAGACCTGGTGTCCCAATGGGCCACAGTGCCCAGTCACAGAGTGTGGGATGTGTTTATCCCGGACCTGGTGTCCCAATGGGCCACAGTGCCCAGTCACAGAGTGTGAGATGTGTTTATCCCAGACCTGGTGTCACAATGGGCCACAGTACCCAGTCACAGAGTGTGGGGTGGGTTAATCCTGGACCTGGTGTCACAATGGGCCACAGTGCACAGTCACAGAGTGTGGGATGTGTTTATCCCAGACCTGGTGTCCCAATGGGCCACAGTGCCCAGTCACAGAGTGTGGGATGTGTTTATACCGGACCTGGTGTCACAATGGGCCACAGTACCCAGTCACAATGTGTGGGATGTGTTTATCCCAGAACTGGTGTCACAATGGGCCACAGTACCTAGTCACATAGTGTGGGATGTGTTTATCCCAGACCTGGTGTCACAATGGGCCACAGTACCCAGTCGCATAGTGTGGGATGTGTTTATCCCAGACCTGGTGTCACAATGGGCCACAGTAGCCAGTCACAGAGTGTGGGATGTGTTTATCCCGGACCTGGTGTCCCAATGGGCCACAGTGCCCAGTCACAGAGTGTGGGATGTGTTTATACCGGATCTGGTGTCACAATGGGCCACAGTACCCAGTCACAGAGTGTGGGGTGGGTTAATCCTGGACCTGGTGTCACAATGGGCCACAGTACCCAGTCACAGAGTGTGGGATGTGTTTATCCCAGACCTGGTGTCCCAATGGGCCACAGTGCCCAGTCACAGAGTGTGGGATGTGTTTATACCGGACCTGGTGTCACAATGGGCCACAGTACCCAGTCACATAGTGTGGGATGTGTTTATCCCAGAACTGGTGTCACAATGGGCCACAGTACCTAGTCACATAGTGTGGGATGTGTTTATCCCAGACCTGGTGTCACAATGGGCCACAGTACCCAGTCGCATAGTGTGGGATGTGTTTATCCCAGACCTGGTGTCACAATGGGCCACAGTGGCCAGTCACAGAGTGTGGGATGTGTTTATCCCGGACCTGGTGTCCCAATGGGCCACAGTGCCCAGTCACAGAGTGTGGGATGTGTTTATACCGGATCTGGTGTCACAATGGGCCACAGTACCCAGTCACAGAGTGTGGGATGTGTTTATCCCGGACCTGGTGTCCCAATGGGCCGCAGCACTCAGTCACAGAGTGTGGGATGTGTTTATCCCGGACCTGGTGTCCCAATGGGCCGCAGCACTCAGTCACAGAGTGTGGGATGTGTTTATCCCGGACCTGTTCTCTCAATGGGCCACAGTGCCCAGTCACAGAGTGTGGGATGTCTTTATCCCAGACCTGGTGTCTCAATGGGCCACAGCACTCAGTCACAGAGTGTGGGATGTGTTTATCCCGGACCTGGTGTCACAATGGGCCACAGTGCCCAGTCACAGAGTGTGGGATGTGTTTATCCCAGACCTGGTGTCCCAATGGGCCACAGTGCCCAGTCACATAGTGTGGGATGTGTTTATCCCAGACCTGGTGTCACAATGTGCCACAGTGCCCAGTCACAGAGTGTGGAATGTGTTTATCCCAGACCTGGTGTCACAATGGGCCACAGTACTCAGTCACTGGCTGGAGGGAGAGTGTCACAAGGGTATGCGTCACTGGCGGGAAGGTCGGTGACGGCTGGGGGGGTGGGGGGGGGGGGAGTTATTGCAAGAGTCGGCGAGCCAGGCCCAAGTCAACGGTCACGATGTCACGTTCGCCACAAAATGTCCAGATCGTCTGTGGCCGTTTCTTCTTGATGATTGCTTGAATTAACTACATTTTTTAAATCGCCAGGCACTGCACTGACAATACACAGGTACCCTTCCCCGGCAAGCCAGGTTAGACCAGGCCAGTAAGCCCATGGGTTCTGGCCGAATCAAACTACAGAGCGTCATGTCATTATATATTACTAGTTAAAAACGAGCTTGAGTGCTTTATTTGGGAAACGCACGACAGCAAGTTCTTTAACGTACTTATAAAGTTGTTGTAACAAGGCCTTAGTTCTGCTCATGATTTGCGTGGTTCATTTTCTAGGATTAGACGCAAGAAATCGACAGCGGTCCGGCAGCAGCGGTTTGCTCTAAAATAAAAGAACTACCGATCAACTAATGCACCAGTTAATGTGAAGCCCCAGGGTGGAGGGTGAGAAGGCATGGGGGTAGTAGATATTATTTTGAAAATCTTTTTCTAAATCCCATGAGAAAGACGAAAATCGGGGTGATAGGTGCAACTTGAACATTTAAGTTGAAATTCCCTGGTAATCATAATCGAAATCATAAAATTCCCCAGAAAATCGAGATTTTCGTCTTAAAAAACCGAACACACTGACATATCTCTCAATGAAAGATAATGAGGAGCTGAGTATTGTGGCACTGATTGCACGTCTCTAACTGTAATATTAAATGTTTTTGACGGATGATGTCACCGCGCGGTCAGTGATCGAGGCTTGCGAATGAGATTGGCCATGTTAAAATTGGATTATCTTTTGGCGCCCAAATTACGGGTTTGACTTCTATGCCATTTGGCAGGCATGATGCCACTAACATTGGTACATATTCCACCACATATGCGTATCCGAAAAAAATTAAGCAAACACATCTTTTCAGCGGTTTGGGGACTTCTAAAACAGTAGCCTCCGCATGCGACATGCCACTTTGGCGTAGTAGATAAGGCTTTCGACTTTGGGTATGAAGGCTGGTTTTTCAAACCCAGCTGAGTGCGTATTTTTCCCCCCGTTTTATACTGGAAACACAATTCGGTTGATATAAAAGAAACATTCGGCCCGCGGGCGTCACTTTTTTAATATAGCATTGCAAAGGGCCAGCGACAACATTGGGGTATAGGCCGAAACGTCATCTCAATCCGTCTTTAAGTAGCCGCATCGAGTCTTTATAATGGGATTGGCCATGTTAATGTTTATTTATTTATTTGCGTCCCAACTACTGGTTCGATTTGATAGCATTTGGCACACAGTGTGTCAGTAATATTGGTACATATTCCACCATTTTTTTTTAATCATATATGGAACATGCATACATATAACGATTTTCAACTACACCCGTTGAACACTTAAGCACTTAAACGCCAGAAAGTATAATTAAAATTGACAAGAAATATTGTATTAAGGATTTCCCTAATTTTTTAATAAAGTTTTCTTGTTTTTCGTCGTCTTTGGAATTATAGTACTCTAAATGAAAGTAACTCTTTATTTCTCTTATGCAACTAGTCAATATAAGTCTTTTGCCAGTACATCTGGCCACATACATATATCTCTTGGCTATTAATAGAATTATATTCAGAAGATCTTCATTGCTTGCGTAAAAAAAAACATAGCTTGATTGCGTAATCAGTTATACAAATTTGTCCACAGTACCTTCACCTCGTCACATTCCACGAATAAATGGACTAAAGTTTCCATATGTTTTTTCCACATAATGCTACAGCGCTTTAGAAAAAAACATTAGTCACAACTATTCTGTGTATAATGGCAAACTGAAAACTCTTTTCATTGATTTTTATCAGATATTGTAATTTATATATCACGCACCATTTCTGTGTCAAAGTGTTCGTTCCGAGTATTTCTGTCCGCTTATGCTCGTTATTAAAACTAAAGTGCAGACTAATAACCAACTTTCTATATACATAGTTGCATACTTTATTAACCGAGAATAATTCTTCTAAATGCAGACACGTAACCGGGTCTAATGTCTTGCAAGGTGATAACTCGCGCCCTTTGTGACTTCTGTTTTTGATTTGTCCATGTAAAGCGGCGTGTTTTCGGGTGACATATTCTCCAATAATCAGTTAATTCGAGGTTATCCATCATGCTGAGTACTTTTTTCCTGGCGTTAACATTATTTTCTCTCACATACCCTATTGTATCCAGCTATTATACCACGCAGTTAACATTAGCCAATCGATCCTGTATTTGCTCGTAAAAGTGTGGTGAATCCCTATTCGGTCCATACATGTTTACCAGTACTATTGTGTGCCCACAAATCGTTGAATCCAACACTAACAAATTTCCTTCACTATTTTTTTCCACTTCGTGGACATTATATTCGAAAGTATTTCGGAGTAAAATAGCTACCCCCCTGGACCTCGAAGAGGGCGAATTAACATACACCCTTGCATTGTACTCATCTCCAAGTTTAGACTGAGCTAATTCATCTAAATGGACATCGTGCAAACAACATATTGCTATTTTCTTTTCGAGCAGCCAGTGAAACACATCTGTTCTTTTCACCGGCGACGCTAGCCCGCGTGCATTCATACTGCCAATTAGAAGGGAACTCATTGGTATGTCAACACCAGTCTTACCCGTCTACTCACAATTTGGTGTTCATTACTTAACGTTGGCGGTGTTACCCAAACCGTTCTATGCATGTATAGTACACAGTTAGATCGATCGATGAATAGTGAATACATGCAATTATAGCCGGCGAGAAATAGACAAGGCTAAGGAACCCAGGAGTTGTGCAGTTACATTGACTCGAATCGATATTTTTACGATGCAGGTCCTTACTCCACACCAGTGCTAGAAATATCCTTACGGGTATGAAAAGGATATGTGGTTTGTGAGGGGCGGTCTCAAGGGCAACTAATTGCCCCAGGGGAACTAAGGATTGACAAGGGCTGCGTTACCTATGTACACACTGCTTATTGCCCATCCGTCGTAGACTCTTGGCCTCGAGAGGCGTTCTTGTTCAACCAGGATTCGGGCAGCTCCCGAAGGCTTTCTCATCCCTACTTCTTGCCATTCACGATCAGCCTATTTCCCAGGACCGTTGCACGGCACCGTCTGTTCGCGCAGCCCGCCTGATCGGCAACAGCGTGCGACGTTCTTCCTGGATTATCTTGGGAAAGTCTTCATCAGCGAATAATAAAGTGCCTCGAAGCTCTTTCTTTTTGGCCCACACCATTTGCCGGTCCTCAAAAAAGGCAAACCTCACAATGATGGGCCTTGCTCGTCAGCGGGATGCGTTGGATGGGGGAGGGTTAGGGCCAAGACGGTGGCTACGCTGAATCCGGATTTCCTCCGCTCCCTCGATATGCAACTTGCTCCGTAGCAGGTCCTTGATGACTTTTGCACAGTCCTCTGGTCCCCAGACTGCTTCCGTTACACCGTGGAGTATTACATTCTCACTGCGACTGTACGCTTCCAAGTCAGTAATGCTGCTTTTCAATTCCGCGTTTTCAGAGATGAGCCGCGATAGCTTGCTTTCTCAGTCTTGCTTTTCCAGGACTGTAACACGTTCTTGCTTTATTTCTTTTAACTCGCTTGCATAGCTGGCAACACAGGGGCTACCTTCAGTATATTGGTAATCTACCTGCATGCATGTAGTCACCTCAATTTTTTATCATTTTTATTAGGTTACAATTTGATCATCCAATAACTCGAAACTATGAATGTGAGGTGAAATTACATACCACGTACGTTTGCGCCTGTCTTTGAAGAACACTGAAACAAACCGCGGATCTCTAGACCCTTATTAATAATATTAACGGAGACTTGACCTTTGACCTACATTACCCATCTACGAACTTAGCCTGACGATTGCCATTCCGCAACTTTTTGGAAATGTTGACGTCGATATCTTTAGGCATTCAACAGATAATGCGTGACAAGACAGACACACAGACAAACCAAACACACCGACATAAGACGAAAATCGTAAATGTTTTAATTAGCGAATCAAGGCTTTTACTTTAAAATGGATCATCCATTTATGTCGGACATATATAATATATATATATATGTGTGGCACCTTTAGTAGGAATGATCCCCCGTTCATAAGCGGCACCGGATATATATGATATAGACAACTGTCGAATTTCCATATATTTTGTGCTGACACTGACTCCAATTAGCAACCCGATTACAATGCCAGCAAAACGACCTGGAGGATATTCAGTTCATTATTACCAAATTAATTAATTTAATTATTTATAAAATCGTATACCCTCCACCGAGTGCCTATCCGTACCCAGTATCTAAGTTCTATGCTATGTTAATTCAAAATCTGGGGTGCAAAGTCCAGCAAAGCCATCTGGATAACCTCACTGCTGCGTAATTGATCGTCCGCCTCCTTGCGTCAAATTTGGTCCGAAGTTGGCGCAAGCACAGGCGGAGGTGGAGGTGGAGGTGGAGGTGGAGGTGGAGGTGGAGGTGGAGGTGGAGGTGGAGATGGAGATGGAGGTGGAGGTGGAGGTGGAGGTGGAGGTGGAGGTGGAGGCGCAGGTGAAGGTGGAGGCGGAGGTGGTGGTGGAGGTGGAGGCGGAGGCACGCGCCATTGAATTATAGTGGATCCATTTGAGAAGGATTACGCACGCCAAAGTAGAGACGGATGCAAAACACCTGTGTTCGCTGCTTTAGGGCATTAACAGACTGGCGAATCAGAGTCGGGCGGGGACGGGGATTAGGGAAGGTTTGAGCGGTTTCAGTGTTGGACCCAGAGAGGGGTATGGTGGGGGGGGGGTGTGTACAGGGGTCCTAACCACTCCAAAGAAAGAAGAACAAACGAGGTCATTACCGTGCGTCCACCGTCACGGCGTCTCCCGTCAGAGAGACACTGCTTCTAATACCAAAGAAACACTGCTTCTAATAACATCATTGGTGAAAAGCATGGAACATTACTGGCATACGATTGCAAGAAGGGCTGCAGTAACCGCTAGCAATACCACATCGCTCAGCGACCGCTAGCAGTACCACATCGCTCAGCGACCGCTAGCAATACCACATCGCTCAGCGACCGCTAGCAATACCACATCGCTCAGCGACCGCTAGCAATACCACATCGCTCAGCGACCGCTAGCAATACCACATCGCTCAGCGACCGCTAGCAATACCACATCGCTCAGCGACCGCTAGCAATACCACATCGCTCAGCGACCGCTAGCAATACCACATCGCTCAGCGACCGCTAGCAATAACACATCGTTCAGCGACCGCTAGCAATAACACATCGCTCAGCGACCGCTAGCAATACCACATCGCTCAGCGACCGCTAGCAATAACACATCGTTCAGCGACCGCTAGCAATAACACATCGCTCAGCGACCGCTAGCAATACCACATCGCTCAGCGACCGCTAGCAATACCACATCGCTCAGCGACCGCTAGCAATAACACATCGCTCAGCGACCGCTAGCAATAACACATCGCTCAGCGACCGCTAGCAATAACACATCGTTCAGCGACCGCTAGCAATAACACATCGCTCAGCGACCGCTAGCAATACCACATCGCTCAGCGACCGCTAGCAATACCACATCGCTCAGCGACCGCTAGCAATAACACATCGCTCAGCGACCGCTAGCAATACCACATCGCTCAGCGACCGCTAGCAATACCACATCGCTCAGCGACCGCTAGCAATAACACATCGCTCAGCGACCGCTAGCAATAACACACCGCTCAGCGACCGCTAGCAATACCACATCGCTCAGCGACCGCTAGCAATACCACATCGCTCAGCGACCGCTAGCAATAACACATCGCTCAGCGACCGCTAGCAATACCACATCGCTCAGCGACCGCTAGCAATACCACATCGCTCAGCGACCGCTAGCAATACCACATCGCTCAGCGACCGCTAGCAATAACACATCGCTCAGCGACCGCTAGCAATACCACATCGCTCAGCGACCGCTAGCAATACCACATCGCTCAGCGACCGCTAGCAATACCACATCGCTCAGCGACCGCTAGCAATAACACATCGCTCAGCGACCGCTAGCAATACCACATCGCTCAGCGACCGCTAGCAATACCACATCGCTCAGCGACCGCTAGCAATAACACATCGCTCAGCGACCGCTAGCAATAACACATTGCACAACAACCTCTAGCAATAACACATCGCACAGCAAGCACTATCGATGACACATCGCACAACAGCCGCTAGCAATAACACATCGCACAGCAAGCACTATCGATGACACATCGCACAACAGCCGCTAGCAATAACACATCGCACAGCAAGCACTATCGATGACACATCGCACAACAGCCGCTAGCAATAACACATCGCACAGCGAGCACTATCGATGACACATCGCACAACAGCCGCTAGCAATAACACATCGCACAGCAAGCACTATCGATGACACATCGCACAACAGCCGCTAGCAATAACACATCGCACAGCGAGCACTATCGATGACACATCGCACAACAGCCGCTAGCAATAACACATCGCACAGCGAGCACTATCGATGACACATCGCACAACAGCCGCTAGCAATAACACATCGCACAGCAAGCACTATCGATGACACATCGCACAACAACCGCTAGCAATAACACATCGCACAGCAAGCACTATCGATGACACATCGCACAACAGCCGCTAGCAATAACACATCGCACAGCAAGCACTATCGCTGACACATCGCACAACAGCCGCTAGCAATAACACATCGCACAGCAAGCACTATCGATGACACATCGCACAACAGCCGCTAGCAATAACACATCGCACAGCAAGCACTATCGATGACACATCGCACAACATCTGCTAGCAATAACACATCGCACAGCGAGCACTATCGATGACACATCGCACAACAGCCGCTAGCAATAACACATCGCACAGCAAGCACTATCGATGACACATCGCACAACAGCCGCTAGCAATAACACATCGCACAGCAAGCACTATCGATGACACATCGCACAACAGCCGCTAGCAATAACACATCGCACAGCAAGCACTATCGATGACACATCGCACAACAGCCGCTAGCAATAACACATCGCACAGCAAGCACTATCGATGACACATCGCACAACAGCCGCTAGCAATAACACATCGCACAGCAAGCACTATCGATGACACATCGCACAACAGCCGCTAGCAATACCACATCGCTCAGCGACCGCTAGCAATAACACATCGCTCAGCGACCGCTAGCAATACCACATCGCTCAGCGACCGCTAGCAATAACACATCGCTCAGCGACCGCTAGCAATAACACATTGCACAACAACCTCTAGCAATAACACATCGCACAGCGAGCACTATCGATGACACATCGCACAACAGCCGCTAGCAATAACACATCGCTGAGCGACCTCGAGCAATAACACATCCCACAGCGAACGCTAGCAATAACACATTGCACAACAACCTCTAGCAATAACACATCGCACAGCAAGCACTATCGATGACACATCGCACAACAACCGCTATCAATAACACATCGCTGAGCGACCGCTAGCAATACCACATCGCTCAGCGACCGCTAGCAATAACACATCGCTCAGCGACCGCTAGCAATAACACATTGCACAACAACCTCTAGCAATAACACATCGCACAGCGAACGCTAGCAATAACACATTGCACAACAACCTCTAGCAATAACACATCGCACAGCAAGCACTATCGATGACACATCGCACAACAACCGCTAGCAATAACACATCGCTCAGCGACCGCTAGCAATACCACATCGCTCAGCGACCGCTAGCAATAACACATCGCTCAGCGACCGCTAGCAATAACACATTGCACAACAACCTCTAGCAATAACACATCGCACAGCGAGCACTATCGATGACACATCGCACAACAGCCGCTAGCAATAACACATCGCTGAGCGACCTCGAGCAATAACACATCCCACAGCGAACGCTAGCAATAACACATTGCACAACAACCTCTAGCAATAACACATCGCACAGCAAGCACTATCGATGACACATCGCACAACAACCGCTATCAATAACACATCGCTGAGCGACCTCGAGCAATAACACATCCCACAGCGAACGCTAGCAATAACACATTGCACAACAACCTCTAGCAATAACACATGGCGCTAGCAATAACACATCGCTCAGCGACCGCTAGCAATAACACGTCGCTCAGCGACCGCTAGCAATAACACGTCCCTCAGCGACCTCTAGCAATAACACATCGTACAGCGAGCGATAGCAATTCCACATCGCTCAGCAACCTCTAGCAATAACACGTCGCTCAGCGACCGCTAGCAATAACACGTCGCTCAGCGACCTCTAGCAATAACACATCGTACAGCGAGCGATAGCAATTCCACATCGCTCAGCAACCTCTAGCAATAACACATCGATCAGCGACCTCTAGCAATAACACATCGCATAGCGAACGCTAGCAATGACACATCGCGCATCGACCTCAAGCAATAACACATCGTACAGCGAGCGCTATCGATAGCACATCGCACAACAACCTCTAGCAATAACACATGGCGCTAGCAATAAAACATCGCTTAGCGACCTCTAGCAATAACACATCGCACAGCGAGCACTATCGATAACACATCGCACAACAACCGCTAGCAATAACACATCGCTCAGCGACCTCTAGCAATAACACATCGTACAGTTGCCCCGTGGTCACACAGTGATGAGACGTCAGCTGTCCCGTGGTTACACAATGATGATGTCAGCTGTCCCGTGGTTACACAATGATGACGTCAGCTGTCCCGTGGTTACACAATGATGACGTCAGCTGTCCCGTGGTTACACAATGATGACGTCAGCTGTCCCGTGGTTACACAATGATGACGTCAGCTGTCCCGTGGTTACACAATGATGACGTCAGCTGTCCCGTGGTCACCCGATGATGGTCCACTGCCTGGTTCCTGACGGACCAGTCCTGGTGCCCAGTCTAGGGCGAGTTGTGACATCTGAGAGTGTCCCTGTCGCAACCCATAGGCAGCGCCATGGAACAACTACAGGCTGCTGCATTGAGACCGGGTTTCTAATTTCCTGTCAATGATTTATGCATCATTTCCTGTTCCGTTATCAGGGTGAGTGATGTGGGTGTGTGCCCGGGAGTCGCCACTTCTCACTGGTTTCTGGCCACCCCCCCCCCCCCCCCGCCCACCAGTCCCTGTGCCGCGCGCGCTGCGCTCACGGATCTGACAAGATAACTTCTAGCCGGATTTGGGATGTTTTGGAACATGGAATAGAATTAAGAGATAGCGTCGTGTCGGCGAAATACTGACGGGCGGTAGTGGCGGACGGTGGCGCGGTGGTGGGCGGTGGCGGGGTGGCGCGGTGGTGGGCGGTGGCGCGGTGGCGGGCGGTGGTGCGGTGGCGCGGTGGCGGGCGGTGGCGGGCGGTGGTGGCGGACGGTGGCGCGGTGGTGGCGCGCGGTGGGGAGAGATCCTTTCATATTTCCATAACTCCGCTAAAAAAACCGTGACTCAAAAGAAAACGTGTCTGTGGAGTAATCAGTTGAGACACAACGCCGCCTACCGACGGGAGCCGGTAGCGTGTGGCGCACGTTGTCCTGGGACCGGTGGGTGGGGGGCGGGGTACAGGGGTTACACCCACGACTTACCGCATTCACCGCCCAGACAAGCTTTATGATTGACATATTCAGGTTTGGTATTTAGCCGTGCCACAATGGGAATTGGAATGTTTGTATTAACCTCACCTAAACTAATGTTGTTATTTGTCCCGGCGACGAAGGGACAGGTCAGCGCCCGGTCCATCCAGCCGGGCAGACCCCGCCATTGACCGCTAAGGTGATCCAGGGGGCCGCACAGTGCTAGCACCGCCTTCATTGTGGCGCGGGACATTCCGGTATAAACGGATCAGCAACGTCTTTTTGGAAGTATCTCAACATTCACATCGCTACACCCGGAAAGTATGGCTCACAACATGCATAACGCCTTACCCAAGAGAACCTGGTGAACGTACGTGTAGCCTACCCCAGAGAGCATGGTGAACGTACGTGTAGTCTACCCCAGAGAGCCTGGTGAATGTACGCATAGTCTACGCCAGAGAGCATGGTGAACGTACGTGTAATCTACCCCAGAGAGCATGGTGAACGTACGTGTAGTCAACCCCAGAGAGCATGGTGAACGTATGTGTAGTCCACCCCTGAGAGCCTAGTGAACGTACGTGTAGTCTACCCCAGAGAGCATGGTGAACGTACGTCTAGTCTACCCCAGAGAGCCTCGTGAACGTACCTGTAGTCTACCCCAGAGAGCAGGGTGAACGTACGTGTAGTCTACCCCAGAGAGCCTGGTGAACGTACGTATTGTCTATCCCAGAGGGTTTAGTGAACGTACGTGTAGTCTACCCCAGAGAGCCTGCTGAACGCACGTGTAGTCTACCCCAGAGAGCTTGGTGAACGTACGTGTAGTCTACCCTAGAGAGCATGGTGAACGTACGTGTAGTCTACCCCAGAGAGCATGGTGAACGTACGTGTAGTCTACCCCAGAGAGCATGGTGAACGTACGTGTAGTCTACCCCAGAGAGCATGGTGAACGTACGTGTAGTCTACCCCAGAAAGCATGCTCAACGTACGTGTAGTCTACCCCAGTGAGCCTGGTGAACGTACGTGTAGTCTACCCCAGAAAGCCTGGAGAACGTACGTGTAGTCTACGCCAGAGAGCATGGTGAACGTACGTGTAGTCTACCCCAGAGAGCCTGGTGAACGTACGTGTAGTCTACCCCAGAGAGCATGGTGACCGTACGTGTAATCTACCCCAGAGAGCCTAGTGAACGTACGGGTAGTCTACCCCAGAGAGCATGGTGAACGTACATGTAGTCTACCCCAGAAAGCATGGTGAACGTACGTGTAGTCTACCTCAAAGAGCATGGTGAACGTACGTGTAGTCTACCCCAGGGAGCATGGTGAACGTACGTGTAGTCTACCCCAGAGAGCCTCGTGAACGTACGTATAGTCTACCCCAGAGAGCATGGTGAACGTACGTGTAGTCAACCCCAGAGAGCATGGGGAACGTACGTGTAGTCTACCCCAGAGAGCCTGGTGAACGTACGTGTAGTCTACTCCAGAGGGCCTAGTGAACGTACGTGTAGTCTACCCCAAGGAGCATGGTGAACGTACGTGTAGTCTACCCCAAGGAGCATGGTGAACATACGTGTAGTCCAACCCAGAGGGCATGGTGAACGTACGTGTAGTCTACCCCAGAGAGCATGGTGAACGTACGTGTAGTCTACCCCAGAGTGCTTGGTGAACGTACGTGTAGTCTATCCCACAGAGCTTGGTGAACGTACGTATAGTCTACCCCAGAGAGCATGGTGAACGTACATGTAGTCTACCCCAGAGAGCATGGTGAACGTACGTGTAGTCTACCCCAGAGAGCATGGTGAATGTACGTGTAGTCTACCTGAGAGAGCATGGTGAACGTACGTGTAGTCCACCTCAGAGAGCATGGTGAACGTACGTGTAGTCTACCCCAGAGAACATGGTGAACGTACGTGTAGTCTACCCCAGAGAGCATGGTGAACGTACGTGTAGTCTACCGCAGAGAGCATGGTGAACGTATGTGTAGTCTACCCCAGAGAGCATGGTGAACGTACGTGTAGTCTACCCCAGAGAGCATGGTGAACGTACGTGTAGTCTACCCCAGAGAGCATGGTCAATGTACGTGTAGTCTACCTGAGAGAGCATGGTGAACGTACGTGTAGTCCACCTCAGAGAGCATGGTGAACGTACGTGTAGTCTACCCCAGAGAACATGGTGAACGTACGTGTAGTCTACCCCAGAGAGCATGGTGAACGTACGTGTAGTCTACCGCAGAGAGCATGGTGAACGTATGTGTAGTCTACCCCAGAGAGCATGGTGAACGTACGTGTAGTCTACCCCAGAGAGCATGGTGAACGTACGTGTAGTCTACACCAGAGAGCATGGTGAACGTACGTGTAGTCTACCCCAGAGAGCATGGTGAACGTACGTGTAGTCTACCGCAGAGAGCATGGTGAACGTACGTGTAGTCTACCCCAGAGAGCATGGTGAACGTACGTGTAGTCCACCTCAGAGAGCATGGTGAACGTACGTGTAGTCTACCCCAGAGAACATGGTGAACGTACGTGTAGTCTACCCCAGAGAGCATGGTGAACGTACGTGTAGTCTACCCCAGAGAGCCCGGTGAACGTATGTGTAGTCTACCCCAGAGAGCATTGTGAACGTACGTGTAGTCTACACCAGAGAGCATGGTGAACGTACGTGTAGTCTACCCCAGAGAGCATGGTGACCGTACGTATAGTCTACTCCAGAGGGCCTAGTGAACGTACGTGTAGTCTACCCCAAGGAGCATGGTGAACATACGTGTAGTCTACCGCAGAAAGTATGGTGAACGTACGTGTAGTCTACCCCAGAGAGCATGGTGAACGTACGTGTAGTCTACCCCAGGGAGCATGGTGAACGTACGTGTAGTCTACCCCAGAGAGCCTGGTGAACGTACGTATAGTCTACCCCAGAGAGCATGGTGAACGTACGTGTAGTCAACCCCAGAGAGCATCGCGAACGCACGTCTAGTCTACCCCAGAGAGCACGGTGAACGTACGTATAGTCTACCCCAGAGGGCCTCGCAAACGTACGTGTAGTCTACCCCAGAGAGCATGGTGAACGTACGTGTATTCTACCCCAGAGAGCATGGTGAACGTACGTGTAGTCAACCCCAGAGAGCATCGCGAACGCACGTCTAGTCTACCCCAGAGAGCATGGTGAACGTACGTATAGTCTACCCCAGAGGGCCTCGCAAACGTACGTGTAGTCTACCCCAGAGAGCATGGTGAACGTACGTGTATTCTACCCCAGAGAGCATGGTGAACGTACGTGTAGTCTACCCCAGAGAGCATGGTGAACGTACGTGTAGTCTACCCCAGAGAGCCTGGTGCACGTACGTATAGTCTACCCCAGGGAGCATGGTGAACGTACGTGTAGTCTACCCCAGAGAGCCTGGTGAACGTACGTATAGTCTACCCCAGAGAGCATGGTGAACGTACGTGTAGTCTACCGCAGAAAGTATGGTGAACGTACGTGTAGTCTACCCCAAAGAGCATGGTGAACGTACGTGTAGTCTACCCCAGGGAGCATGGTGAACGTACGTGTAGTCTACCCCAGAGAGCCTGGTGAACGTACGTATAGTCTACCCCAGAGAGCATGGTGAACGTACGTGTAGTCAACCCCAGAGAGCATCGCGAACGCACGTCTAGTCTACCCCAGAGAGCATGGTGAACGTACGTATAGTCTACCCCAGAGGGCCTCGCAAACGTACGTGTAGTCTACCCCAGAGAGCATGGTGAACGTACGTGTATTCTACCCCAGAGAGCATGGTGAACGTACGTGTAGTCTACCCCAGAGAGCATGGTGAACGTACGTGTAGTCTACCCCAGAGAGCACGGTGAACGTACGTGTAGTCTACCCCAGAAAGCATGGTGAACGTACGTGTAGTCTACCCCAGAGGGCATAGTAAAAGTACGTGTAGTCTACCCCAGAGAGCATGGTGAACGTACGTGTAGTCTACCCCAGAGAGCATGGTGAACGTACGTGTAGTCTACCCCAGAGAGCACGGTGAACGTACGTCTAGTCAAACCCAGACGGCATGGTGAACGTACGTGTAGTCTACCCCAGAGGACCTAGTAAACGTACGTGTAGTCTACCCCAGAGAGCCCAGTCAACGTACGTGTAGTCAACCACAGAGAGCCTGGTGAACGTACGTGTAGTCTACCCCAGAGAGCATGGTGAACGTACGTGTAGTCTACCACAGAGAGCCTGCTGAACGTACGTGTAGTCTACCCCAGAGAGTCTGGTGAACGTACGTATAGTCTACCCCAGAGAGCATGGTGAACGTACGTGTAGTCTACCCCAGTGAACATTGTGAACGTACGTGTAGTCTACCCCAGAGAGCATGGTGAACATACATGCAGTCTACCCCAGAGACCCTGGTGAACGTACGTATTGTCTACCCCAGAGAGCATGGTGAACGTACGTGTAGTCTACCCCAGAGAGCACGGTGAACGTACGTCTAGTCAAACCCAGACGGCATGGTGAACGTACGTGTAGTCTACCCCAGAGGGCCTAGTAAACGTACGTGTAGTCTACCCCAGAGAGCCCAGTCAACGTACGTGTAGTCAACCACAGAGAGCCTGGTGAACGTACGTGTAGTCTACCCCAGAGAGCATGGTGAACGTACGTGTAGTCTACCCCAGAGAGCCTGCTGAACGTACGTGTAGTCTACCCCAGAGAGTCTGGTGAACGTACGTATAGTCTACCCCAGAGAGCATGGTGAACGTACGTGTAGTCTACCCCAGTGAACATTGTGAACGTACGTGTAGTCTACCCCAGAGAGCATGGTGAACATACATGCAGTCTACCCCAGAGACCCTGGTGAACGTACGTATTGTCTACCCCAGAGAGCATGGTGAATATACAAGTAGTCTACCCAAGAGAACCTGGTGAACGTACATGTAGTCTACCCCAGAGAGCCTGGCGAACGTACATGTAGTCTACCCAAGAGAGCATGATGAACGTACGTGTAGTCTACCCCAGAGAGCCTGATGAAGGTACGTGTAGTCTACCCCAGAGAGCCTGGCGAACGTACATGTAGTCTACCCAAGAGAGCATGATGAACGTACGTGTAGTCTACCCCAGAGAGCATGGTGAACGTTCGTGTAGTCTACCCCAGAGAGCATGGTGAACGTACGTGTAGTCTACCCCAGAGAACCTAGTGAACGTACGTGTAGTCTACCCCAGAGAGCCCGGTGAACGTACGTGTAGTCTACCTCAGAGAGCCTAGTGAACGTACGTGTAGTCTACCCCAGAGAGCCCGGTGAACGTACGTGTAGTCTACCCCACAGAGCATGGTGAACATACGTGTAGCCTACCCCAGGGAGCATGGTGAACGGACGTGTAGTCTACCCCAGAGAGCATGGTGAACGTACGTGTAGTCTACCCCAGAGAGCATGGTGAACGTTCGTGTAGTCTACCCCAGAGAGCATGGTGAACGTACGTGTAGTCTACCCCAGAGAGCATGGTGAACGTACGTGTACTCTACCCCAGAGCGCATCTTGAACGTACGTGTAGTCTTCCCGAGAGAGCCTGGTGAACGTACGTATAGTCTACCCCAGAGAGAGTGGTGAACGTACGTGTAGTCTACCCCAGGGAACATGGTGAAAGTTCGTGTAGTCTATCCCAGAGAGCCTGGTGAACGTACGTGTAGTCTAACCCAGAGAGCATGGTGAACGAACGTGTAGTCTACCGCAGAGAGCATGGTGAACGTACGTGTACTCTACCCCAGAGCGCATGGTGAACGTACGTGTAGTCTACCGGAGAGAGCCTGGTGAACGTATGTGTAGTCTACCCCAGAGAGCATGGTGAACGTTCGTATAGTCTACCCCAGAGAGCATGGTGAACGTACGTGTAGTCTACCCGAGAGAGCCTGGTGAACGTACGTATAGTCTACCCCAGAGAGAGTGGTGAACGTACGTGTAGTCTACCCCAGTGAACATGGTGAACGTACGTGTAGTCTACCCCAGAGAGTATGGTGAACGTACGTGTAGTCTACCACAGAGACGATGGTGAACGTACCTACAGTCTACCCCAGAGAGCCCGGTGAACGTATGTGTAGTCTACCCCAGAGAGCATGGTGAACGTACGTGTAGTCTACACCAGAGAGCATGGTGAACCTACGTGTAGTCTACCCCAGAAAGCATGGTGAACGTACGTGTAGTCTACCCCAGAGGGCCTAGTGAACGTACGTGTAATCTACCCCAAGGAACATGGTGAACGTACGTGTAGTCTACCCCAAGGAGCATGGTGAACGTACGTGTAGTCCAACCCAGAGAGCATGGTGAACGAACGTGCAGTATACCCCAGAGGGCATGGTGAACGTACGTGTAGTCTACCCCAGAGAGCATGGTGAACGTACGTGTAGTCTACCCCAGAGTGCTTGGTGAACGTACGTGTAGTCTATCCCACAGAGCTTGGTGAACGTACGTATAGTCTACCCCAGGGAGCCTTTTGAACGTACATGTAGTCTACCCCAGAGAGCATGGTGAACGTACGTGTAGTCTACTCCAGAGAGCATGGTGAACGTACGTGTATTCTACCCCAGAGAGCACGGTGAACGTACGTGTAGTGTACCCCAGAGAGCATGGTGAACGTACGTGTAGTCTACCCCAGAGAGCATGGTGAACGTACGTGTAGTCAACCCCAGAGAGCATGGTGAACGTACGTGTAGTCTACCCCAGAGAGCACGGTGAACGTACGTCTAGTCAAACCCAGACGGCATGGTGAACGTACGTGTAGTCTACCCCAGAGAGCATGGTGAACGTACGTGTAGTCTTCCCCAGAGAGCCTGGTGAACGTACGTGTAGTCTACCCCAGAGAGTCTGGTGAACGTACGTATAGTCTACCCCAGAGAGCATGGTGAACGTACGTGTAGTCTACCCCAGTGAACATTGTGAACGTACGTGTAGTCTACCCCAGAGAGCATGGTGAACATACATGCAGTCTACCCCAGAGACCCTGGTGAACGTACGTATTGTCTACCCCAGAGAGCATGGTGAACGTACGTGTAGTTTACCCCAGTAAACATTGTGAACGTACGTGTAGTCTACCCCAGAGAGCATGGTGAATATACAAGTAGTCTACCCCAGAGAACCTGGTGAACGTACATGTAGTCTACCCCAGAGAGCATGATGAACGTACGTGTAGTCTACCCCAGAGAGCCTGGTGAAGGTACGTGTAATCTACCCCAGAGAGCCTGGCGAACGTACATGTAGTCTACCCAAGAGAGCATGATGAACGTACGTGTAGTCTACCCCCGAGAGCCCGGTGAACGTACGTGTAGTCTACCCCAGAGAGCCCGGTGAACGTACGTGTAGTCTACATCAGAGAGCCTAGTGAACGTACGTGTAGTCTACCCCAGAGAGCCCGGTGAACGTACGTGTAGTCTACCCCACAGAGCATGGTGAACATACGTGTAGCCTACCCCAGAGAGCATGGTGAACGGACGTGTAGTCTACCCCAGAGAGCATGGTGAACGTACGTGTAGTCTACCCCAGAGAACCTAGTGAACGTACGTGTAGTCTACCCCAGAGAGCCCGGTGAACGTACGTGTAGTCTACATCAGAGAGCCTAGTGAACGTACGTGTAGTCTACCCCAGAGAGCCCGGTGAACGTACGTGTAGTCTACCCCACAGAGCATGGTGAACATACGTGTAGTCTACCCCAGAGAGCATGGTGAACGGACGTGTAGTCTACCCCAGAGAGCATGGTGAACGTACGTGTAGTCTACCCCAGAGAGCATGGTGAACGTTCGTGTAGTCTACCCCAGAGAGCATGGTGAACGTACGTGTAGTCTACCCCAGAGAGCATGGTGAACGTACGTGTACTCTACCCCAGAGCGCATCCTGAACGTACGTGTAGTCTACCCGAGAGAGCCTGGTGAACGTACGTATAGTCTAGCCCAGATAGAGTGGTGAACGTACGTGTAGTCTACCCCAGTGAACATGGTGAAAGTTCGTGTAGTCTACCCCAGAGAGCACGGTGAATGTACGTGTACTCTACCCCAGAGAGCATGGTGAACGTACGTGTAGTCTACCCCAGAGAGCCTAGTGAACGCACGTGTAGTCTACCCCAGAGAGCATGGTGAACGTACGTGTACTCTACCCCAGAGCGCATGGTGAACGTACGTGTAGTCTACCGGAGAGAGCCTGGTGAACGTACGTGTAGTCTACCCCAGAGAGCATGGTGAACGTTCGTATAGTCTACCCCAGAGAGCATGGTGAACGTACGTGTAGTCTACCCGAGAGAGCCTGGTGAACGTACGTATAGTCTACCCCAGAGAGAGTGGTGAACGTACGTGTAGTCTACCCCAGTGAACATGGTGAACGTACGTGTAGTCTACCCCAGAGAGTCTGGTGAACGTACGTATAGTCTACCCCAGAGAGCATGGTGAACGTACGTGTAGTCTACCCCAGTGAACATTGTGAACGTACGTGTAGTCTACCCCAGAGAGCATGGTGAACATACATGCAGTCTACCCCAGAGACCCTGGTGAACGTACGTATTGTCTACCCCAGAGAGCATGGTGAACGTACGTGTAGTTTACCCCAGTAAACATTGTGAACGTACGTGTAGTCTACCCCAGAGAGCATGGTGAATATACAAGTAGTCTACCCCAGAGAACCTGGTGAACGTACATGTAGTCTACCCCAGAGAACATGATGAACGTACGTGTAGTCTACCCCAGAGAGCCTGGTGAAGGTACGTGTAATCTACCCCAGAGAGCCTGGCGAACGTACATGTAGTCTACCCAAGAGAGCATGATGAACGTACGTGTAGTCTACCCCAGAGAACCTAGTGAACGTACGTGTAGTCTACCCCAGAGAGCCCGGTGAACGTAGGTGTAGTCTACATCAGAGAGCCTAGTGAACGTACGTGTAGTCTACCCCAGAGAGCCCGGTGAACGTACGTGTAGTCTACCCCACAGAGCATGGTGAACATACGTGTAGCCTACCCCAGAGAGCATGGTGAACGGACGTGTAGTCTACCCCAGAGAGCATGGTGAACGTACGTGTAGTCTACCCCAGGGAGCATGGTGAACGTTCGTGTAGTCTACCCCAGAGAGCATGGTGAACGTACGTGTAGTCTACCCCAGAGAGCATGGTGAACGTACGTGTACTCTACCCCAGAGCGCATCTTGAACGTACGTGTAGTCTACCCGAGAGAGCCTGGTGAACGTACGTATAGTCTACCCCAGATAGAGTGGTGAACGTACGTGTAGTCTACCCCAGTGAACATGGTGAAAGTTCGTGTAGTCTACCCCAGAGAGCACGGTGAATGTACGTGTACTCTACCCCAGAGAGCATGGTGAACGTACGTGTAGTCTACCCCAGAGAGCCTAGTGAACGCACGTGTAGTCTACCCCAGAGAGCATGGTGAACGTACGTGTAGTCTACCGGAGAGAGCCTGGTGAACGTACGTGTAGTCTAACCCAGAGAGCATGGTGAACGAACGTGTAGTCTACCCCAGAGAGCATGGTGAACGTACGTGTACTCTACCCCAGAGCGCATGGTGAACGTACGTGTAGTCTACCGGAGAGAGCCTGGTGAACGTACGTGTAGTCTACCCCAGAGAGCATGGTGAACGTTCGTATAGTCTACCCCAGAGAGCATGGTGAACGTACGTGTAGTCTACCCGAGAGAGCCTGGTGAACGTACGTATAATCTACCCCAGAGAGAGTGGTGAACGTACGTGTAGTCTACCCCAGTGAACATGGTGAACGTACGTGTAGTCTACCCCAGAGAGTATGGTGAACGTACGTGTAGTCTACCACAGAGAGCATGGTGAACGTACGTGTAGTCTACCACAGAGAGCATGGTGAACCTACGAGTAGTCTACCCCAGAAAGCATGGTGAACGTACGTGCAGTATACCCCAGAGGGCATGGTGAACGTACGTGTAGTCTACCCCAAGGAGCATGGTGAACGTACGTGTAGTCCAACCCAGAGAGCATGGTGAACGTACGTGCAGTATACCCCAGAGGGCATGGTGAACGTACGTGCAGTCTACCCCAGAGAGCATGGTGAACGTACGTGTAGTCTACCCCAGAGTGCTTGGTGAACGTACGTGTAGTCTATCCCACAGAGCTTGGTGAACGTACGTATAGTCTACCCCAGAGAGCCTTTTGAACGTACATGTAGTCTACCCCAGAGAGCATGGTGAACGTACGTGTAGTCTACCCCAGAGAGCATGGTGAACGTACGTGTAGTCTACCCCAGAGAGCATGGTGAACGTACGTGTAGTCCACCCCAGAGAGCATGGTGAACGTACGTGTAGTCTACCCCAGAGAACATGGTGAACGTACGTGTAGTCTACCCCAGAGAGCATGGTGAACGTACGTGTAGTCTACCCCAGAGAGCCTAGTGAACGTACGTGTAGTCTACCCCAGAGAGCATGGTGAACGTACGTGTAGTCTACCCCAGAGAGCCTGGTGAACGTACGTATAGTCTACCCCAGAGAGCATGGTGAACGTACGTGTAGTCAACCGAAGAGAGCATGGTGAACGTACGTGTAGTCTACCGCAGAGAGCCTGGTGAACGTACGTGTAGTCCACCCCAGAGAGCATGGTGAACGTACGTCTAGTCTACCCCAGAGAGCATTGTGAACGTACGTGTAGTCTACACCAGAGAGCATGGTGAACGTACGTGTAGTCTACCCCAGAAATTATGGTGAACGTACGTGTAGTCTACCCCAAAGAGCATGGTGAACGTACGTGTAGTCTACCCCAGAGAGCATGGTGAACGTACGTGTAGTCTACCCCAGAGAGCCTAGTGAACGTACGTGTAGTCTACCCCAGAGAGCATGGTGAACGTACGTGTAGTCTACCCCAGAGAGCCTGGTGAACGTACGTATAGTCTACCCCAGAGAGCATGGTGAACGTACGTGTAGTCAACCCCAGAGAGCATCGCGAACTTACGTCTAGTCTACCCCAGAGAGCATGGTGAACGTAGTATAGTCTACCCCAGAGGGCCCCGTAAACGTACGTGTAGTCTACCCCAGAGAGCATGGTGAACGTACGTGTAGTCTACCCCAGAGAGCATGGTGAACGTACGTGTAGTCTACCCCAGAGAGCACGGTGAACGTACGTGTAGTCTACCCCTGAGAGCATGGTGAACGTACGTGTAGTCTACCCCAGAGAGGATGGTGAACGTACGTGTAGTCTACCCCAGAGAGTCTGGTGAACGTACGTATAGTCTACCCCAGAGAGCATGGTGAACGTACGTGTAGTCTACCCCAGTGAACATTGTGAACGTACGTGTAGTCTACCCCAGAGAGCATGTTGAACATACATGCAGTCTACCCCAGAGACCCTGGTGAACGTACGTATTGTCTACCCCAGAGAGCATGGTGAACGTACGTGTAGTTTACCCCAGTAAACATTGTGAACGTACGTCTAGTCTACCCCAGAGAGCATGGTGAATATACAAGTAGTCTACCCCAGAGAACCTGGTGAACGTACATGTAGTCTACCCCAGAGAGCATGATGAACGTACGTGTAGTCTACCCCAGAGAGCCTGGTGAAGGTACGTGTAATCTACCCCAGAGAGCCTGGCGAACGTACATGTAGTCTACCCAAGAGAGTATGATGAACGTACGTGTAGTCTACCCCAGAGAACCTAGTGAACGTACGTGTAGTCTACCCCAGAGAGCCCGGTGAACGTAGGTGTAGTCTACATCAGAGAGCCTAGTGAACGTACGTGTAGTCTACCCCAGAGAGCCCGGTGAACGTGCGTGTAGTCTACCCCAGAGAGCATGGTGAACATACGTGTAGCCTACCCCAGAGAGCATGGTGAACGGACGTGTAGTCTACCCCAGAGAGCATGGTGAACGTACGTGTAGTCTACCCCAGAGAGCATGGAGAACGTTCGTGTAGTCTACCCCAGAGAGCATGGTGAACGTACGTGTAGTCTACCCCAGAGAGCATGGTGAACGTACGTGTACTCTACCCCAGAGCGCATCTTGAACGTACGTGTAGTCTACCCGAGAGAGCATGGTGAACGTACGTATAGTCTACCCCAGATAGAGTGGTGAACGTACGTGTAGTCTACCCCAGTGAACATGGTGAAAGTTCGTGTAGTCTACCCCAGAGAGCACGGTGAATGTACGTGTACTCTACCCCAGAGAGCATGGTGAACGTACGTGTAGTCTACCCCAGAGAGCCTAGTGAACGCACGTGTAGTCTACCCCAGAGAGCATGGTGAACGTACGTGTAGTCTACCGGAGAGAGCCTGGTGAACGTACGTGTAGTCTACCCCAGAGAGCATGGTGAACGAACGTGTAGTCTACCCCAGAGAGCATGGTGAACGTACGTGTACTCTACCCCAGAGCGCATGGTGAACGTACGTGTAGTCTACCGGAGAGAGCCTGGTGAACGTACGTGTAGTCTACCCCAGAGAGCATGGTGAACGTTCGTATAGTCTACCCCAGAGAGCATGGTGAACGTACGTGTAGTCTACCCGAGAGAGCCTGGTGAACGTACGTATAGTCTACCCCAGAGAGAGTGGTGAACGTACGTGTAGTCTACCCCAGTGAACATGGTGAACGTACGTGTAGTCTACCCCAGAGAGTCTGGTGAACGTACGTATAGTCTACCCCAGAGAGCATGGTGAACGTACGTGTAGTCTACCCCAGTGAACATTGTGAACGTACGTGTAGTCTACCCCAGAGAGCATGGTGAACATACATGCAGTCTACCCCAGAGACCCTGGTGAACGTACGTATTGTCTACCCCAGAGAGCATGGTGAACGTACGTGTAGTTTACCCCAGTAAACATTGTGAACGTACGTGTAGTCTACCCCAGAGAGCATGGTGAATATACAAGTAGTCTACCCCAGAGAGCCTGGTGAAGGTACGTGTAATCTACCCCAGAGAGCCTGGCGAACGTACATGTAGTCTACCCAAGAGAGCATGATGAACGTACGTGTAGTCTACCCCAGAGAACCTAGTGAACGTACGTGTAGTCTACCGCAGAGAGCCCGGTGAACGTACGTGTAGTCTACATCAGAGAGCCTAGTGAACGTACGTGTAGTCTACCCCAGAGAGCCCGGTGAACGTACGTGTAGTCTACCCCACAGAGCATGGTGAACGTACGTGTAGTCTACCCCACAGAGCATGGTGAACGGACGTGTAGCCTACCCCAGAGAGCATGGTGAACGGACGTGTAGTCTACCCCAGAGAGCATGGTGAACGTACGTGTAGTCTACCGGAGAGAGCCTGGTGAACGTACGTGTAGTCTAACCCAGAGAGCATGGTGAACGAACGTGTAGTCTACCCCAGAGAGCATGGTGAACGTACGTGTACTCTACCCCAGAGCGCATGGTGAACGTACGTGTAGTCTACCGGAGAGAGCCTGGTGAACGTACGTGTAGTCTACCCCAGAGAGCATGGTGAACGTTCGTATAGTCTACCCCAGAGAGCATGGTGAACGTACGTGTAGTCTACCCGAGAGAGCCTGGTGAACGTACGTATAGTCTACCCCAGAGAGAGTGGTGAACGTACGTGTAGTCTACCCCAGTGAACATGGTGAACGTACGTGTAGTCTACCCCAGAGAGTATGGTGGACGTACGTGTAGTCTACCACAGAGACGATGGTGAACGTACCTACAGTCTACCCCAGAGAGCCCGGTGAACGTATGTGTAGTCTACCCCAGAGAGCATGGTGAACGTACGTGTAGTCTACACCAGAGAGCATGGTGAACCTACGAGTAGTCTACCCCAGAAAGCATGGTGAACGTACGTGTAGTCTACCCCAGAGGGCCTAGTGAACGTACGTGTAGTCTACGCCAAGGAGCATGGTGAACGTACGTGTAGTCTACCCCAAGGAGCATGGTGAACGTACGTGTAGTCCAACCCAGAGAGCATGGTGAACGTACGTGCAGTATACCCCAGAGGGCATGGTGAACGTACGTGCAGTCTACCCCAGAGAGCATGGTGAACGTACGTGTAGTCTACCCCAGAGTGCTTGGTGAACGTACGTGTAGTCTATCCCACAGAGCTTGGTGAACGTACGTATAGTCTACCCCAGAGAGCCTTTTGAACGTACATGTAGTCTACCCCAGAGAGCATGGTGAACGTACGTGTAGTCTACCCCAGAGAGCATGGTGAACGTACGTGTAGTCTACCCCAGAGAGCACGGTGAACGTACGTCTAGTCAAACCCAGACGGCATGGTGAACGTACGTGTAGTCTACCCCAGAGAGCATGGTGAACGTACGTGTAGTCTACCCCAGAGAGCCTGGTGAACGTACGTGTAGTCTACCCCAGAGAGTCTGGTGAACGTACGTATAGTCTACCCCAGAGAGCATGGTGAACGTACGTGTAGTCTACCCCAGTGAACATTGTGAACGTACGTGTAGTCTACCCCAGAGAGCATGGTGAACATACATGCAGTCTACCCCAGAGACCCTGGTGAACGTACGTATTGTCTACCCCAGAGAGCATGGTGAACGTACGTGTAGTCTACCCCAGTAAACATTGTGAACGTACGTGTAGTCTACCCCAGAGAGCATGGTGAATATACAAGTAGTCTACCCCAGAGAACCTGGTGAACGTACATGTAGTCTACCCCAGAGAGCATGATGAACGTACGTGTAGTCTACCCCAGAGAGCCTGGTGAAGGTACGTGTAATCTACCCCAGAGAGCCTGGCGAACGTACATGTAGTCTACCCCAGAGAGCATGGTGAACGTACGTGTAGTCTACCCCAGAGAGCCCGGTGAACGTACGTGTAGTCTACCCCAGAGAGCCCGGTGAACGTACGTGTAGTCTACATCAGAGAGCCTAGTGAACGTACGTGTAGTCTACCCCAGAGAGCCCGGTGAACGTACGTGTAGTCTACCCCACAGAGCATGGTGAACATACGTGTAGCCTACCCCAGAGAGCATGGTGAACGGACGTGTAGTCTACCACAGAGAGCATGGTGAACGTACGTATAGTCTACCCCAGAGAACCTAGTGAACGTACGTGTAGTCTACCCCAGAGAGCCCGGTGAACGTACGTGTAGTCTACATCAGAGAGCCTAGTGAACGTACGTGTAGTCTACCCCAGAGAGCCCGGTGAACGTACGTGTAGTCTACCCCACAGAGCATGGTGAACATACGTGTAGCCTACCCCAGAGAGCATGGTGAACGGACGTGTAGTCTACCCCAGAGAGCATGGTGAACGTACGTGTAGTCTACCCCAGAGAGCCTAGTGAACGCACGTGTAGTCTACCCCAGAGAGCATGGTGAACGTACGTGTAGTCTACCGGAGAGAGCCTGGTGAACGTACGTGTAGTCTACCCCAGAGAGCATGGTGAACGAACGTGTAGTCTACCCCAGAGAGCATGGTGAACGTACGTGTACTCTACCCCAGAGCGCATGGTGAACGTACGTGTAGTCTACCGGAGAGAGCCTGGTGAACGTACGTGTAGTCTACCCCAGAGAGCATGGTGAACGTTCGTATAGTCTACCCCAGAGAGCATGGTGAACGTACGTGTAGTCTACCCGAGAGAGCCTGGTGAACGTACGTATAGTCTACCCCAGAGAGAGTGGTGAACGTACGTGTAGTCTACCCCAGTGAACATGGTGAACGTACGTGTAGTCTACCCCAGAGAGTCTGGTGAACGTACGTATAGTCTACCCCAGAGAGCATGGTGAACGTACGTGTAGTCTACCCCAGTGAACATGGTGAACGTACGTGTAGTCTACCCCAGAGAGCATGGTGAACATACATGCAGTCTACCCCAGAGACCCTGGTGAACGTACGTATTGTCTACCCCAGAGAGCATGGTGAACGTACGTGTAGTTTACCCCAGTAAACATTGTGAACGTACGTGTAGTCTACCCCAGAGAGCATGGTGAATATACAAGTAGTCTACCCCAGAGAGCCTGGTGAAGGTACGTGTAATCTACCCCAGAGAGCCTGGCGAACGTACATGTAGTCTACCCAAGAGAGCATGATGAACGTACGTGTAGTCTACCCCAGAGAACCTAGTGAACGTACGTGTAGTCTACCCCAGGGAGCCCGGTGAACGTACGTGTAGTCTACATCAGAGAGCCTAGTGAACGTACGTGTAGTCTACCCGAGAGAGCCCGGTGAACGTACGTGTAGTCTACCCCACAGAGCATGGTGAACATACGTGTAGCCTACCCCAGAGAGCATGGTGAACGGACGTGTAGTCTACCCCAGAGAGCATGGTGAACGTACGTGTAGTCTACCGGAGAGAGCCTGGTGAACGTACGTGTAGTCTAACCCAGAGAGCATGGTGAACGAACGTGTAGTCTACCCCAGAGAGCATGGTGAACGTACGTGTACTCTACCCCAGAGCGCATGGTGAACGTACGTGTAGTCTACCGGAGAGAGCCTGGTGAACGTACGTGTAGTCTACCCCAGAGAGCATGGTGAACGTTCGTATAGTCTACCCCAGAGAGCATGGTGAACGTACGTGTAGTCTACCCGAGAGAGCCTGGTGAACGTACGTATAGTCTACCCCAGAGAGAGTGGTGAACGTACGTGTAGTCTACCCCAGTGAACATGGTGAACGTACGTGTAGTCTACCCCAGAGAGTATGGTGGACGTACGTGTAGTCTACCACAGAGACGATGGTGAACGTACCTACAGTCTACCCCAGAGAGCCCGGTGAACGTATGTGTAGTCTACCCCAGAGAGCATGGTGAACGTACGTGTAGTCTACACCAGAGAGCATGGTGAACCTACGAGTAGTCTACCCCAGAAAGCACGGTGAACGTACGTGTAGTCTACCCCAGAGGGCCTAGTGAACGTACGTGTAGTCTACCCCAAGGAGCATGGTGAACGTACGTGTAGTCTACCCCAAGGAGCATGGTGAACGTACGTGTAGTCCAACCCAGAGAGCATGGTGAACGTACGTGCAGTATACCCCAGAGGGCATGGTGAACGTACGTGCAGTCTACCCCAGAGAGCATGGTGAACGTACGTGTAGTCTACCCCAGAGTGCTTGGTGAACGTACGTGTAGTCTATCCCACAGAGCTTGGTGAACGTACGTATAGTCTACCCCAGAGAGCCTTTTGAACGTACATGTAGTCTACCCCAGAGAGCATGGTGAACGTACGTGTAGTCTACCCCAGAGAGCATGGTGAACGTACGTGTAGTCTACCCCAGAGAGCACGGTGAACGTACGTCTAGTCAAACCCAGACGGCATGGTGAACGTACGTGTAGTCTACCCCAGAGAGCATGGTGAACGTACGTGTAGTCTACCCCAGAGAGCCTGGTGAACGTACGTGTAGTCTACCCCAGAGAGTCTGGTGAACGTACGTATAGTCTACCCCAGAGAGCATGGTGAACGTACGTGTAGTCTACCCCAGTGAACATTGTGAACGTACGTGTAGTCTACGCCAGAGAGCATGGTGAACATACATGCAGTCTACCCCAGAGACCCTGGTGAACGTACGTATTGTCTACCCCAGAGAGCATGGTGAACGTACGTGTAGTTTACCCCAGTAAACATTGTGAACGTACGTGTAGTCTACCCCAGAGAGCATGGTGAACGTACGTGTAGTCTACCCCAGAGAGCACGGTGAACGTACGTCTAGTCAAACCCAGACGGCATGGTGAACGTACGTGTAGTCTACCCCAGAGAGCATGGTGAACGTACGTGTAGTCTACCCCAGAGAGCCTGGTGAACGTACGTGTAGTCTACCCCAGAGAGTCTGGTGAACGTACGTATAGTCTACCCCAGAGAGCATGGTGAACGTACGTGTAGTCTACCCCAGTGAACATTGTGAACGTACGTGTAGTCTACCCCAGAGAGCATGGTGAACATACATGCAGTCTACCCCAGAGACCCTGGTGAACGTACGTATTGTCTACCCCAGAGAGCATGGTGAACGTACGTGTAGTTTACCCCAGTAAACATTGTGAACGTACGTGTAGTCTACCCCAGAGAGCATGGTGAATATACAAGTAGTCTACCCCAGGGAACCTGGTGAACGTACATGTAGTCTACCCCAGAGAGCATGATGAACGTACGTGTAGTCTACCCCAGAGAGCCTGGTGAAGGTACGTGTAATCTACCCCAGAGAGCCTGGCGAACGTACATGTAGTCTACCCAAGAGAGCATGATGAACGTACGTGTAGTCTACCCCAGAGAGCCCGGTGAACGTACGTGTAGTCTACCCCAGAGAGCCCGGTGAACCTACGTGTAGTCTACATCAGAGAGCCTAGTGAACGTACGTGTCGTCTACCCCAGAGAGCCCGGTGAACGTACGTGTAGTCTACCCCACAGAGCATGGTGAACATACGTGTAGCCTACCCCAGAGAGCATGGTGAACGGACGTGTAGTCTACCCCAGAGAGCATGGTGAACGTACGTGTAGTCTACCCCAGAGAACCTAGTGAACGTACGTGTAGTCTACCCCAGAGAGCCCGGTGAACGTACGTGTAGTCTACATCAGAGAGCCTAGTGAACGTACGTGTAGTCTACCCCAGAGAGCCCGGTGAACGTACGTGTAGTCTACCCCACAGAGCATGGTGAACATACGTGTAGCCTACCCCAGAGAGCATGGTGAACGGACGTGTAGTCTACCCCAGAGAGCATGGTGAACGTACGTGTAGTCTACCCCAGAGAGCATGGTGAACGTTCGTGTAGTCTACCCCAGAGAGCATGGTGAACGTACGTGTAGTCTACCCCAGAGAGCATGGTGAACGTACGTGTACTCTACCCCAGAGCGCATCTTGAACGTACGTGTAGTCTACCCGAGAGAGCCTGGTGAACGTACGTATAGTCTAGCCCAGATAGAGTGGTGAACGTACGTGTAGTCTACCCCAGTGAACATGGTGAAAGTTCGTGTAGTCTACCCCAGAGAGCACGGTGAATGTACGTGTACTCTACCCCAGAGAGCATGGTGAACGTACGTGTAGTCTACCCCAGAGAGCCTAGTGAACGCACGTGTAGTCTACCCCAGAGAGCATGGTGAACGTACGTGTAGTCTACCGGAGAGAGCCTGGTGAACGTACGTGTAGTCTAACCCAGAGAGCATGGTAAACGAACGTGTAGTCTACCCCAGAGAGCATGGTGAACGTACGTGTACTCTACCCCAGAGCGCATGGTGAACGTACGTGTAGTCTACCGGAGAGAGCCTGGTGAACGTACGTGTAGTCTACCCCAGAGAGCATGGTGAACGTTCGTATAGTCTACCCCAGAGAGCATGGTGAACGTACGTGTAGTCTACCCGAGAGAGCCTGGTGAACGTACGTATAGTCTACCCCAGAGAGAGTGGTGAACGTACGTGTAGTCTACCCCAGTGAGCATGGTGAACGTACGTGTAGTCTACCCCAGAGAGTCTGGTGAACGTACGTATAGTCTACCCCAGAGAGCATGGTGAACGTACGTGTAGTCTACCCCAGTGAACATTGTGAACGTACGTGTAGTCTACCCCAGAGAGCATGGTGAACATACATGCAGTCTACCCCAGAGACCCTGGTGAACGTACGTATTGTCTACCCCAGAGAGCATGGTGAACGTACGTGTAGTTTACCCCAGTAAACATTGTGAACGTACGTGTAGTCTACCCCAGAGAGCATGGTGAATATACAAGTAGTCTACCCCAGAGAACCTGGTGAACGTACATGTAGTCTACCCCAGAGAGCATGATGAACGTACGTGTAGTCTACCCCAGAGAGCCTGGTGAAGGTACGTGTAATCTACCCCAGAGAGCCTGGCGAACGTACATGTAGTCTACCCAAGAGAGCATGATGAACGTACGTGTAGTCTACCCCAGAGAACCTAGTGAACGTACGTGTAGTCTACCCCAGAGAGCCCGGTGAACGTAGGTGTAGTCTACATCAGAGAGCCTAGTGAACGTACGTGTAGTCTACCCCAGAGAGCCCGGTGAACGTACGTGTAGTCTACCCCACAGAGCATGGTGAACATACGTGTAGCCTACCCCAGAGAGCATGGTGAACGGACGTGTAGTCTACCCCAGAGAGCATGGTTAACGTACGTGTAGTCTACCCCAGAGAGCATGGTGAACGTTCGTGTAGTCTACCCCAGAGAGCATGGTGAACGTTCGTGTAGTCTACCGCAGAGAGCATGGTGAACGTACGTGTAGTCTACCCCAGAGAGCATGGTGAACGTACGTGTACTCTACCCCAGAGCGCATCCTGAACGTACGTGTAGTCTACCCGAGAGAGCCTGGTGAACGTACGTATAGTCTACCCCAGATAGAGTGGTGAACGTACGTGTAGTCTACCCCAGTGAACATGGTGAAAGTTCGTGTAGTCTACCCCAGAGAGCACGGTGAATGTACGTGTACTCTACCCCAGAGAGCATGGTGAACGTACGTGTAGTCTACCCCAGAGAGCCTAGTGAACGCACGTGTAGTCTACCCCAGAGAGCATGGTGAACGTACGTGTAGTCTACCGGAGAGAGCCTGGTGAACGTACGTGTAGTCTAACCCAGAGAGCATGGTAAACGAACGTGTAGTCTACCCCAGAGAGCATGGTGAACGTACGTGTACTCTACCCCAGAGCGCATGGTGAACGTACGTGTAGTCTACCGGAGAGAGCCTGGTGAACGTACGTGTAGTCTACCCCAGAGAGCATGGTGAACGTTCGTATAGTCTACCCCAGAGAGCATGGTGAACGTACGTGTAGTCTACCCGAGAGAGCCTGGTGAACGTACGTATAGTCTACCCCAGAGAGAGTGGTGAACGTACGTGTAGTCTACCCCAGTGAGCATGGTGAACGTACGTGTAGTCTACCCCAGAGAGTCTGGTGAACGTACGTATAGTCTACCCCAGAGAGCATGGTGAACGTACGTGTAGTCTACCCCAGTGAACATTGTGAACGTACGTGTAGTCTACCCCAGAGAGCATGGTGAACATACATGCAGTCTACCCCAGAGACCCTGGTGAACGTACGTATTGTCTACCCCAGAGAGCATGGTGAACGTACGTGTAGTTTACCCCAGTAAACATTGTGAACGTACGTGTAGTCTACCCCAGAGAGCATGGTGAATATACAAGTAGTCTACCCCAGAGAACCTGGTGAACGTACATGTAGTCTACCCCAGAGAGCATGATGAACGTACGTGTAGTCTACCCCAGAGAGCCTGGTGAAGGTACGTGTAATCTACCCCAGAGAGCCTGGCGAACGTACATGTAGTCTACCCAAGAGAGCATGATGAACGTACGTGTAGTCTACCCCAGAGAACCTAGTGAACGTACGTGTAGTCTACCCCAGAGAGCCCGGTGAACGTAGGTGTAGTCTACATCAGAGAGCCTAGTGAACGTACGTGTAGTCTACCCCAGAGAGCCCGGTGAACGTACGTGTAGTCTACCCCACAGAGCATGGTGAACATACGTGTAGCCTACCCCAGAGAGCATGATGAACGGACGTGTAGTCTACCCCAGAGAGCATGGTGAACGTACGTGTAGTCTACCCCAGAGAGCATGGTGAACGTTCGTGTTGTCTACCCCAGAGAGCATGGTGAACGTACGTGTAGTCTACCCCAGAGAGCATGGTGAACGTACGTGTACTCTACCCCAGAGCGCATCTTGAACGTACGTGTAGTCTACCCGAGAGAGCCTGGTGAACGTACGTATAGTCTACCCCAGAGAGCATGGTGAACGTTCGTATAGTCTACCCCAGAGAGCATGGTGAACGTACGTGTAGTCTACCCGAGAGAGCCTGGTGAACGTACGTATAATCTACCCCAGAGAGAGTGGTGAACGTACGTGTAGTCTACCCCAGTGAACATGGTGAACGTACGTGTAGTCTACCCCAGAGAGTATGGTGAACGTACGTGTAGTCTACCACAGAGAGCATGGTGAACGTACGTGTAGTCTACACCAGAGAGCATGGTGAACCTACGAGTAGTCTACCCCAGAAAGCATGGTGAACGTACGTGCAGTATACCCCAGAGGGCATGGTGAACGTACGTGTAGTCTACCCCAAGGAGCATGGTGAACGTACGTGTAGTCCAACCCAGAGAGCATGGTGAACGTACGTGCAGTATACCCCAGAGGGCATGGTGAACGTACGTGCAGTCTACCCCAGAGAGCATGGTGAACGTACGTGTAGTCTACCCCAGAGTGCTTGGTGAACGTACGTGTAGTCTATCCCACAGAGCTTGGTGAACGTACGTATAGTCTACCCCAGAGAGCCTTTTGAACGTACATGTAGTCTACCCCAGAGAGCATGGTGAACGTACGTGTAGTCTACCCCAGAGAGCATGGTGAACGTACGTGTAGTCTACCCCAGAGAGCATGGTGAACGTACGTGTAGTCCACCCCAGAGAGCATGGTGAACGTACGTGTAGTCTACCCCAGAGAACATGGTGAACGTACGTGTAGTCTACCCCAGAGAGCATGGTGAACGTACGTGTAGTCTACCCCAGAGAGCCTAGTGAACTTACGTGTAGTCTACCCCAGAGAGCATGGTGAACGTACGTGTAGTCTACCCCAGAGAGCCTGGTGAACGTACGTATAGTCTACCCCAGAGAGCATGGTGAACGTACGTGTAGTCAACCGAAGAGAGCATGGTGAACGTACGTGTAGTCTACCGCAGAGAGCCTGGTGAACGTACGTGTAGTCCACCCCAGAGAGCATGGTGAACGTACGTCTAGTCTACCCCAGAGAGCATTGTGAACGTACGTGTAGTCTACACCAGAGAGCATGGTGAACGTACGTGTAGTCTACCCCAGAAATTATGGTGAACGTACGTGTAGTCTACCCCAAAGAGCATGGTGAACGTACGTGTAGTCTACCTCAGAGAGCATGGTGAACGTACGTGTAGTCTACCCCAGAGAGCCTAGTGAACGTACGTGTAGTCTACCCCAGAGAGCATGGTGAACGTACGTGTAGTCTACCCCAGAGAGCCTGGTGAACGTACGTATAGTCTACCCCAGAGAGCATGGTGAACGTACGTGTAGTCAACCCCAGAGAGCATCGCGAACGTACGTCTAGTCTACCCCAGAGAGCATGGTGAACGTACGTATAGTCTACCCCAGAGGGCCCCGTAAACGTACGTGTAGTCTACCCCAGAGAGCATGGTGAACGTACGTGTAGTCTACCCCAGAGAGCATGGTGAACGTACGTGTAGTCTACCCCAGAGAGCACGGTGAACGTACGTGTAGTCTACCCCTGAGAGCATGGTGAACGTACGTGTAGTCTACCCCAGAGAGGATGGTGAACGTACGTGTAGTCTACCCCAGAGAGTCTGGTGAACGTACGTATAGTCTACCCCAGAGAGCATGGTGAACGTACGTGTAGTCTACCACAGTGAACATTGTGAACGTACGTGTAGTCTACCCCAGAGAGCATGGTGAACATACATGCAGTCTACCCCAGAGACCCTGGTGAACGTACGTATTGTCTACCCCAGAGAGCATGGTGAACGTACGTGTAGTTTACCCCAGTAAACATTGTGAACGTACGTGTAGTCTACCCCAGAGAGCATGGTGAATATACAAGTAGTCTACCCCAGAGAACCTGGTGAACGTACATGTAGTCTACCCCAGAGAGCATGATGAACGTACGTGTAGTCTACCCCAGAGAGCCTGGTGAAGGTACGTGTAATCTACCCCAGAGAGCCTGGCGAACGTACATGTAGTCTACCCAAGAGAGCATGATGAACGTACGTGTAGTCTACCCCAGAGAACCTAGTGAACGTACGTGTAATCTACCCCAGAGAGCCCGGTGAACGTAGGTGTAGTCTACATCAGAGAGCCTAGTGAACGTACGTGTAGTCTACCCCAGAGAGCCCGGTGAACGTGCGTGTGGTCTACCCCAGAGAGCATGATGAACATACGTGTAGCCTACCCCAGAGAGCATGGTGAACGGACGTGTAGTCTACCCCAGAGAGCATGGTGAACGTACGTGTAGTCTACCCCAGAGAGCATGGAGAACGTTCGTGTAGTCTACCCCAGAGAGCATGGTGAACGTACGTGTAGTCTACCCCAGAGAGCATGGTGAACGTACGTGTACTCTACCCCAGAGCGCATCTTGAACGTACGTGTAGTCTACCCGAGAGAGCATGGTGAACGTACGTATAGTCTACCCCAGATAGAGTGGTGAACGTACGTGTAGTCTACCCCAGTGAACATGGTGAAAGTTCGTGTAGTCTACCCCAGAGAGCACGGTGAATGTACGTGTACTCTACCCCAGAGAGCATGGTGAACGTACGTGTAGTCTACCCCAGAGAGCCTAGTGAACGCACGTGTAGTCTACCCCAGAGAGCATGGTGAACGAACGTGTAGTCTACCCCAGAGAGAGTGGTGAACGTACGTGTAGTCTACCCCAGAGAGCATGGTGAACGTACGTGTAGTCTACCCCAGTGAACATTGTGAACGTACGTGTAGTCTACCCCAGAGAGCATGGTGAACATACATGCAGTCTACCCCAGAGACCCTGGTGAACGTACGTATTGTCTACCCCAGAGAGCATGGTGAACGTACGTGTAGTCTACCCCAGTGAACATTGTGAACGTACGTGTAGTCTACCCCAGTGAACATGGTGAAAGTTCGTGTAGTCTACCCCAGAGAGCACGGTGAATGTACGTGTAGTCTACCACAGAGACGATGGTGAACGTACCTACAGTCTACCCCAGAGAGCCCGGTGAACGTATGTGTAGTCTACCCCAGAGAGCATTGTGAACGTACGTGTAGTCTACCCCAGAGAGCATTGTGAACGTACGTGTAATCTACCCCAGAGTGCCTAGTGAACGTACGTGTAGTCTACCCCAGAGAGCCCGGCGAACGTACGTGTAGCCTACCCCAGAGAGCCCAGTGAACGTACGTGTAGTCTACCCCAGAGAGCCTGGAGAACGTACGTGAAGTCTACCCCAGAGAGCATGGTGAACGTACGTGTAGTCTACCCCAGATAGCCTAGTGAACGCACGTGTAGTCTACCCCAGAGAGCATGGTGAACGTACGTGTAGTCTACCCCAGAGAGCATGGTGAACGTTCGTATAGTCTACCCCAGAGAGCATGGTGAACGTACGTGTAGTCTACCCCAGAGAGTATGGTGAACGTACGTGTAGTCTACCACAGAGACCCTGGTGAACGTACCTACAGTCTACCCCAGAGAGCCCGGTGAACGTATGTGTAGTCTACCCCAGAGAGCATGGTGAACGTACGTGTAGTCTACCCCAGAGAGCCTAGTGAACGCACGTGTAGTCTACCCCAGAGAGCATGGTGAACGTTCGTATAGTCTACCCCAGAGAGCATGGTGAACGTACGTGTAGTCTACACGAGAGAGCCTGGTGAACGTACGTATAGTCTACCCCAGAGAGAGTGGTGAACGTACGTGTAGTCTACCCCAGTGAGCATGGTGAACGTACGTGTAGTCTACCCCAGAGAGTCTGGTGAACGTACGTATAGTCTACCCCAGAGAGCATGGTGAACGTACGTGTAGTCTACCCCAGTGAACATTGTGAACGTACGTGTAGTCTACCCCAGATAGCATGGTGAACATACATGCAGTCTACCCCAGAGACCCTGGTGAACGTACGTATTGTCTACCCCAGAGAGCATGGTGAACGTACGTGTAGTTTACCCCAGTAAACATTGTGAACGTACGTGTAGTCTACCCCAGAGAGCATGGTGAATATACAAGTAGTCTACCCCAGAGAACCTGGTGAACGTACATGTAGTCTACCCCAGAGAGCATGATGAACGTACGTGTAGTCTACCCCAGAGAGCCTGGTGAAGGTACGTGTAATCTACCCCAGAGAGCCTGGCGAACGTACATGTAGTCTACCCAAGAGAGCATGATGAACGTACGTGTAGTCTACCCCAGAGAACCTAGTGAACGTACGTGTAGTCTACCCCAGAGAGCCCGGTGAACGTAGGTGTAGTCTACATCAGAGAGCCTAGTGAACGTACGTGTAGTCTACCCCAGAGAGCCCGGTGAACGTACGTGTAGTCTACCCCACAGAGCATGGTGAACATACGTGTAGCCTACCCCAGAGAGCATGATGAACGGACGTGTAGTCTACCCCAGAGAGCATGGTGAACGTACGTGTAGTCTACCCCAGAGAGCATGGTGAACGTTCGTGTTGTCTACCCCAGAGAGCATGGTGAACGTACGTGTAGTCTACCCCAGAGAGCATGGTGAACGTACGTGTACTCTACCCCAGAGCGCATCTTGAACGTACGTGTAGTCTACCCGAGAGAGCCTGGTGAACGTACGTATAGTCTACCCCAGAGAGCATGGTGAACGTTCGTATAGTCTACCCCAGAGAGCATGGTGAACGTACGTGTAGTCTACCCGAGAGAGCCTGGTGAACGTACGTATAATCTACCCCAGAGAGAGTGGTGAACGTACGTGTAGTCTACCCCAGTGAACATGGTGAACGTACGTGTAGTCTACCCCAGAGAGTATGGTGAACGTACGTGTAGTCTACCACAGAGAGCATGGTGAACGTACGTGTAGTCTACACCAGAGAGCATGGTGAACCTACGAGTAGTCTACCCCAGAAAGCATGGTGAACGTACGTGCAGTATACCCCAGAGGGCATGGTGAACGTACGTGTAGTCTACCCCAAGGAGCATGGTGAACGTACGTGTAGTCCAACCCAGAGAGCATGGTGAACGTACGTGCAGTATACCCCAGAGGGCATGGTGAACGTACGTGCAGTCTACCCCAGAGAGCATGGTGAACGTACGTGTAGTCTACCCCAGAGTGCTTGGTGAACGTACGTGTAGTCTATCCCACAGAGCTTGGTGAACGTACGTATAGTCTACCCCAGAGAGCCTTTTGAACGTACATGTAGTCTACCCCAGAGAGCATGGTGAACGTACGTGTAGTCTACCCCAGAGAGCATGGTGAACGTACGTGTAGTCTACCCCAGAGAGCATGGTGAACGTACGTGTAGTCCACCCCAGAGAGCATGGTGAACGTACGTGTAGTCTACCCCAGAGAACATGGTGAACGTACGTGTAGTCTACCCCAGAGAGCATGGTGAACGTACGTGTAGTCTACCCCAGAGAGCCTAGTGAACTTACGTGTAGTCTACCCCAGAGAGCATGGTGAACGTACGTGTAGTCTACCCCAGAGAGCCTGGTGAACGTACGTATAGTCTACCCCAGAGAGCATGGTGAACGTACGTGTAGTCAACCGAAGAGAGCATGGTGAACGTACGTGTAGTCTACCGCAGAGAGCCTGGTGAACGTACGTGTAGTCCACCCCAGAGAGCATGGTGAACGTACGTCTAGTCTACCCCAGAGAGCATTGTGAACGTACGTGTAGTCTACACCAGAGAGCATGGTGAACGTACGTGTAGTCTACCCCAGAAATTATGGTGAACGTACGTGTAGTCTACCCCAAAGAGCATGGTGAACGTACGTGTAGTCTACCTCAGAGAGCATGGTGAACGTACGTGTAGTCTACCCCAGAGAGCCTAGTGAACGTACGTGTAGTCTACCCCAGAGAGCATGGTGAACGTACGTGTAGTCTACCCCAGAGAGCCTGGTGAACGTACGTATAGTCTACCCCAGAGAGCATGGTGAACGTACGTGTAGTCAACCCCAGAGAGCATCGCGAACGTACGTCTAGTCTACCCCAGAGAGCATGGTGAACGTACGTATAGTCTACCCCAGAGGGCCCCGTAAACGTACGTGTAGTCTACCCCAGAGAGCATGGTGAACGTACGTGTAGTCTACCCCAGAGAGCATGGTGAACGTACGTGTAGTCTACCCCAGAGAGCACGGTGAACGTACGTGTAGTCTACCCCTGAGAGCATGGTGAACGTACGTGTAGTCTACCCCAGAGAGGATGGTGAACGTACGTGTAGTCTACCCCAGAGAGTCTGGTGAACGTACGTATAGTCTACCCCAGAGAGCATGGTGAACGTACGTGTAGTCTACCACAGTGAACATTGTGAACGTACGTGTAGTCTACCCCAGAGAGCATGGTGAACATACATGCAGTCTACCCCAGAGACCCTGGTGAACGTACGTATTGTCTACCCCAGAGAGCATGGTGAACGTACGTGTAGTTTACCCCAGTAAACATTGTGAACGTACGTGTAGTCTACCCCAGAGAGCATGGTGAATATACAAGTAGTCTACCCCAGAGAACCTGGTGAACGTACATGTAGTCTACCCCAGAGAGCATGATGAACGTACGTGTAGTCTACCCCAGAGAGCCTGGTGAAGGTACGTGTAATCTACCCCAGAGAGCCTGGCGAACGTACATGTAGTCTACCCAAGAGAGCATGATGAACGTACGTGTAGTCTACCCCAGAGAACCTAGTGAACGTACGTGTAATCTACCCCAGAGAGCCCGGTGAACGTAGGTGTAGTCTACATCAGAGAGCCTAGTGAACGTACGTGTAGTCTACCCCAGAGAGCCCGGTGAACGTGCGTGTGGTCTACCCCAGAGAGCATGATGAACATACGTGTAGCCTACCCCAGAGAGCATGGTGAACGGACGTGTAGTCTACCCCAGAGAGCATGGTGAACGTACGTGTAGTCTACCCCAGAGAGCATGGAGAACGTTCGTGTAGTCTACCCCAGAGAGCATGGTGAACGTACGTGTAGTCTACCCCAGAGAGCATGGTGAACGTACGTGTACTCTACCCCAGAGCGCATCTTGAACGTACGTGTAGTCTACCCGAGAGAGCATGGTGAACGTACGTATAGTCTACCCCAGATAGAGTGGTGAACGTACGTGTAGTCTACCCCAGTGAACATGGTGAAAGTTCGTGTAGTCTACCCCAGAGAGCACGGTGAATGTACGTGTACTCTACCCCAGAGAGCATGGTGAACGTACGTGTAGTCTACCCCAGAGAGCCTAGTGAACGCACGTGTAGTCTACCCCAGAGAGCATGGTGAACGAACGTGTAGTCTACCCCAGAGAGAGTGGTGAACGTACGTGTAGTCTACCCCAGAGAGCATGGTGAACGTACGTGTAGTCTACCCCAGTGAACATTGTGAACGTACGTGTAGTCTACCCCAGAGAGCATGGTGAACATACATGCAGTCTACCCCAGAGACCCTGGTGAACGTACGTATTGTCTACCCCAGAGAGCATGGTGAACGTACGTGTAGTCTACCCCAGTGAACATTGTGAACGTACGTGTAGTCTACCCCAGTGAACATGGTGAAAGTTCGTGTAGTCTACCCCAGAGAGCACGGTGAATGTACGTGTAGTCTACCACAGAGACGATGGTGAACGTACCTACAGTCTACCCCAGAAAGCCCGGTGAACGTATGTGTAGTCTACCCCAGAGAGCATTGTGAACGTACGTGTAGTCTACCCCAGAGAGCATTGTGAACGTACGTGTAATCTACCCCAGAGTGCCTAGTGAACGTACGTGTAGTCTACCCCAGAGAGCCCGGCGAACGTACGTGTAGCCTACCCCAGAGAGCCCAGTGAACGTACGTGTAGTCTACCCCAGAGAGCCTGGAGAACGTACGTGAAGTCTACCCCAGAGAGCATGGTGAACGTACGTGTAGTCTACCCCAGATAGCCTAGTGAACGCACGTGTAGTCTACCCCAGAGAGCATGGTGAACGTACGTGTAGTCTACCCCAGAGAGCATGGTGAACGTTCGTATAGTCTACCCAAGAGAGCATGGTGAACGTACGTGTAGTCTACCCCAGAGAGTATGGTGAACGTACGTGTAGTCTACCACAGAGACCCTGGTGAACGTACCTACAGTCTACCCCAGAGAGCCCGGTGAACGTATGTGTAGTCTACCCCAGAGAGCATGGTGAACGTACGTGTAGTCTACCCCAGAGAGCCTAGTGAACGCACGTGTAGTCTACCCCAAAGAGCATGGTGAACGAACGTGTAGTCTACTGCAGAGAGCATGGTGAACGTACGTGTACTCTACCCCAGAGCGCATGGTGAACGTACGTGTAGTCTACCCGAGAGAGCCTGGTGAACGTACGTATAGTCTACCCCAGAGAGAGTGGTGAACGTACGTGTAGTCTACCCCAGTGAACATGGTGAACGTACGTGTAGTCTACCCCAGAGAGTATGGTGAACGTACGTGTAGTCTACCACAGAGACCCTGGTGAACGTACCTACAGTCTACCCCAGAGAGCCCGGTGAACGTATGTGTAGTCTACCCCAGAGAGCATGGTGAACGTACGTGTAGTCTACCTCAAAGAGCATGGTGAACGTACGTGTAGTCTACCCCAGGGAGCATGGTGAACGTACGTGTAGTCTACCCCAGAGAGCCTCGTGAACGTACGTATAGTCTACCCCAGAGAGCATGGTGAACGTACGTGTAGTCTACACCAGAGAGCATGGTGAACGTACGTGTAGTCTACCCCAGAACGCATGGTGAACGTACGTGTAGTCTACCTCAAAGAGCATGGTGAACGTACGTGTAGTCTACCCCAGGGAGCATGGTGGACGTACGTGTAGTCTACCCCAGAGAGCCTCGTGAACGTACGTATAGTCTACCCCAGAGAGCATGGTGAACGTACGTGTAGTCAACCCCAGAGAGCATGGTGAACGTATGTGTAGTCTACCTCAAAGAGCATGGTGAACGTACGTATAGTCTACCCCAGAGAGCATGGGGAACGTACGTGTAGTCTACCCCAGAGTGCTTGGTGAACGTACGTGTAGTCTATCCCACAGAGCTTGGTGAAGGTACGTATAGTCTACCCCAGAGAGCATGGTGAACGTACATGTAGTCTACCCCAGAGAACATGGTGAACGTACGTGTAGTCTACCCCAAGGAGCATGGTGAACGTACGTGTAGTCCAACCCAGAGGGCATGGTGAACGTACGTGCAGTATACCCCAGAGGGTATGGTGAACGTGCGTGTAGTCTACCCCAGAGAGCATGGTGAACGTACGTGTAGTCTACCCCAGAGTGCTTGGTGAACGTACGTGTAGTCTATCCCACAGAGCTTGGTGAACGTACGTATAGTCTACCCCAGAGAGCATGGTGAACGTACATGTAGTCTACCCCAGAGAACATGGTGAACGTACGTGTAGTCTACCGCAGAGGGCCTGGTGAACGTACGTGTAGTCTACCCCAGAGAGCATTGTGAACGTACGTGTAGTCTACACCAGAGAGCATGGTGAACGTACGTGTAGTCTACCCCAGAAAGTATGGTGAACGTACGTGTAGTCTACCCCAGAGGGCCTAGTGAACGTACGTGTAATCTACCCCAAGGAGCATGGTGAACGTACGTGTAGTCTACCCCAAAGTGCATGGTGAACGTACGTGTAGTCTACCCCAAAGAGCATGGTGAACGTACGTGTAGTCTACCCCAGGGAGCATGGTGAACGTACGTGTAGTCTACCCCAGAGAGCCTGGTGAACGTACGTATAGTCTACCCCAGAGAGCATGGTGAACGTACGTGTAGTCAACCCCAGAGAGCATCGCGAACGCACGTCTAGTCTACCCCAGAGAGCCTGGTGAACGTACGTGTAGTCTACCCCAGAGAGCATGGTGAACGTACGTGTATTCTACCCCAGAGAGCATGGTGAACGTACGTGTAGTCTACCCCAGAGAGCATGGTGAACGTACGTGTAGTCTACCCCAGAGAGCACGGTGAACGTACGTGTAGTCTACCCCAGAGAGCATGGTGAACGTACGTGTAGTCTACCCCAGAGGGCCTAGTAAACGTACGTGTAGTCTACCCCAGAGAGCACGGTGAACGTCGTGTAGTCTACCCCAGAGAGCATGGTGAACGTACGTGTAGTCTACCCCGGAGAGCACGGTGAACGTACGTCTAGTCAAACCCAGAGGGCATGGTGAACGTACGTGTAGTCTACCCCAGAGGGCCTAGTAAACGTACGTGTAGTCTACCCCAGAGAGCCCAGTCAACGTACGTGTAGTCAACCACAGAGAGCCTGGTGAACGTACGTGTAGTCTACCCCAGAGAGTCTGGTGAACGTACGTGTAGTCTACCCCAGTGAACATTGTGAACGTACGTGTAGTCTACCCGAGAGAGCATGGTGAACATACATGCAGTCTACCCCAGAGACCCTGGTGAACGTACGTATTGTCTACCCCAGAGAGCATGGTGAACGTACGTGTAGTCTACCCCAGTAAACATTGTGAACGTACGTGTAGTCTACCCCAGAGAGCATGGTGAATATACAAGTAGTCTACCCCAGAGAACCTGGTGAACGTACATGTAGTCTACCCCAGAGAGCATGATGAACGTACGTGTAGTCTACCCCAGAGAGAGTGGTGAAGGTACGTGTAGTCTACCCCAGAGAGCCTGGCGAACGTACATGTAGTCTACCCAAGAGAGCATGATGAACGTACGTGTAGTCTACCCCAGAGAACCTAGTGAACGTACGTGTAGTCTACCCCAGAGAGCCCGGTGAACGTACGTGTAGTCTACCTCAGAGAGCCTAGTGAACGTACGTGTCGTCTACCCCAGAGAGCCCGGTGAACGTACGTGTAGTCTACCCCACAGAGCATGGTGAACATACGTGTAGCCTACCCCAGAGAGCCTGGTGAACGGACGTGTAGTCTACCCCAGAGAGCATGGTGAACGTTCGTGTAGTCTACCCCAGAGAGCATGGTGAACGTTCGTGTAGTCTACCCCAGAGAGCATGGTGAACGTACGTGTACTCTACCCCAGTGCGCATCTTGAACGTACGTGTAGTCTACCCGAGAGAGCCTGGTGAACGTACGTATAGTCTACCCCAGAGAGAGTGGTGAACGTACGTGTAGTCTACCCCAGTGAACATGGTGAAAGTTCGTGTAGTCTACCCCAGAGAGCACGGTGAATGTACGTGTACTCTACCCCAGAGAGCACGGTGAATGTACGTGTAGTCTACCCCAGAGAGCCTAGTGAACGCACGTGTAGTCTACCCCAGAGAGCATGGTGAACGTACGTGTAGTCTACCGGAGAGAGCCTGGTGAACGTACGTGTAGTCTAACCCAGAGAGCATGGTGAACGAACGTGTAGTCTACCGCAGAGAGCATGGTGAACGTACGTGCACTCTACCCCAGAGAGCATGGTGAACCTACGTGTAGTCTACCGGAGAGAGCCTGGTGAACGTACGTGTAGTCTACCCCAGAGAGCATGGTGAACGTACGTGTAGTCTACCCCAGAGTGCCTACTGAACGTACGTGTAGTCTACCCAAGAGAGTATGGTGAACGTACGTGTAGTCTAGAACAGAGACGATGGTGAACGTACCTACAGTCTACCCCAGAGAGCCCGGTGAACGTATGTGTAGTCTACCCCAGAGAGCATGGTGAACGTACGTGTAGTCTACACCAGAGAGCATGGTGAACCTACGTGTAGTCTACCCCAGAAAGCATGGTGAACGTACGTGTAGTCTACCCCAGAGGGCCTAGTGAACGCACGTGTAGTCTACCCCAAGGAGCATGGTGAACGTACGTGTAGTCTACCCCAAGGAGCATGGTGAACGTACGTGTAGTCTACCCCAAGGAGCATGGTGAACGTACGTGTAGTCCAACCCAGAGAGCATGGTGAACGTACGTGCAGTATACCCCAGAGGGCATGGTGAACGTACGTGTAGTCTACCCCAGAGAGCATGGTGAACGTACGTGTAGTCTACCCCAGAGTGCTTGGTGAACGTACGTGTAGTCTATCCCACAGAGCTTGGTGAACGTACGTATAGTCTACCCCAGAGAGCCTTTTGAACGTACATGTAGTCTACCCCAGAGAGCATGGTGAACGTATGTGTAGTCTACCCCAGAGAGCATGGTGAACATACGTGTAGTCTACCGCAGAGAGCCTGGTGAACGTACGTGTAGTCTACCCCAGAGAGCATTGTGAACGTACGTGTAGTCTACACCAGAGAGCATGGTGAACGTACGTGTAGTCTACCCCAGAAAGTATGGTGAACGTACGTGTAGTCTACCCCAAAGAGCATGGTGAACGTACGTGTAGTCTACCCCAGAGAGCATGGTGAACATACATGTAGTCTACCCCAGAGACCCTGGTGAACGTACGTGTAGTCTACCCCAGAGAGCCTTTTGAACGTACATGTAGTCTACCCCAGAGAGCATGGTGAACGTATGTGTAGTCTACCCCAGAGAGCATGGTGAACATACGTGTAGTCTACCGCAGAGAGCCTGGTGAACGTACGTGTAGTATACCCCAGAGAGCATTGTGAACGTACGTGTAGTCTACCCCAGAGAGCATGGTGAACGTACGTGTAGTCTACCCCAGAAAGTATGGTGAACGTACGTGTAGTCTACCCCAAAGAGCATGGTGAACGTACGTGTAGTCTACCCCAGAGAGCATGGTGAACGTACGTGTAGTCTACCCCAGAGAGCCTGGTGAACGTACGCATAGTCTACCCCAGAGAGCATGGTGAACGTACGTGTAGTCAACCCCAGCGAGCATCGCGAACGTACGTCTAGTCTACCCCAGAGAGCATGGTGAACGTACGTGCAGTCTACCCCAGAGGGCCTCGTAAACGTACGTGTAGTCTATCCCAGAGAGCATGGTGAACGTACGTGTAGTCTACCCCAGAGAGGATGGTGAACGTACGTGTAGTCTATCCCAGAGAGCACGGTGAACGTACGTGTAGTCTACCCCAGAGACCATGGTGAACGTACGTGTAGTCTACCCCAGCGGGCCTAGTAAACGTACTTGTAGTCCACCCCAGAGAGCATGGTGAACGTACGTGTAGTCTACCCCAGAGAGCATGGTGAACGTACGTGTAGTCTACCCCAGAGAGCACGGTGAACGTACGTCTAGTCAAACCCAGAGAGAATGGTGAACGTACGTGTAGTCTACCCCAGCGGGCCTAGTAAACGTACGTGTAGTCTACCCCAGAGAGCCCAGTCAACATACGTGTAGTCAACCACAGAGAGTCTGGTGAACGTACCTGTAGTCTACCCCAGAGAGTCTGGTGAACGTACGTATAGTCTACCCCAGAGAGCATGGTGAACGTACGTGTAATCTACCCCAGTGAACATTGTGAACGTACGTGTAGTCTACCCCAGAGAGCATGGTGAACATACATGTAGTCTACCCCAGAGACCCTGGTGAACGTACGTGTAGTCTACCCAAGAGAGCATGGGGAACGTACGTGTAGTGTACCCCAGAGAGCCTGGTGAACGTACATGAAGTCTACCCCAGAGGGCATGGTGAACATACGTGTAATCTACCCCAGAGAGCCTAGTGAACGTACGTGTAGTCAACACCAGGGAGCCTGGTGAACGTACGTGTAGTCTACCCCAGAGAGCATGGTGAACGTACGTGTAGTCTACCCCAGAGAGCATGGTGAACGTACGTGTAGTCTACCTCAGAGAGCATGGTGAACGTACGTGTAGTCTACCCCAGAGAGCATGGTGAACGTACGTGTAACCTACCGCAGAGAGCATGGTGAACGTACGTGTAGTCCACCACAGAGAGCATGGTGAACGTACGTATAGTCTACCCCAGAGAGCCTGGTGAACGTACGTATTGTCTACCCCAGAGAGCCTAGTGAAGGTACGTGTGGTCTACCCCAGAGAGCATGGTGAACGTACGTGTAGTCTACCCCAGAGAGCCCGGCGAACGTACGTGTAGTCTACCCCAGAGAGCCTTTTGAACGTACGTGTTGTCCACCCCAGAGATCATGGTGAACGTACGTGTAGTCTACCCCAGAGAGCATGGTGAACGTACGTGTAGTCTAACCCAGAGAGCATGGTGAACGTACGTGTAGTCTACCGCAGAGAGCCTGGTGAAGGTATGTGTAGTCTACCCCAGAGAGCATGGTGAACGTACGTGTAGTCTACCCCAGAAAGTATGGTAAACGTACGTGTAATCTACCCCAAAGAGCATGGTGAACGTACGTGTAGTCTACCCCAGGGAGCATGGTGAACGTACGTGTAGTCTACCCCAGAGAGCCTGGTGAATGCACGTATAGTCTACCCCAGAGAGCATGGTGAACGTACGTGTAGTCCACCCCAGAGAGCATGGCGAACGTACGCCTAGTGTACCCCAGAGAGCATGGTGAACGTACGTGTAGTCTACCCCAGAAAGTATGGTAAACGTACGTGTAGTCTACCCCAAGGAGCATGGTGAACGTACCTGTAGTCTACCCCAGGGAGCATGGTGAACGTACGTGTAGTGTACCCTAGAGAGCCCGGTGAACGTACGTGTAGTCTACCCCAGAGAGCCTGGTGAACGTACGTGTAGTCTACCCCAGAGAGCACGGTGAACGTACGTGTAGTCTACCCCAGAGAGCATGGTGAACGTACGTGTAGTCTACCCCAGAGAGCATAGTGCACGTACATGTAGTCTACCCGAGAGAGCCCGGTCAACGTACGTGCAGTCTACCCCAGAGAGCCCAGTCAACGTACGTGTAGTCAACCACAGAGAGCCTGGTGAACGTACGTATAGTCTACCCCAGAGAGCATGGTGAACGTACGTGTAGTCTACCCCAGAGAGCATAGTGCACGTACATGTAGTCTACCCGAGAGAGCCCGGTCAACGTACGTGTAGTCTACCCCAGAGAGCCCAGTCAACGTACGTGTAGTCAACCACAGAGAGCACGGTGAACGTACGTGTAGTCTACCCCAGAGAGCATGGTGAACGTACGTGTAGTCTACCCCAGAGAGCATAGTGCACGTACATGTAGTCTACCCGAGAGAGCCCGGTCAACGTACGTGCAGTCTACCCCAGAGAGCCCAGTCAACGTACGTGTAGTCAACCACAGAGAGCCTGGTGAACGTACGTATAGTCTACCCCAGAGAGCATGGTGAACATACATGTAGTCTTCCCCAGAGATCATGGTGAACGTACGTGTAGTCTACCCCAGAGACCCTGGTGAACGTACGTATAGTCTACCCCAGGGAACCTGGTGAACGTACATGTAGTCTACCCCAGAGAGCCTGGTGATCGTACGTGTAGGCTACCCCAGAGAGCCTAGTGAACGTACGTGTAGTCTACCCCAGAGAGCCTGGTGAACGTACGTATAGTCTACCCCAGAAAGCCTGGGGAACGTACGTGTAGTCTACCCCAGAGAGCCTAATGAACGTACGTATAGTCTACCCCAGAGAGAATGATGAACGTACGTGTAGTCTACCCCAGAGAGCATGGTGAACGTACGTGTAGTCTACCCCAGAGAGCATGGTGAACGTACGTGTAGTCTACCCCAGAAAGTATGGTGAACGTACGTGTAGTCTACCCCAGAGAGCCTAGTGAACGTACGTGTAGTCTACCCCAGAGGGCCTAGTAAACGTACGTGTAGTCTACCCCAGAGAGCCTGGTGAACGTACGTGCAGTCTACCTCAGAGAGCCTAGTGAACGTACGTGTAGTCTACCCCAGAGAGCCTAGTGAACGTACGTGTAGTCTACCCCAGAGAGCCCGGTGAACGTACGTGTAGTCTACCCCAGAGAGCATGGTGAACGTACGTGTAGTCTACCCCAGAGAGCATAGTGCACGTACATCTAGTCTACCCGAGAGAGCCCGGTCAACGTACGTGTAGTCTACCCCAGACAGCCCAGTCAACGTACGTGTAGTCAACCACTGAGAGCCTGGTGAACGTACGTATAGTCTACCCCAGAGAGCATGGTGAACATACATGTAGTCTTCCCCAGAGATCATGGTGAACGTACGTGTAGTCTACCCCAGAGACCCTGGTGAACGTACGTATAGTCTACCCCAGGGAACCTGGTGAACGTACATGTAGTCTACCCCAGAGAGCCTGGTGATCGTACGTGTAGGCTACCCCAGAGAGCCTAGTGAACGTACGTGTAGTCTACCCCAGAGAGCCTGGTGAACGTACGTATAGTCTACCCCAGAAAGCCTGGGGAACGTACGTGTAGTCTACCCCAGAGAGCCTAATGAACGTACGTGTAGTCTACCCCAGAGAGCCTGGTGAACGTACGTATAGTCTACCCCAGAAAGCCTGGGGAACGTACGTGTAGTCTACCCCAGAGAGCCTAATGAACGTACGTGTAGTCTACCCCAGAGAGAATGATGAACGTACGTGTAGTCTACCCCAGAGAGCATGGTGAACGTACGTGTAGTCTACCCCAGAGAGCATGGTGAACGTACGTGTAGTCTACCCCAGAAAGTATGGTGAACGTACGTGTAGTCTACCCCAGAGAGCCTAGTGAACGTACGTGTAGTCTACCCCAGAGGGCCTAGTAAACGTACGTGTAGTCTACCCCAGAGAGCCTGGTGAACGTACGTGCAGTCTACCTCAGAGAGCCTAGTGAACGTACGTGTAGTCTACCCCAGAGAGCCTAGTGAACGTACGTGTAGTCTACCCCAGAGAGCCCGGTGAACGTACGTGTAGTCTACGTCAGAGAGCCTAGTGAACGTACGTGTAGTCTACCCCAGAGAGCCTGTTGAACGTACGTGTAGTCTACCCCAGACAGCATGGTGAACGTACGTGTAGTCTACCTCAGAGAGCATGGGGAACGTACGTGTAGTCTACCCCAGAGAGCATGGTGAACGTACGTGTAGTCTACCCCAGAGAGCATGGTGAACGTACGTGTAGTCTACCCCAGAGAGCCTGGTGAACGTACATGTAATCTACCCCAGAGAGCATGGTGAACGTACGTGTAGTCTACCCCAGAGAGCCTGGTGAACGTACATGTATTCTACCATAGGTAGCATGGTGAACGTACGTGTCGTCTACCCCAGAGAGCCTAGTGAACGTACGTGTAGTCAACACCAGAGCGCCTTGTGAACGTACGTGTAGTCTACCCCAGAATGCATGGTGAACGTACGTGTAGTCTACCCCAGAGAGCATGGTGAACGTACGTGTAGTCCAACCCAGGGAGCATGGTGAACGTACGTGTAGTCTACCCTAGAGAGCATTGTGAACGTACGTATAGTCTACCCCAGAGAGCCCGGTGAACGTACGTGTAGTCAACCCAAGAGAGCATGGTGAACGTACGTGTAGTCTACCCCAGAGAGCCCGGTGAACGTACGTGTAGTCTACCCCAGAGAGCATGGTGAACGTACGTGTAGTCTACCCTAGAGAGCCTGGAGAACGTACGTGTAGTCTACCCCATAGAGCATGGTGAACATACTCTAGCCTACCCTAGAGAGCATGGTGAACGTACGTGTAGTCTACCCCAGAGAGCATCGTGAACGTACGTGTAGTCTACCCCAGAGAGCATGGTGAACGTACGTGTAATCTACCCCAGAGAGCATGGTGAACGTACGTGTAATCTACCCCATAGAGCATGGTGAACATACTCTAGCCTACCCTAGAGAGCATGGTGAACGTACGTGTAGTCTACCCCAGAGAGCATCGTGAACGTACGTGTAGTCTACCCCAGAGATCATGGTGAACGTACGTGTAGTCTACCTCAGAGAGCATGGTGAACGTACGTGTAGTCTACCCCAGAAAGCATGGTGAACGTACGTATAGTCTACCCCAGAAAGCATGGCGAACGTACGTGTAGTCTACCCCAGAGGGCCTTGTGAACGTACGTGTAGTCTACCCCAGAGAGCATGGTGAACGTACGTGTAGTCTACTCGAGAGAGCATGGTGAACGTACGTGTAGTCTACCCCAGAGGGCCTTGTGAACGTACGTGTAGTCTAACCCAGAGAGCATAGTGAACGTATATGTAGTCTACCCCAGAGAGCCTGGTGAACGTACGTGTAGTCTACCCCAGAGAGCCTGGTGAACGTACGTATAGTCTACCCCAGAGAGCCTGGTGAACGTACGTGTAGTCTACCCCAGAGAGCATGGTGAACGTACGTGTAGTCTACCCCAGAGAGCATGGTGAACGTACGTGTAGAATACCCCCGAGAGCATGGTGAACGTACGTGTAGTCTACCCCAGATAGTCTGGTGAACGTTCGTATAGTCTACCCCAGAGAGCATGGTGCACGCACGTGTAGTCTACCCCAGAGAACATGGTGAACGCAGGTGTAGTCTACCCCAGAGAGCATGGTGAACGTACGTATAGTCTAACCCAGAGAGCATGGTGAACGTACCTGTAGTCCACCCCAGAGAGCCTAGTGAACGTACGTGTACTCTACCCCAAAGCGCCCGGCGAACGTACGTGTAGTCTACCCTAGAGAGCCGAGTGAACGTACGTGTAGTCTACCCCAGAGAGCCTAGTGAACGTACGTGTAGTCTACCCCAGAGAACATGGTGAACGTACGTGTAGTCTACCCTAGAGAGCCTACTGAACGTACGTGTAGTCTACTCTAGAGAGCCTAGTGAACGTACGTGTAGTCTACCCCAGAGAACATGGTGAACGTACGTGTAGTCTACCCCAGAGAGCATGGTGAACGTACGTGTAGTCTACCCCAGAGAGCATGGTGAACGTACATGTAGACTACCCCAGAGTGCCTGGTGAACGTACGTATAGTCTACCCCAGAAAGCCTGTTGAACGTACGTGTAGTCTACCCCAGTGAGCCTAGTGAACGTACGTGTAGTCAACACCAGAGAGCCTTGTGAACGTACGTGTAGTCTACCCCAGAAAGCATGGTAAACGTACGTGTAGTCTACCCTAGAGAGCATGGTGAACGTACCTGTAGTCTACACTAGAGAGCATAGTGAACGTACGTGTAGTCTACCCCAGAAAGCATGGTGAACTTACGTGTAGTCTACCCCAGAGAGCATGGTGAACGTACGTATAGTCTTCCCCAGGGAGCATGGTGCACGTACGTGTAGTCTACCCTAGAGAGCATTGTGAACGTACGTATAGTCTACCCCAGAGAGCATGGTGAACGTACGTGCAGTCAACCCAAGAGAGCATGGTGAACGTACGTGTAGACTACCCCAGAGAGCCTGGTGAACGTACGTATAGTCTAATCCAGAGAGCCTGTTGAAAGTACGTGTAGTCTACCCCAGAGAGCATGGTGAACGTACGTGTAGTCTACCCCAGAGAGCATGGTGAACGTACGTGTAGTCTACCGCAGAGAGCCTGGTGAACGTATGTGTAGTCTACCCCCGAGAACATGGTGAACGTACGTGTAGTCTACACGAGAGAGCATGGTGAACGTACGTGTAGTCCACACCAGGGAGCATGGTGAACGTACGTGTAGTCTACCCCAGAGAGCCTGGTGAACGTACGTGTAGTCTACCCAGAGTGCCTGGTGAACGTACGTATAGTCTACCCCAGAAAGCATGGCGAACGTACGTGTAGTTTACCCCAGAGGGCATTGTGAACGTACGTGTAGTCTACCCCAGAGAGCATGGTGAACGTACGTGTAGTCTACCCGAGAGAGCATGGTGAACGTACGTGTAGTCTACCCCAGAGAGCATGGTGAACGTACGTGTAGTCTACCCCAGAGAGCCTGGTGAACGTACGTTTAGTCTACCCCAGAGAACATGGTGAACGTACATATAGTCTACCCCAGAGAACATGGTGAACGTACGTGTAGTCTACCCAGAGTGCCTGGTGAACGTACGTGTAGTCTACCCCAGAAAGCATGGTGAACGTACGTGTAGTCTACCCCAGAGAGCTCGGTGAACGTACGTGTACACTACCCCAGAGAGCCCAGTCAACGTACGTGTAGTCAACAACAGAGAGCCTGGTGAACGTACGTTTAGTCTACCCCAGAGAGCCTGGTGAACGTACGTATAGTCTACCCCAGAGAACATGGTGAACGTACGTGTAGTCATCCCCAGAGAGCATAGTGAACGTACGTATAGTCTAACCCAGAGAGCATAGTGAACGTATATGTAGTCTACCCCAGAGAGCCTGGTGAACGTACGTGTAGTCTACCCCAGAGAGCCTGGTGAACGTACGTATAGTCTACCCCAGAGAGCCTGGTGAACGTACGTGTAGTCGACCCCAGACAGCATGGTGAACGTACGTGTAGTCTACCCCAGAGAGCATGGTGAACGTACGTGTAGTCTACCCCAGAGAGCATGGTGAACGTACGTGTAGTCTACCCCAGAGGGCATGGTGAACGTACGTGTAGTCTACCCCAGATAGTCTGGTGAACGTACGTATAGTCTACCCCAGAGAGCATGGTGCACGCACGTGTAGTCTACCCCAGAGAACATGGTGAACGCACGTGTAGTCTACCCCAGAGAGCATGGTGAACGTACGTATAGTCTAACCCAGAGAGCATGGTGAACGTACCTGTAGTCCACCCCAGAGAGCCTAGTGAACGTACGTGTACTCTACCCCAAAGAGCCCGGCGAACGTACGTGTAGTCTACCCTAGAGAGCCTAGTGAACGTACGTGTAGTCTACCCCAGAGAGCCTAGTGAACGTACGTGTAGTCTACCCCAGAGAACATGGTGAACGTACGTGTAGTCTACCCTAGAGAGCCTACTGAACATACGTGTAGTCTACCCTAGAGAGCCTAGTGAACGTACGTGTAGTCTACCCCAGAGAACATGGTGAACGTACGTGTAGTCTACCCCAGAGAGCATGGTGAACGTACGTGTAGTCTACCCCAGAGAGCATGGTGAGCGTACATGTAGACTACCCCAGAGTGCCTGGTGAACGTACGTATAGTCTACCCCAGAGAGCCTGTTGAACGTACGTGTAGTCTACCCCAGAGAGCCTAGTGAACGTACGTGTAGTCAACACCAGAGAGCCTTGTGAACGTACGTGTAGTCTACCCCAGAAAGCATGGTAAACGTACGTGTAGTCTACCCTGGAGAGCATGGTGAACGTACGTGTAGTCCAACCCAGGGAGCATGGTGAACGTACGTGTAGTCTACCCTAGAGAGCATTGTGAACGTACGTATAGTCTACCCCAGAGAGCATGGTGAACGTACGTTTAGTCTACCACAGAGAGCCCGGTGAACGTACGTGTAGTCTACCTCAGAGAGCCTACGGAACGTACGTGTAGTCTACCCCAGAGAGCCCGGTGAACGTACGTGTAGTCTACCCCAGAGAGCCCGGGGAACGTACGTGTAGTCTACCCCAGAGAGCATGGTGAACGTACGTGTAGTCTACCCTAGAGAGCCTGGAGAACGTACGTGTAGTCTACCCCATAGAGCATGGTGAACATAGTCTAGCCTACCCCAGAGAGCATGGTGAACGTACGTGTAGTCTACCCCAGAGAGCATGGTGAACGTACGTGTAATCTACCCCAGAGAGCATGGTGAGCGTACGTGTAGTCTAACCCAGAGAGCCTGGTGAACGTACATGTAATCTACCCCAGAGAGCATGGTGAACGTACATGTAGTCTACCCCAGAGAGCATGGTGAACATACGTGTAGTCTACCCCATAGAGCATGGTGAACATAGTCTAGCCTACCCCAGAGAGCATGGTGAACGTACGTGTAGTCTACCCCAGAGAGCATGGTGAACGTACGTGTAGTCTACCCCAGAGAGCCTGGTGAACGTACATGTAATCTACCCCAGAGAGCATGGTGAACGTACGTGTAGTCTACCCCCAGAGAGCTGGTGAACGTACATGTAGTCTACTCCAGAGAGCATGGTGAACATACGTGTAGTCTACCCCAGAGAGCCTAGTGAACGTACGTGTAGTCAACACCAGAGAGCCTGGTGAACGTACGTGTAGTCTACCCCAGAGAGCCTGGTGAACGTACGTATAGTCTACGCGAGGGAGCATGGTGAACGTACGTGTAGTCTACCCCAGAGAGCATGGTGAACGTACGTGTAGTCTACCCCAGAGAGCATGGTGAACGTACGTGTAGTCTACCCCAGAGAGCCTGGTGAACGTACGTATAGTTTACTCCAGAGAGCCTAGTGAATGTACGTGTAATCTACCCCAAAGAGAGTGGTGAACGTACGTGTAGTCTACCCCAGAGACCCTGGTGAACGTACGTATAGTCTACCACAGAGAGCATGGTGAACGTACGTGTAGTCTACCCCAGAGAGCATGGTGAACGTACGTGTAGTCTACCCCAGAGAGCATGGTGAACGTGCGTGTAGTCTACCGCAGAGAGCCTGGTGAACGTACGTGTAGTCTACCCCAGAGAGCATGGTGAACGTACGTGTAGTCTACCCCAGGGAGCATGGTGAACGTACGTGTAGTCTACCCCAGAGAGCATGGTGAACGTAGCGAGCAGACGTAAGCCGGTCGCTGTGTGTGGCGGTGACCCCAGCACCAGACGTAAGCCGGTCGCTGTGCGTGGCAGTGACCCCAGCACCAGACGTAAGCTGGTCGCTGTGTGTGGCGGTGACCCCAGCACCAGACGTAAGCCGGTCGCTGTGTGTGGCGGTGACCCCAGCACCAGACGTAAGCCGGTCGCTGTGTGTGGCGGTGACCCCAGCACCAGACGTAAGCCGGTCGCTGTGTGTGGCGGTGACCCCAGCACCAGACGTAAGCCGGTCGCTGTGTGTGGCAGTGACCCCAGCACCAGACGTAAGCCGGTCGCTGTGCGTGGCAGTGACCCCAGCACCAGACGTAAGCCGGTCGCTGTGTGTGGCGGTGACCCCAGCACCGGACGTAAGCCGGTCGCTGTGCGTGGCAGTGACCCCAGCACCAGACGTAAGCCGGTCGCTGTGTGTGGCGGTGACCCCAGCACCAGACGTAGACCGGTCGCTGTGTGTGGCGGTGATCCCAGCACCAGACGTAAGCCGGTCACTGTGTGTGGCGGTGACCCCAGCACCAGACGTAAGCCGGTCGCTGTGTGTGGCGGTGACCCCAGCACCAGACGTAAGCCGGTCGCTGTGTGTGGCGGTGACCCCAGCACCAGACGTAAGCCGGTCGCTGTGTGTGGCGGTGACCCCAGCACCAGACGTAAGCCGGTCACTGTGCGTGGCAGTGGCCCCAGCACCAGACGTAAGCCGGTCGCTGTGTGTGGCGGTGACCCCAGCACCAGACGTAGACTGGTCGCTGTGTGTGGCGGTGACCCCAGCACCAGAGGTAAGCCGGTCACTGTGTGTGGCCGTACGTACGTGTAGTCAACACCAGAGAGCCTTGTGAACGTACGTGTAGTCTACCCCAGAAAGCATGGTGAATGTACGTATAGTCTACCCTAGAGAGCATGGTGAACGTACGTGTAGTCCAACCCAGGGAGCATGGTGAACGTACGTGTAGTCTACCATAGAGAGCATTGTGAACGTACGTATAGTCTACCCCAGAGAGCATGGTGAACGTACGTGTAGTCTACCCTAGAGAGCCTGGAGAACGTACGTGTAGTCTACCCCATAGAGCATGGTGAACATAGTCTAGCCTACCCCAGAGAGCATGGTGAACGTACGTGTAGTCTACCCCAGAGAGCATGGTGAACGTACGTGTAGTCTACCTCAGAGAGCATGGTGAGCGTACGTGTAGTCTAACCCAGAGAGCCTGGTGAACGTACATGTAATCTACCCCAGAGAGCATGGTGAACGTACGTGTAGTCTACCCCCAGAGAGCCTGGTGAACGTACATGTAGTCTACCCCAGAGAGCATGGTGAACATACGTGTAGTCTACCCCATAGAGCATGGTGAACATAGTCTAGCCTACCCCAGAGAGCATGGTGAACGTACGTGTAGTCAACCCCAGAGAGCATGGTGAACGTACGTGTAGTCTACCCCAGAGAGCATGGTGAGCGTACGTGTAGTCTAACCCAGAGAGCCTGGTGAACGTACATGTAATCTACCCCAGAGAGCATGGTGAACGTACGTGTAGTCTACCCCCAGAGAGCTGGTGAACGTACATGTAGTCTACTCCAGAGAGCATGGTGAACATACGTGTAGTCTACCCCAGAGAGCCTAGTGAACGTACGTGTAGTCAACACCAGAGAGCCTGGTGAACGTACGTGTAGTCTACCCCAGAGAGCCTGGTGAACGTACGTATAGTCTACGCGAGGGAGCATGGTGAACGTACGTGTAGTCTACCCCAGAGAGCATGGTGAACGTACGTGTAGTCTACTCCAGAGAGCATGGTGAACGTACGTGTAGTCTACCCCAGAGAGCCTGGTGAACGTACGTATAGTTTACTCCAGAGAGCCTAGTGAATGTACGTGTAATCTACCCCAAAGAGAGTGGTGAACGTACGTGTAGTCTACCCCAGAGACCCTGGTGAACGTACGTATAGTCTACCACAGAGAGCATGGTGAACGTACGTGTAGTCTACCCCAGAGAGCATGGTGAACGTACGTGTAGTCTACCCCAGAGAGCATGGTGAACGTGCGTGTAGTCTACCCCAGAGAGCCTGGTGAACGTACGTGTAGTCTACCCCAGAGAGCATGGTGAACGTACGTGTAGTCTACCCCAGGGAGCATGGTGAACGTACGTGTAGTCTACCCCAGAGAGCATGGTGAACGTAGCGAGCAGACGTAAGCCGGTCGCTGTGTGTGGCGGTGACCCCAGCACCAGACGTAAGCCGGTCGCTGTGCGTGGCAGTGACCCCAGCACCAGACGTAAGCTGGTCGCTGTGTGTGGCGGTGACCCCAGCACCAGACGTAAGCCGGTCGCTGTGTGTGGCGGTGACCCCAGCACCAGACGTAAGCCGGTCGCTGTGTGTGGCGGTGACCCCAGCACCAGACGTAAGCCGGTCGCTGTGTGTGGCGGTGACCCCAGCACCAGACGTAAGCCGGTCGCTGTGTGTGGCAGTGACCCCAGCACCAGACGTAAGCCGGTCGCTGTGCGTGGCAGTGACCCCAGCACCAGACGTAAGCCGGTCGCTGTGTGTGGCGGTGACCCCAGCACCAGACGTAAGCCGGTCGCTGTGCGTGGCAGTGACCCCAGCACCAGACGTAAGCCGGTCGCTGTGTGTGGCGGTGACCCCAGCACCAGACGTAGACCGGTCGCTGTGTGTGGCGGTGACCCCAGCACCAGACGTAAGCCGGTCACTGTGTGTGGCGGTGACCCCAGCACCAGACGTAAGCCGGTCGCTGTGTGTGGCGGTGACCCCAGCCCCAGACGTAAGCCGGTCACTGTGTGTGGCAGTGACCCCAGCACCAGACGTAAGACGGTCGCTGTGCGTGGCAGTGACCCCAGCACCAGACGTAAGCCGGTCGCTGTGCGTGGCAGTGACCCCAGCACCAGACGTAAGCTGGTCACTGTGTGTGGCGGTGACCCCAGCACCAGACGTAAGCCGGTCGCTGTGTGTGGCAGTGACCCCAGCACCAGACGTAAGCCGGTCGCTGTGTGTGGCAGTGACCCCTCTATGTTCTGACACACCGTTTGAAGGCCCTCCATGTGCTGACACACGGTTTGAATGCCCTCTATGTGCTGACACACCGTTTGAAGGCCCTCTATGTGCTGACACACGGTTTGAATGCCCTCTATGTGCTGACACACCGTTTGAAGGGCCCTCTATATTTTGGCCTACCGTTTGAAGGCCCTCTATGTGCTGACACACGGTTTGAAGGCCCTCCATGTGCTGACACACGGTTTGAAGGCCCTCTATGTGCTGACACACGGTTTGAATGCCCTCTATGTGCTGACACACCGTTTGAAGGCCCTCTATGTGCTGACACACGGTTTGAATGCCCTCTATGTGCTGACACACCGTTTGAAGGGCCCTCTATATTCTGACCTACCGTTTGAAGGCCCTCTATGTGCTGACACACGGTTTGAAGGCCCTCCATGTGCTGACACACGGTTTGAAGGCCCTCTATGTGCTGACACACGGTTGGAATGCCCTCTATGTGCTGACACACCGTTTGAAGGCCCTCTATGTGCTGACACACGGTTTGAATGTCCTCTATGTGCTGATACACCGTTTGAAGGGCCCTCTATATTCTGACCTACCGTTTGAAGGCCCTCTATGTGCTGACACACGGTTTGAAGGCCCTCCATGTGCTGACACACGGTTTGAAGGCCCTCTATGTGCTGACACTTTGTTTGATGGCCGTCTATGTGCTGACACATCAATTGCTGGCCCTCTATGTGCTGACACACCGTTTGAAGGCCCTCTATGTGCTGACACATCGTTTGATGGCCGTCTATGTGCTGACACAACGTTCAACGACCCTTTATGTGCTGACACACCGTTTGAAGACCCTCTATGTACTGAGACACCGTTTGAAGGCCCTCGAAGTGCTGACACACTGTTTGAAGGCCCTCTATGTGCTGACACACCGCTTAAAGACCCTCTATGTACTGACACACGTTTGAAGGCCCTCTATGTGCTGACACACCGTTTAAAGGCCCTCTATGTGCTGACACATCGTTTGAAGACCCTCTATGTACTGACACACCGTTTGAAGGCCCTCTATGTGCTGACACACCGTTTGAAGACCCTCCATGTGCTGACACACCGTTTGAAGGCCCTCTATGTAAGGACACACCGTTTGAAGGCCCTCTATGGACTGACACACCGTTTGAAGGCCCTCCATGTGCTGACACACCGTTTGAAGGCCCTCTATGGGCTGACACACCGTTTGAAGGCCCTCTATGTGCTTACACACCGTTTGAAGGCCCTCTATGTGCTGACACACCGTGAAGGCCCTCCATGTGCTGACACACCGTTTGAAGGCCCTCTATGTGCGGAGACACCGTTTGAAGGCCCTCTACGTGCTGACACACCGTTTGAAGGCCCTCCATGTGCTGACACACCATTTGATGACCCTCTATGTGCTGACACACCGTTTGAAGGCCCTCTATGTGCTTACACACCGTTTGAAGGCCCTCTATGTGCTGACACACCGTTTGGAGGCCCCATCCCCCCTGGCTCTGACCGACCGGACCCTCAGGGTTGTCTGCCCCCCGATCTGACGGGGTGTGACGCGTGGTTTGGGGTGCGGAGAGGAGTGCTATGGGGGTGGGTTAGGGTTGCAGCCACCCCCGCCCTCCCCACCCGCACAGCCCCAGCGGCTTAACTCACGCTGAGATCAAACGGCAGACAACATGCCGGACAGGCGGGGTGAGGGTGGGGGGAGGGGGTGGTAGCGGGGGAACAGTGGAGATGGGATGGCACTGGACACAGCCGCAGGGTACATAGCACTGTTCCTTTTATCTGTTCCACCCGCAACCCCCTCCAGACAGTTACCCCCTTGGGCCCCGCCGACTTGCATCCCACCCCTGAGACGAAGATCGCGTGGGGATCGCTCGTGTCCCCATCGTCACTTCATATATATTACATCACTATTCACCAGGCTCTACTCGCAAGGTGCAGGGCTCAAGTCTCGAGTCTCAAGACAAGTCTCAAGTCAAGTCCCGAGTCTCAAGTCAAGTTTCAAGTCGTCTCAAGTCAAGTCTCAAGTCAAGTCTCAAGTCGTCTCAAGCTAAGTCTCAAGTCAAGTCTCAAGTCGTCTCAAGTTAAGTCTCAAGTCAAGTATAAAGGCTCAAGGTTCCAATGTCAAGTCAAGTCTCAAGTCGTCTCAAGTTAAGTCTCAAGTCAAGTATAAAGGCTCGAGGTTCCAATGTCAAGTCAAGTCTCAAGTCGTCTCAAGCTAAGTCTCAAGTCAAGTATCAAGTCTCAAGTCTTAAGTCTCAAGTCTCAAGTCAAGTATCAAGTTAAGTCTCAAGTTAAGTCTCAAGTCAAGTCTCAAGTTAAGTCTCAAGTTAAGTCTCAAGTCAAGTCTCAAGTTAAGTCTCAAGTTAAGTCTCGAGTCCAGTTTCAAGCATCAATCAAGTCTCAAGTCTTAAGTCTCAAGTCGCAAGTCAAGTATCAAGTTAAGTCTCAAATCTCAAGGCTCAAGTCTCAAGTTAAGTCTCAAGTTTCAAGTCTAATCTCAAGTAAAGTCTCAAGTAAAGTCTCAAGTAAAATCTCAAGTCTCAAGGTTCAAGGTTCAAGTCTCAAGTCTCAAGTCTCAAGTCTCAAATCTCACAAAGGCAGTCATGTTGTACCTACCCGCCCATTACCCTGTCCCTCCGCCGCTGGACCCATGTGACTGTGTTGATGGGACAATCTCCCCGTCTTGAGTGACACGCCCTCTGGCGGCCAGGGCGGGTCAATAACCCCCTTCATCTGTCACTGTTTACGAGTGCTGAGTGTTACGTGGCGGGCGGGGAGCGGGGGACGGGGGGCGTGTCGCCGTGGGTACGGTGAGCGTGGGGGGGGGGGGGTGCGGGTGATGGATATCCCACAGTGCCACGCAGTGACCACACCTCAGACAGGACTTGGTGCTGCTGCCCCGCCCACCGTACCCGTGGGTGGTGGTGCGGGTGGGCAATGAGGGAGGTGGCTGTGGGTGGGGCCGGTGGGTGGAGACTGTGAGTGAGAACTGTGAGAGGGGACAAGCGGTGAGGACGGTGGGTGGGAAATGGGGGTGGGGACTGTGCGTGAGAACTGTGAGGGGGAATATGGGTAGGGGCGGTGGGTGGGGCGGTGGTATCAGTGCGCCACCCCGGGCTGGTGTGGCGTGTATCAGCGCGCGACCCGGCCTGGTGTGACGTGTATCAGTGCGCCACCCGGCCTGGTGTGGTGTGTATCAGTGCGCCACCCCCGTCTGGTGCGGCGTGTATCAGTGCGCCACCCGGCCTGGTGTGGCGTGTATCAGTGCGTCATCCCGGCCTGGTGTGGCTTGTATCAGTGCACCACCCCCCCCCCCGGTCTGGTGTAGCGTGTATCAGCGCGCCACCCCCCCAGCCTGGTGTGGCGTGTATCAGTGCGCCATCCCGGCCTGGTGTGGCTTGTATCAGTGCGCCACCCCCCCCCCCCCCCCGGCCTGGTGTGGCGTGTATCAGTGCTCCACCCCGGCCTGGTGTGGCTTGTATCAGTGCGCCACCCCCCCCCCCCCCCAGCCAGGTGTGGCGTGTATCAGCGCGCCATCCCGGCCTGGTGTGGCGTGTATCAGCACCCCCCCACCTCGGTCTGGTGTGGCGTGTATCATTGCGCCACCCCCCCCCCCCCCAGCCAGGTGTGGCGTGTATCAGCGCGCCATCCCGGCCTGGTGTGGCGTGTATCAGCGCCCCCCCACCTCGGTCTGGTGTGGCGTGTATCATTGCGCCATCCCGGCCTGGTGTGGCGTGTATCAGCGCCCCCCCACCTCGGTCTGGTGTGGCGTGTATCTGTGCGCCACCCCGGCCTGGTGTGGCGTGTATCTGTGCGCCACCCCGGCCTGGTGTGGCGTGTATCAGTGCTCCACCCCGGCCTGGTGTGGCGTGTATCAGTGCGCCACCCCGGCCTAGTGTGGCGTGTATCAGCGCGACCCCCACCCCCTCCTCCCCCCCCCCCCCCGGCCTGGTGAGGCGTGTATCAGTGCGCCACCCCGGCCTGGTGTGGCGTGAATCAACGCGCCACCCCCCCGGCCTGGTGTGGCGTGTATCAGTGCGCCATCCCGGCCAGGTGTGGCGTGTATCAGCGCGCCATCCCGGCCTGGTGTGGCGTGTATCTGTGCGCCACCCCGGCCTGGTGTGGCGTGTATCAGTGCTCCACCCCGGCCTGGTGTGGCGTGTATCAGTGCTCCACCCCGGCCATGGTGTGGCGTGTATCAGCGCGCCACCCGGCCTGGTGTGGCGTGTATCAGTGCGCCACCCCGGCCTGCTGTGGCGTGTATCAGTGCGCCACCCCGGCCTCGTGTGGCGTGTATCAGCGCGCCCCACCCCCACCTCCTGCCTGGTGTGGCGTGTATCAGCGCGCCCCACCTCCCCCCCCCGCCCGGCCTGGTGTGGCGTGTATCAGCGCCCCCCCCTCTCCGGCCTGGTGTGGCGTGTATGAGCGCCCCGTCCCCCCTCCGGCCTGGTGTGGCGTGTATCAGTGCGCCACACGGCACCAAGCCACAGCAGGCGAAACGAACAGTATGCGTACACATTCTAAGGTCACTTCACCAAGGTCATGGCGCTAAGTGTCCGGAACAATCTCCATTGGCACAAGGAGGGCAGGTGGGGGGTGGCACCATCGTCGCCGGTGTAAAACCAGCGAGCCGAAAGTTGTCCTGAGGTACCTGTTGGGGCCGGCCGCCCGATATCCCTTAGCGGCCCGCCGAGGCGGAAACATTGGGGGCAGGCTGCTGTGCCTCACCGTGGGGCTTCTTGCCCGGGAGTGGGGAGTGGCTGGGGGTGGGGGGTGGGGTCATCAGCCACAGGTTGTGTTCGCATGTCCTGCAATTACAGCCGCCTTCCTGCCAAATCCGAGGAATGCAGAAAATGTTGTGCTTCTCACCGTACGGGGTACAGGTCTGGTGCCGTCAAACCACTCTGTGGCTCGGTGGGGTACAGGTCTGGTGCCGTCAAACCACTCTGTGGCTCGGTGGGGTACAGGTCTGGTACCGTTAAACCACTCTGTGGCTCGGTGGGGTACAGGTCTGGTACCGTTAAACCACTCTGTGGCTCGGTGGGGTACAGGTCTGGTACCGTTAAACCACTCTGTGGCTCGGTGGGGTACAGGTCTGGTACCGTTAAACCACTCTGTGGCTGTGTGGGGTACAGGTCTGGTGCCGTCAAACCACTCTGTGGCTGTGTGGGGTACAGGTCTGGTACCGTCAAACCACTCTGTGGCTGTGTGGGGTACAGGTCTGGTGCCGTCAAACCACTCTGTGGCTCTGTGGGTTACAGGTCTGGTGCCGTCAAACCACTCTGTGGCTGTGTGGGGTACAGGTCTGGTGCCGTCAAACCACTCTGTGGCTGTGTGGGGTACAGGTCTGGTGCCGTCAAACCACTCTGTGGCTGTATCGGGTACAGGTCTGGTGCCGTCAAACCACTAGATGACTGTGTGGGGTACAGGTCTGGTACCGTCAAACCACTCTGTGGCTGTGTGGGGTACAGGTCTGGTGCCGTCAAACCACTCTGTGGCTGTGTGGGGTACAGGTCTGGTGCCGTCAAACCACTCTGTGGCTGTGTGGGGTACAGGTCTGGTGCCGTCAAACCACTCTGCGGCTATGTGGGGTACAGGTCTGGTGCCGTCAAACCACTCTGCGGCTGTATCGGGTACAGGTCTGGTGCCGTCAAACCACTCTGTGGCTGTGTGGGGTACAGGTCTGGTACCGTCAAACCACTCTGTGGCTGTGTGGGGTACAGGTCTGGTACCGTCAAACCACTCTGTGACTGTGTGGGGTACAGGTCTGGTACCGTCAAACTACTCTGTGGCTGTGTGGGGTACAGGTCTGGTGCCGTCAAACCACTCTGTGGCTGTGTGGGGTACAGGTCTGGTGCCGTCAAACCACTCTGTGGCTGTATCGGGTACAGGTCTGGTGCCGTCAAACCACTAGATGGCTGTGTGGGGTACAGGTCTGGTACCGTCAAACCACTCTGTGGCTGTGTGGGGTACAGGTCTGGTACCGTCAAACCACTCTGTGGCTGTGTGGGGTACAGGTCTGGTGCCGTCAAACCACTCTGTGGCTGTGTGGGGTACAGGTCTGGTGCCGTCAAACCACTCTGCGGCTATGTGGGGTACAGGTCTGGTGCCGTCAAACCACTCTGCGGCTGTATCGGGTACAGGTCTGGTGCCAACAAACCACCCTGTGGCTGTATCGGGTACAGGTCTGGTGCCGTCAAACCACTCTGTGGCAATACGGGGTACAGGTCTGGTGCCGTCAAACCACTCTGTGGCAATATGGGGTACAGGTCTGGTGCCAACAAACCACTCTGTGGCTGTATCGGGTACAGGTCTGGTGCCGTCAAACCACTCTGTGACTGTGTGGGGTACAGGTCTGGTGCCAACAAACCACTCTGTGGCTGTGTGGGGTACAGGTCTGGTGCCGTCAAACCACTCTGTGACTGTGTGGGGTACAGGTCTGGTGCCGTCAAACCACTCTGTGACTGTGTGGGGTACAGGTCTGGTGCCGTCAAACCACTCTGCGGCTGTGTGGGGTACAGGTCTGGTGCCGTCAAACCACTCTGTGACTGTGTGGGGTACAGGTCTGGTGCCGTCAAACCACTCTGTGACTGTGTGGGGTACAGGTCTGGTGCCGTCAAACCACTCTGTGACTGTGTGGGGTACAGGTCTGGTGCCAACAAACCACTCTGTGGCTGTGTTGGGTATAGGTCTGGTGCCGTCAAACCACTCTGTGGCTATGTGGGGTACAGGTCTGGTGCCGTCAAACCACTCTGCGGCTATGTGGGGTACAGGTCTGGTGCCAACAAACCACTCTGTGGCTGTATCGGGTACAGGTCTGGTGCCGTCAAACCACTCTGTGACTGTGTGGGGTACAGGTCTGGTGCCGTCAAACCACTCTGCGGCTATGTGGGGTAAAGGTCTGGTGCCAACAAAACACTCTGTGGCTATGTGGGGTACAGGTCTGGTGCCGTCAAACCACTAGATGGCTCTGTGGGGTACAGGTCTGGTGCCGTCAAACCACTCTGTGGCTCGGTGGGGCACAGGTCTGGTGCCGTTAAACCAATCTGTGGCTGTGTGGGGCACAGGTCTGGTGCCGTCAAACCACTCGGTGGCTGTGTGGGTTACAGGTCTAGTGCTTTCAAACCACTCGGTGGCTATGTGGGGTACAGGTCTGGTGCCGTCAAACCACTAGATGGCTCTGTGGGGTACAGGTCTGGTGCCGTCAAACCACTCATTGGCCATGTGGGATACAGGTCTGGTGCCGTCAAACCACTCTGTGGCTCTGTGGGGTATAGGTCTAGTGCCGTCAAACCACTCTGTGGCTGTGTTGGGTATAGGTCTGGTACCGTCAAACCATTCTGTGGCTCTGTGGGGTACAGGTCTGGTGCCGTCAAACCACTCTGTGGCTCTGTGGGGTACAAGTCTGGTGCCGTCAAACCACTCTGTGGCTCTGTGGGGTACAGGTCTGGTGCCGTCAAACCACTCTGTGGCTCTGTGGGGTACAAGTCTGGTGCCGTCAAACCACTCTGTGGCTCTGTGGGGTACAGGTCTGGTGCCGTCAAACCATTCTGTGGCTCTGTGGGGTACAAGTCTGGTGCCGTCAAACCACTCTGTGGCTCTGTGGGGTACAGGTCTGGTGCAGTCAAACCACTCTGTGGCTCTGTGGGGAACAGGTCTGGTGCCGTCAAGCCACTCTGTGGCTCTGTGGGGAACAGGTCTGGTGCCGTCAAACCACTAGATGGCTCTGTGGGGTACAGGTCTGGTGCCGTCAAACCACTCTGTGGCTCCGTGGGGTACAGGTCTGGTGCCGGCAAGCCACTCTGTGGCTCTGTGGGGAACAGGTCTGGTGCCGTCAAACCACTAGATGGCTCTGTGGGGTACAGGTCTGGTGCCGTCAAACCACTCTTGGGCTCCGTGGGGTACAGGTCTGGTGCCGTCAAGCCACTCTGTGGCTCTGTGGGGTACAGGTCTGGTGCCGTCAAACCACTAGATGGCTCTGTGGGGTACAGGTCTGGTGCCGTCAAACCACTCATTGGCTATGTGGGATACATGTCTAGTGCCGTCAAACCACTCTGTGGCTCTGTGGGGTATAGGTCTAGTGCCGTCAAACCACTCTGTGGCTGTGTTGGGTATAGGTCTGGTACCGTCAAACCACTCGTTGGCTCTGTGGGGTACAAGTCTGGTACCGTCAAACCACTCTGTGGCTGTGTGGGGTACAAGTCTGGTGCCGTCAAACCACTCTGTGGCACTGTGGGGTACAGGTCTGGTACCGTCAAACCACTCTGTGGCTGTGTGGGGTACAGGTCTGGTGCCGTCAAACCACTCTGTGACTGTGTGGGGTACAGGTCTGGTACCGTCAAACCACTCGTTGGCTCTGTGGGGTATAGGTCTGGTGCCCACAAACCACTCTGTGGCTCTGTGGGGTACAGGTCTGGTGCCGTCAAACCACTCTGTGGCTGGTTGGGGTACAGGTCTGGTGCCGTCAAACCACTCTGTGGCTCGGTGGGGTACAGGTCTGGTGCCGTCAAACCACTCTGTGTCTATGTAGGGTACAGGTACCCACCCGTCAAACCACTCTGTGTCTATGTAGGGTACAGGTACCCACCAGTCAAACCACTCTGTGGCTCTTACCGCGTGCGGACGATGTTCACAATGGGACGATGTTCACAATGGAACGATGTTCACAATGAGACGATGTTTACAATGGGATTTTTTTCTCATGGGTTAATTACTTGCCATTAATTACTTGCCAATACCTCAAGCGAAATATGTGTATCCAAGGCCTACGGACAAAAAAGGGCAGGTCAGTGAGCCGCCAACGTCAAAATGGCCAAAGAAAACCCCTGGATTAACGGCGATCTGTATCCTTGCAAAGCCCTCTCAAGGATATCCTGCAGGCCGATGTCCGTGAAGCCTACAGACGCCTGATGCTGGAGCCAGCCAGACAGGAGGCGTCCCATGTTGCTGCCTGGGAGATCCAGAGAAGTCCGCCGACCTGAAGGAAGGCTGGCAGGACGACGGCGCACATGGAGCCGGCAGACATCTGCGCTACCTGATGAGGCGTCACCAGCAGACCAACATGGTCAAATTCCTGTCTGTATCAACGGTCAGTCCTCAACTGGGGCACACGGGTTTCAAACTAATTGAATCCTCACTAAGCGACCTGGACCTGGTCGCTAAACCATGATTTGCATAGAGTCTCTTAAAGTATCTCCATCAATCGTTGTGGCTTTATCATTAAGTATGAAGGCCATGTGCTAGCACGTTGTGGCACTGTAATGGTCTGTATCTCGTAAGCCACGGTTGTTTTAAATAAGACCGTTAAATGCTTGTTATCCGTTTACAGCAACTGAGTCGCATTATGAGAATGACGCTTCAGTGGCGTCGGGGTAACGTATCGGGGGTGGGGGGGGCGGTGTCTGTGTGAGCTGTGTATGGTGTCTTGTAGACTTTCTCGATAGTTTTTGTTTTCTTCTGCCATTTGACAAACGTCAGTGGTGTGTATACATTTTGCTTATTTCTCTGCCTTTGCCAATTTCTGTTCGTTACTGTTCAGGTGCTCCATTGGATGCACACATGCATTCACAGCAACTTCAGGATGGCGTGTAAATTTCTCCAAATGCTTAATGTTACATAAAGAGGTAAGGTGTTTCATTTCACCAGCGGTATCGGTGACTGCGTATAATGGAGGATATTTCGAGCTCTAAAGAGGTTGAGGCGACCTCCGCTGTTGGAAATTCACGCGGCACTTGGGCCGGCAGATCTTACTCTACCTCGCTAAAGAAATGCCACGCCAATGTAAACGGACTGGGTGACGACGAATTGTTATATATACGGAATAACTACATCTTTAATTATGATATAATATGCATTACCGAAACTCACCTTAAGTCTGAATCGGAAGTGGATTTTAATTTACCCGGGTATCGACAAGTCTGTCGTAGGTGCAGCGACACCACACGGCTGTCCTATAACACTCACCTGTATGCAGCGGGCAGCGACTACACACGGCAGTTAACTGTACTAATGATCATGTGATACCCAACATCGAGACAACAAAAATTACCAGCACTTCAACATCAACTACGGACCAGACAACATCCTTCAATTCAATGTAAGTCTTCAATACATTATTCAATAATCAAGAACTATTCATGGTGTCAGAAGTCATCGATCCCAACACTTGAAACAACCAATCAAAGATCAAGCGTCAAATGTTTCAACGTTTCAATTCAACGTCTTCAAATCGGCCGCTTCAAATCGAATCTACGGAATCATAACCAAGGATACGACTGTCAACAAAGAAAAGCTTTCAACAATCACAGACGCAACTGTTCAACTATCAACCAAGCCTCAGGTGTCAGGTATAGATCTATACTATTATATCTACACATAGAACATCCAAGAAGTATCGATTAAATTCCAAATCTTGAAGTTTACCATGGCCACAAAGCCATAACTTTGATAATCCTGTCATGGATTGGACCCCTGACACTAGCCTTTACACATGACTTCTAAAATTCAAACGGCATTGTAATTTACTTTTCGAAGGACCTTACAAGACTTTGAAGGAATATGTCAAAGTTAATTACCTGCTACTCTACGGTGGTAATCACCTGCTAGATCTATACGATACGATCAGCTGGAACACTGAAGGTGATAACTTCAAATTAGAACCAATATGGGCAAAATTTGAAGAAATTGGTCAACCGAGGAGCAATGAAATCCTAGCAAGACTAACACTTCGAGAATGTAAGCAAAAGAATAGCTTCAATGAATTCCTCAGTGAAGTAACACTTTTGGCAAAAGACTAATTTTCACATCGAAGAACATGACAAACAGATCAGAGACGCTCTGATTTTTTGATGTACTAGCAAACGTGTTAAAAGACTATTCATCGAAAAAGGCGAAGACCTGAAGAAAGAAGATGTAATAAGAATTTCACAAACAGAAGGAGCAACAAATAGACAAATTCAAGGTATGTCAAGGTAGAAGAATATCAACAATCTTCAAGACCTTATCAATACAAACAAAAAGCCTACAACTATCAATATCCACAACAATCGAGACAAAGAATTGTCATCAAATCAAAGAACTGTTTAGGATGTGGTAGAAACCATTATTCAAATGATCCACAATGTCCAGCGGAAGATACAAGATGCCATTCTTGTGGCAAAATCGGACATTACTCAAGGCTATGTCTTCAAACTCGTACGAACAATCTCTCAATTTCTAGAAATCGCCCTACTGACCTACTCACAAACAAAGCCAGCCATGAGTGGAACCCATTGGAAAAGACAAACGCATGAAACAGATCTACAATGTGTTGATCACTATCGATATGATCACAACACAAAGCATCCATATGAAACACAAGACCATAATGATTATGAGGACGAAGGCATATCAATTGATGCCGACGAAGCAGGATTATTTGGTCTTGAGATACCTGCTTGCACATTCATCCCAATCAAGAAAATTGACTCATCAAACATGGAATCACCAATGAAATCAACTGAGGAGAAACTACTCCCAATCATGTCTACACCCGCAATGAAATATAACATAAGCGGACCAAAAGCATATGTGAATATGGCTACACAATCAGGATCCCAATCCCCCATTAGTGTCCAATATACACTGGAGCAGAAGGCAACATAATCCATATGCAAGCATTAGAACTGATGAAGAAACATGATAACCACATCCACCTCATGCCACCGAAATTCACAATCATCGGGGTTGGAAACGGAATAGTGAAAAATCACGGAACCTGCATTTTGAATGTAAAGAACCCTTTAAATGGAAAAACCCATGCATTGGAATTTCAAGTCATCGACAAAAACGCTGGCTCTTGCCTTCTTGGACTACCAAGCTGCGAAGAAATGCAACCAATTACAATGAACAAGGATTCAAAGGATCTCGAATGTTATGAAACCAATAACTTACCTGAAGCCAGAACTCACTCTGATGACAAGGAACATCCTTCCCCTCCGACAAAGGAATATGTCAAATCGGAATACCACGATGTTTTCACCGGTATTGGAAAATTTCCAATGGAACCACACGAAATTAAACTTGAGGATAATTACATACCTGTGATCCATAGCCCACGAAGCATACCATGTCACATTCTTCCTTTGTATCAAAAGGAAATTGAAGGTATGGTTGCCCAAAACATCATTACAACTGTTGATACACCAGCAGAATGGGTCAATTCAATCGTTGTCAATGTGTCTAAGAACCAAGATGGATCAAACAATGTGAGATTATGCCTTGACCCCAGAGACCTGAACAAATATGTCAAAAGGGAACATCATTATTCAAGGAGTCTAGATGAAATTCTTCCCTTCCTGGCAAACAAGCCATACGTCTCATTGGCTGACATGAATAAAGGTTTTTGTATGGTACCATTAACAGAAAAATCATCATACCTCACAACATTTAATACACCATTTGGAAGATTTCGATTTCTGCGCCTCCCATTTGGAATTAATGTATCTCAAGACGTCTTTCAGCGACAACTTGATGAAACTATGCGCCCACTGCAAAACAATATCGGAGGTATTGCAGATGACCTCATATGCGCTGGAGAGGATAAGACACAACATGATAGAGCCTTCATCAAGCTTCTTGCCCCTTTTCGTGATAGAAACCTCAAATTGAATGGGAATAAACTACAATTCAAAATGACAGAAATCCAATTCTATGAAAATATCATAACCAAGGATGGAATAAAACCTGATCCCGAGAAAGTCAAGCTATATCTGAATTAGCCCGAACTACAAACATATAAACATTACAAACTTTCCTTGGTATGGTCAATTATGTAAACCGAAATAGCCCTATCCTTGCTACTTTAACTGCGCCATTGAGAGAACTCACAAAATAGGATATCGCCTTCACATGGGGACCTGAACAAGCAAGATCATTTGAAGCAATAAAGGAGGAAATCGCTACAGAAGAAATTCTTCACTACTACCAAATTGACTCTTCCCTCAACGTCGTCATAGAGTCTGATGCATCACTGCAGGGAGCTGGTGCATTGTTATTACAATGCAGTAATAACACAGAAGAGACTGCCTGATCTGGAGGACGTGAAAATAGAAGGTATATGGTTGGAATGTAGGGCCAAGTGAACGCAGAACGGTTTCTGGTGTGCTGCGTATATCGTCCACCGAGTGCCAAAGGAAATCTACTAGTGATCATTGTGCTGTTTGTTGTAGCCTTAATTTCAAAGTTACCAGAAATGGAACATATAAACGGCTAGTGTGGAACTATAACTAAGCAGATTTTACCGGGTTTAGATCAGCTTTAGCTTCACACGACTGGGACCAATGTGTCGCCACTAACGATCCCGATTCAGCTTGCGAAATATGGACTTCAGAGTTTTTAGAAATCCGTAGGACATATATACCCAACCGTTTTGTTACAATTCGCCCTGATGACAAACCATTCTACAATAATAACCTGCGACGGGAAAAACGGAAATTAGATCGTTCACACAAATGTGCTAAGAAAACTAACCACGAGTCAGACTGGGCAACCTACCGTAATCAAAGAAATCAATATGTATCAAATGTTCGCGAGGCAAAGTCTGTGTGGCAAGGGCCTGGAGGAATGGCTTAACAGTAGTACCAAACTAACTCCCAAAAATGGTGGAAAAGGAGTAAAGAACTGTTAAGGGTGAAAGAAAGTACCGGTCATTCGGCATTATTAGATCCAGATGGCAATAGTATCTCCGATGATACAGGCAAGGCCCAACTGCTTAACGATTATTTTGTCAGTCAATCATCATATGTAGGGGCGATATCATATAGCCCCGAGCAGACTGAAGGCAATCTCCATCCTGGTCTTCCCCGGTAAGCCGTAACTAAAGACGATGTTCGGGACTTAATCCATAACTTGGATTCAAACAAACATGCGGGGTATGATGGGATTAGCCCGAGGATGCTAAGAGAAGCTGGTAACACCATAGCTGAACCCCTGTCAAAACTCTTTGCCTTGTGTCTCGATCAATGCCTCGACATTAGAAAATGGCTAACGTAGTGCCAATACATAGAAAAGGTCTGCGTTCCCAGGTCAACAACTATCGGCCAGTTTCTCTTTTAAGTTGCGTGGGTAAACCGCTGGAGCGTGTGATTTTCCAGCACACATTTAACTGTCTAAGTGATATTAACATTCTGAATAGATTCCAGTCAGGTTTCATTCCGGGGCACAGCTAGCACCGTTCACCAACTTGTTGAGATATACCATTTATTTTGTGAAGCCTTAGGCAAGAAACAAACGGTAAAGGTAGTTTTCTGGGATATCTTGAAGGTATTCGACACGGTATGGCACGACGGTCTCTTGAATAAACTGAGTAGTATCGGAATTGATGGTCAACTATTTAACTGGTTTAGTAATTACATGTGTGATAGGCAGCAGAGAGTTGTTGTTGATGCAGCTTACTTAAAGTGGGGCTCAATTACAGCAGGGGGGCCCCAAGGTTCCGTATTGAGACCTCTCTTGTGTCTAGTCTAAATTTAATGACTAAGCCAACGCTCTTGCATGTAATATGAGACTTTTCGCGGATGATACCACTATATCTGTTGCCACAATCAAATGCGCAAAGCCCTCACTCAGGTACAGAGACTTGGGTCGGGAAACCCTGTCACTAAGGAGAGACAGATTCAAACTTATTATATTTTACAATTTGTTTATAACCAGGCACCTTTCTATATGTGTGTAGCTTACTTCCTATGTCCGTGCCCGACCGCACTCAAGGGGTCGGCGCGATAGCCCAGCGGGCTAGAGCGTTCGCATTGAGTGCTCTGGCCCCCTTAGAGCCTAACGGCACATGGGTCGCTGGTTCGAGCCCTGCTGTGGCCATGTCTGTGTGGTCGCAGAATAAAGATCCCATGTCTTTCTTCGCTAAGAGTAGGGAGTTACCCCCGGGGACATGGCTCCACTCTCCCTTCCTTCTCCCATGGACGCGATATGACCAAAAGTGGTTAAAGCATCCTGAATAACCAACCGACCGCACTCATTATGGTTCACGTAGCGCTAGACAGAAGAGTCAATGTATTGCCCGCGTATTCGCATGAACTGCAGCTCACTGAACTCTCACTTGTTTAACATGAATCTTGTAGACAGCCCGAGTTGTCGCTGCGGAGCTGAGAACGAGGACTGTGTTCATTTTTTTCACGTTCTATCTTCAGTGTCAATTGGCACCATTCTTTTTGGTGATCCGTCTCTATTAATTGACGATAACCGTTATATATTGCAAGCAGTTCACGACTACATTGCAGCCTCCAAACGTTTGCCTTGAAATATCACGTCTAAATATCACGTATTTTAATGTTATGCCTGAATGTATTAATTATGGAATTCTGCCACATTGTGATGTATCGAACTGTTAGGTATCTATGTATGTCTGAGCAACTGATTCAGGTTCACCAAGAGGAATTCACAGAGGCAGTGTGCCTGTTTTCCAATTGCCAATAAAATATGTTTAAACTAAGGCCTATAGACCAAACGCACACAGCAAGCCGTTACGTATTCAATCTGGCTGAATGTTTTCACACTTCCCCCCAGCCTGTCCCAATGTAGACCGGCATGGAGGTGACGCTGGCTCTTCCCTACTTTCTACTTGTGTATGATATTAGACATTCTGTTGCATATCAACCTTTAGTTGTCTTACTGATATTATTGATTTGACTATAACAAAGAGGTAAGTGTCGGCATGAGTACTGGCCAAGCCCCTTGCTGCACGGCTCCATGTTGTGCGCAGCTCACTGGCCTCCCGCCGAGGAGATAACATCTCCCTCTCAGTCGCTCTTTACGATTCCTTCAGCCATCCGCGCCCATTAAAGGCATGGTTGCTAAGGGGCGAGTGGCCCGGTCCTACCCCTAAGCTCCGTCCCCATATCCTCAAAGAGGCCGGATGGCTTACATGACGACACAGTGCTGGACGCCAGTTAACAAAACTCTGACCATATACCCGGATGGGGTTTATTCGATGCTACCGCCACCAGGAGGCGCCCAGCGGTGGAGACTTTGGCAGGCGGCCGTGTGGCTACCGCAGCCTGTCTAGAGCAATTGTAAACGGTCTCACACTCCTTGACCCTCCACCCCCAAACCCGAAATCAAGCTTTACCGCATGCTATTTGTCTACGACAAGACCCATGCAAGGCAAGGCAAGAGGCAGGCAATACGCGGCGAGAGGCGGGCAATACGCGGCGAGAGGGTGGCAATACGCGGCGAGAGGCAGGCAATACGCGGCGAGAGGCAGGCAATACGCGGCGAGAGGGTGGCAATACGCGGCGAGAGGCAGGCAATACGCGGCGAGAGGCAGGCAATACGCGGCGAGAGGCAGGCAATACGCGGCGAGAGGCAGGCAATACGCGGCGAGAGGCAGGCAATACGCGGCGAGAGGCAGGCAATACGCGGCGAGAGGCAGGCAATACGCGGCGAGAGGCAGGCAATACGCGGCGAGAGGCAGGCAATACGCGGCGAGAGGCAGGCAATACGCGGTGAGAGGGTGGCAATACGCGGCGAGAGGGTGGCAATACGCGGCGAGAGGCAGGCAATACGCGGCGAGAGGCAGGCAATACGCGGTGAGAGGGTGGCAATACGCGGCGAGAGGGTGGCAATACGCGGCGAGAGGCAGGCAATACGCGGCGAGAGGCAGGCAATACGCGGTGAGAGGGTGGCAATACGCGGCGAGAGGGTGGAAATACGCGGCGAGAGGCAGGCAATACGCGGCGAGAGGCAGGCAATACGCGGCGAGAGGCAGGCAATACGCGGCGAGAGGCAGGCAATACGCGGTGAGAGGGTGGCAATACGCGGCGAGAGGGTGGAAATACGCGGCGAGAGGCAGGCAATACGCGGCGAGAGGCAGGCAATACGCGGCGAGAGGCAGGCAATACGCGGTGAGAGGGTGGCAATACGCGGCGAGAGGGTGGCAATACGCGGCGAGAGGCAGGCAATACGCGGCGAGAGGCAGGCAATACGCGGCGAGAGGCAGGCAATACGCGGCGAGAGGCAGGCAATACGCGGCGAGAGGCAGGCAATACGCGGCGAGAGGCAGGCAATACGCGGCGAGAGGGTGGCAATACGCGGCGAGAGGCAGGCAATACGCGGTGAGAGGGTGGCAATACGCGGCGAGAGGGTGGCAATACGCGGTGAGAGGGTGGCAATACGCGGCGAGAGGGTGGCAATACGCGGCGAGAGGCAGGCAATACGCGGCGAGAGGCAGGCAATACGCGGCGAGAGGCAGGCAATACGCGGCGAGAGGCAGGCAATACGCGGCGAGAGGCAGGCAATACGCGGCGAGAGGCAGGCAATACGCGGCGAGAGGCAGGCAATACGCGGCGAGAGGCAGGCAATACGCGGCGAGAGGCAGGCAATACGGGGCCGGAAGGGAGCAATGCGCGGCGACATTGCACCTGGTTTCTATTGAGGACACACCTCGAGCCGAAATCTTAGGATCACGTGTGCCACGCCCCCCCCCCCCCAACTCTCCCTTGCCTGAGCCTCTCCCGGACCCCCGCCCCTCGCCCCCCACTCTCCCCCCTACCTGAGCCTCTCCCGGACCCCCTCCCCCCCCCACCCCACTCTCCCCTACATGAGCCTCTCCCGGACCCCGTCCCCCGCCCCCCACTCTCCCCTACCTGAGCCTCTCCCGGACCCCGCCCCCCGCCCCCCACTCTCCCCTACCTGAGCCTCTCCCGGACCCCGCCCCCCCGCCCCCCCACTCTCCCCTACCTGAGCCTCTCCCGGACCGCCGCCCCCCCACTCTCCCTTACTTGAGCCTCTCCCGGACCCCCGCCCCCCCGCCCCCCGCCCCCCACTCTCCCCTACCTGAGCCTCTCCCGGACCGCCGCCCCCCCACTCTCCCTTACTTGAGCCTCTCCCGGACCCCCGCCCCCCGCCCCCCGCCCCCCACTCTCCCCTACCTGAGCCTCTCCCGGACCAACGCCCCCCGCCCCCACTCTCCCCTACTTGAGCCTCTCCCGGACCCCGCCCCCCGCCCCCTACTCTCCGCTACCTGAGCCTCTCCCGGACACCCGCCCCCCCCCACTCTCCCGTACCTGAGCCTCTCTCGGACCCCCGCCGCCACCCCCCTCCCCCCACTCTCCTCTCCCGGACCCCCGGACCCTTCCCCACTCTCCCCTACCTGAGCCTCTCCCGGACCCCGGCCCCCCGCCACCCACTCCCCACTCTCCCGTACCTGAGCCTCTCCCGGACCCCCGCCCCCAGCCCTCCCCCCCCACTCTCCCGTACCTGAGCCTCTCCCGGACCCCCGCCCCCCCACTATTTCCTACCTGAGCCTCTCCCGGAACCCCCCCCCCCTCCCCACTCTCCCCTACCTGAGCCTCTCCCGGACCCCCGCCGCCTACCCTCCGCCTACAGTTCCGTGATTGCTCTCACTTCCTGCAGCAAGTGTGCTGCCACCTCCCACCCCGCCCAGCCAGTGCCACCCCCACCCCGCCCAGCCAGTGCCACCCCCACCCCGCCCAGCCAGTGCAACCCCCACCCGCCAGTGTCCGCCCGCCGCCCCGGCCAGAGCCCAGTCTATAACGAGGTCGTTGAGCTGGCTGTCGCTGTGATTGACAAGTATGTGTCTACCTTGGAGGGCAATCCATTATGCCGCATGAATTCAATTGGAAGCCACGTTGCAATTCCCAAGTCAGTGCACACGTTTCTTTATTTTTCTCGCTCAGCAGGTAACTGTTTTTGTGACGTCGCCTTGTCGGCAACACTTAGAGCGACTGATTCAGGCAATTGACGCTAGGTGGCGCTGTTCAGTCACTTGTAGAGTGGTTGAGGTGACGGTCAGCGCATAGCGATGGCTGTCGGCGGAACACTCTGTGCCAGAACCCCCACTCTTCCCCGCTGTCCACCAGACCGCCTACAGCACGAGGGACAGACCCCGCTCTCTGTGACCCCGCCAGCTGTCCACCAGACCGTCTACAGCACGAGGGACAGACCCCGCTCTCTGTGACCCCGCCAGCTGTCCATCAGACCTCCTGCAGCACGAGGGACAGACCCCACTCTCTGTGACCCCGCCAGCTGTCCACCAGACCGCCTACAGCACGAGGGACAGACCCCACTCTCTGTGACCCCGCCAGCTGTCCACCAGACCGTCTACAGCACGAGGGACAGAGCCCACTCACTGTGACCCCGCCAGCCGTCCATCAGACCGCCTGCGGCACGAGGGACAGACCCCACTCTCTGTGACCCCGCCAGCTGTCCACCAGACCGCCTGCAGCACGAGGGACAGACCCCACTCTCTGTGACCCCGCCAGCTGTCCACCAGACCGCCTACAACACGAGGGACAGACCCCACTCTCTGTGACCCCGCCAGCTGTCCACCAGACCGTCTACAGCACGAGGGACAGACCCCACTCTCTGTGACCCCGCCAGCTGTCCACCAGACCGCCTACAGCACGAGGGACAGGCCCCACTCTCTGTGACCCCGCCAGCTGTCCACCAGACCGCCTGCACCACGAGAGACAGGCCCCACTCTCTGTGACCCCGCCAGCTGTCCACCAGACCGCCTACAGCACGAGGGACAGACCCCACCCTCTGTGACCCCGCCAGCTGTCCACCAGACCGCCTACAGCACGAGGGACAGACCCCACTCTCTGTGACCCCGCCAGCTGTCCACCAGACCGCCTACCGCACGAGGGACAGACCCCACTCTCTATGACCCCGCCAGCTGTCCACCAGACCGCCTACAGCACGAGGGACAGACCCCACTCTCTGTGACCCCGCCAGCTGTCCACCAGACCGCCTACAGCACGAGGGACAGACCCCACTCTGTGTGACCCCGCCAGCTGTCCACCAGACCGCCTACAGCACGAGGGACAGACCCCGCTCTCTGTGACCCCGCCAGCTGTCCACCAGACCGTCTACAGCACGAGGGACAGACCCCGCCCTCTGTGACCCCGCCAGCTGTCCACCAGACCGCCTACAGCACGAGGGACAGACCCCACTCTCTGTGACCCCGCCAGCTGTCCACCAGACCGTCTACGCCACGAGGGACAGACCCCACTCTCTGCGACCCCGCCAGCTGTCCACCAGACCGTCTACAGCACGAGGAACAGGCCCCGCTCTCTGTGACCCCGCCAGCTGTCCATCAGACCGCCTACAGCACGAGGGACAGACCTCACTCTCTGCGACCCCGCCAGCTGTCCACCAGACCGCCTACAAGACGAGGGACAGACCCCACTCTCTGTGACCCCGCCAGCTGTCCACCAGACCGCCTACAGCACGAGGGACAGACCCCACTCTCTGTGACCCCGCCAGCTGTCCACCAGACCGCCTGCAGCACGAGGGACAGACCCCACTCTCTGTGACCCCGCCAGCTGTCCACCAGACCGCCTACAACACGAGGGACAGACCCCACTCTCTGTGACCCCGCCAGCTGTCCACCAGACCCCCTACAGCACGAGGGACAGACCCCACTCTCTGTGACCCCGCCAGCTGTCCACCAGACCGTCTACAGCACGAGGGACAGATCCCGCTCTCTGTGACCCCGCCAGCTGTCCACCAGACCGCCTACAGCACGAGGGACAGACCCCGCTCTCTGTAACCCCGCCAGCTGTCCACCAGACCGCCTACAGCACGAGGGACAGACCCCGCTCTCTGTGACCCCGCCAGCCGTCCACCAGACCGTCTACAGCACGACGGACAGACCCCGCTCTCTGTGACCCCGCCAGCTGTCCATCAGACCTCCTGCAGCACGAGGGACAGACCCCGCTCTCTGTGACCCCGCCAGCTGTCCACCAGACCGCCTACAGCACGAGGGACAGACCCCACTCTCTGTGACCCCGCCAGCTGTCCACCAGACCGTCTACAGCACGAGGGACAGAGCCCACTCTCTGTGACCCCGCCAGCCGTCCATCAGACCGCCTGCGGCACGAGGGACAGACCCCACTCTCTGTGACCCCGCCAGCTGTCCACCAGACCGCCTGCAGCACGAGGGACAGACCCCACTCTCTGTGACCCCGCCAGCTGTCCACCAGACCGCCTACAACACGAGGGACAGACCCCACTCTCTGTGACCCCGCCAGCTGTCCACCAGACCGCCTACAGCACGAGGGACAGGCCCCACTCTCTGTGACCCCGCCAGCTGTCCACCAGACCGCCTGCACCACGAGAGACAGGCTCCACACTCTGTGACCCCGCCAGCTGTCCACCAGACCGTCTACAGCACGAGGGACAGACCCCGCCCTCTGTGACCCCGCCAGCGGTCCACCAGACCGCCTACAGCACGAGGGACAGCCCCACTCTCTGTGACCCCGCCAGCTGTCCACCAGACCGTCTACGCCACGAGGGACAGACCCCACTCTCTGCGACCCCGCCAGCTGTCCACCAGACCGTCTACAGCACGAGGGACAGGCCCCGCTCTCTGTGACCCCGCCAGCTGTCCATCAGACCGCCTACAGCACGAGGGACAGACCTCACTCTCTGCGACCCCGCCAGCTGTCCACCAGACCGCCTACAACACGAGGGACAGACCCCACTCTCTGTGACCCCGCCAGCTGTCCACCAGACCGACTGCAGCACGAGGGACAGACCCCACTCTCTGTGACCCCGCCAGCTGTCCACCAGACCGCCTACAACACGAGGGACAGACCCCACTCTCTGTGACCCCGCCAGCTGTCCACCAGACCCCCTACAGCACGAGGGACAGACCCCGCTCTCTGTGACCCCGCCAGCCGTCCACCAGACCGTCTACAGCACGACGGACAGACCCCGCTCTCTGTGACCCCGCCAGCTGTCCATCAGACCGCCTGCAGCACGAGGGACAGACCCCGCTCTCTGTGACCCCGCCAGCTGTCCACCAGACCGCCTACAGCACGAGGGACAGACCCCACTCTCTGTGACCCCGCCAGCTGTCCACCAGACCGTCTACAGCACGAGGGACAGAGCCCACTCTCTGTGACCCCGCCAGCCGTCCATCAGACCGCCTGCGGCACGAGGGACAGACCCCACTCTCTGTGACCCCGCCAGCTGTCCACCAGACCGCCTGCAGCACGAGGGACAGACCCCACTCTCTGTGACCCCGCCAGCTGTCCACCAGACCGTCTACAGCACGAGGGACAGGCCCCGCTCTCTGTGACCCCGCCAGCTGTCCATCAGACCGCCTACAGCACGAGGGACAGACCTCACTCTCTGCGACCCCGCCAGCTGTCCACCAGACCGCCTACAACACGAGGGACAGACCCCACTCTCTGTGACCCCGCCAGCTGTCCACCAGACCGACTGCAGCACGAGGGACAGACCCCACTCTCTGTGACCCCGCCAGCTGTCCACCAGACCGCCTACAACACGAGGGACAGACCCCACTCTCTGTGACCCCGCCAGCTGTCCACCAGACCCCCTACAGCACGAGGGACAGACCCCGCTCTCTGTGACACCGCCAGCTGTCCACCAGACCGTCTACAGAACGAGGGACAGACCCCGCTCTCTGTGACCCCGCCAGCTGTCCACCAGACCGTCTACAGCACGAGGGACAGACCCCACTCTCTGTGACCCCGCCAGCTGTCCACCAGACCCCCTACAGCACGAGGGACAGACCCCACTCTCTGTGACCCCGCCAGCTGTCCACCAGACCGTCTACAGCACGAGGGACAGACTCCGCTCTCTGTGACCCCGCCAGCTGTCCACCAGACCGTCTACAGCACGAGGGACAGACCCCACTCTCTGTGACCCCGCCAGCTGTCCACCAGACCGCCTACAGCACGAGGATCAGACCCCACTCTCTGTGACCCCGCCAGCTGTCCATCAGACCGCCTACAGCACGAGGGACAGACCTCACTCTCTGCGACCCCGCCAGCTGTCCACCAGACCGCCTACAACACGAGGGACAGAACCCACTCTCTGTGACCCCGCCAGCTGTCCACCAGACCGACTGCAGCACGAGGGACAGACCCCACTCTCTGTGACCCCGCCAGCTGTCCACCAGACCGCCTACAACACGAGGGACAGACCCCACTCTCTGTGACCCCGCCAGCTGTCCACCAGACCCCCTACAGCACGAGGGACAGACCCCGCTCTCTGTGACACCGCCAGCTGTCCACCAGACCGTCTACAGAACGAGGGACAGACCCCGCTCTCTGTGACCCCGCCAGCTGTCCACCAGACCGTCTACAGCACGAGGGACAGACCCCACTCTCTGTGACCCCGCCAGCTGTCCACCAGACCCCCTACAGCACGAGGGACAGACCTCACTCTCTGCGACCCCGCCAGCTGTCCACCAGACCGTCTACAGCACGAGGGACAGACTCCGCTCTCTGTGACCCCGCCAGCTGTACACCAGACCGTCTACAGCACGAGGGACAGACCCCACTCTCTGTGACCCCGCCAGCTGTCCACCAGACCGCCTACAGCACGAGGATCAGACCCCACTCTCTGTGACCCCGCCAGCTGTCCACTAGACCGCCTACAGCACGAGGGACAGACCCCACTCTCTGTGACCCCGCCAGCTGTCCACCAGACCCCCTACAGCACGAGGGACAGACCCCACTCTCTGTGACCCCGTCAGCTGTCCACCAGACCGTCTACAGCACGAGGGACAGACCCCGCTCTCTGTGACCCCGCCAGCTGCCCACCAGACCGCCTACAGAACGAGGGACAGACCCTACTCTCTGTGACCCCGCCAGCTGTCCACCAGACCCCCTACAGCACGAGGATCAGACCCCACTCTCTGTGACCCCGCCAGCTGTCCCGCAGACCGTCTACAGCACGAGGGACAGACCCCACTCTCTGCGACCCCGCCAGCTGTCCACCAGACCGCCTACAGCACGAGGGACAGGCCCCACTCTCTGTGACCCCGCCAGCTGTCCACCAGACCGCCTACAGCACGAGGGACAGGCCCCACTCTCTGTGACCCCGCCAGCTATCCACCAGACCGCCTACAGCACGAGGGACAGAGCCCACTCTCTGCGACCCCGCCAGCTGTCTACCAGACCGCCTACAGCACGAGGGACAGACTCCACTCTCTGCGACCCCGCCAGCTGTCCACTATTCGGCCTACAGCACGAGGGACAGACCCCACTCTCTGCGACCCCGCCAGCTGTCCACCAGACCGCCTACAACACGAGGGACAGACCCCACTCTCTGTGACCCAGCCAGCTGTCCACCAGACCGCCTACAGCACGAGGGACAGACACCACTCTCTGTCACCCCGCCAGCTGTCCACCAGACCGCCTACAGCACGAGGATCAGACCCCACCCTCTGTGTCCCCGCCAGCTGTCCACCAGACCGTCTACAGCACGAGGGACAGACCCCGCTCTCTGTGACCCCGCCAGCTGTCCACCAGACCGCCTACAGCACGAGGGACAGGCCCCACTCTGTGTGACCCCGCCAGCTGTCCACCAGACCGCCTACAGTACGAGGGACAGGCCCCACTCTCTGTGACCCCGCCAGCTGTCCACCAGACCGCCTACAGCACGAGAGACAGGCCCCACTCTCTGTGACCCCGCCAGCTGTCCACCAGACCGCAAACAACACGAGAGACAGGCCCCACTCTCTGTGACCCCGCCAGCTGTCCACCAGACCGCAAGCAGCACGAGGGACAGACCCCACTCTCTGTGACCCCGCCAGCTGTCCACCAGACCGCCTACAGCACGAGGGACGGACCCCACTCTCTGTGACCCCGCCAGCTGTCCTTCAGACCGTCTACAGCACGAGGGACAGACCCCACTCTCTGTGACCCCGCCAGCTGTCCACCAGACCGCCTACAGGACGAGGGACAGACCCTACTCTCTGTGACCCCGCCAGCTGTCCACCAGACCGCCTACAGCACGAGGATCAGACCCCACTCTCTGTGACCCCGCCAGCTGACCAGCAGACCGTCTACAGCACGAGGGACAGACCCCACTCTCTGCGACCCCGCCAGCTGTCCACCAGACCGCCTACAGCACGAGGGACAGGCCCCACTCTCTGTGACCCCGCCAGCTGTCCACCAGACCGCCTACAGCACGAGGGACAGGCCCCACTCTCTGTGACCCCGCCAGCTGTCCACCAGACCATCTACAGCACGAGGGACAGACCCCGCTCTCTGTGGCCCCGCCAGCTATCCACCAGACCGCCTACAGCACGAGGGACAGAGCCCACTCTCTGCGACCCCGCCAGCTGTCTACCAGACCGCCTACAGCACGAGGGACAGACTCCACTCTCTGCGACCCCGCCAGCTGTCCACCATTCGGCCTACAGCACGAGGGACAGACCCCACTCTCTGCGACCCCGCCAGCTGTCCACCAGACCGCCTACAACACGAGGGACAGACCCCACTCTCTGTGACCGAGCCAGCTGTCCACCAGACCGCCTACAGCACGAGGGACAGACACCACTCTCTGTCACCCCGCCAGCTGTCCACCAGACCGCCTACAGCACGAGGATCAGACCCCACCCTCTGTGTCCCCGCCAGCTGTCCACCAGACCGTCTACAGCACGAGGGACAGACCCCGCTCTCTGTGACCCCGCCAGCTGTCCACCAGACCGCCTACAGCACGAGGGACAGGCCCCACTCTCTGTGACCCCGCCAGCTGTCCACCAGACCGCCTACAGTACGAGGGACAGGCCCCACTCTCTGTGACCCCGCCAGCTGTCCACCAGACCGCCTACAGCACGAGAGACAGGCCCCACTCTCTGTGACCCCGCCAGCTGTCCACCAGACCGCAAACAACACGAGAGACAGGCCCCACTCTCTGTGACCCCGCCAGCTGTCCACCAGACCGCCTACAGCACGAGGGACGGACCCCACTCTCTGTGACCCCGCCAGCTGTCCTTCAGACCGTCTACAGCACGAGGGACAGACCCCACTCTCTGTGACCCCGCCAGCTGTCCACCAGACCGCCTACAGCACGACGGACAGACCCCACTCTCTGTGACCCCGCCAGCTGTCCATCAGACCGCCTACAGCACGAGGGACAGGCCCCGCTCTCTGTGACCCCGCCAGCTGTCCATCAGACCGCCTACAGCACGAGGGACAGACCCCACTCTCTGTGACCCCGCCAGCTGTCCACCAGACCGCCTACAGCACGAGGGACAGACCCCACCCTCTGCGACCCCGCCAGCTGTCCACCAGACCGCCTACAACACGAGGGACAGACCCCACTCTCTGTGACCCCGCCAGCTGTCCACCAGACCGCCTACAGCACGAGGGACAGACCCCACTCTCTGTGACCCCGCCAGCTGTCCACCAGACAGTCTACACCACGAGGATCAGACCCCGCTCTCTGCGACCCCGCCAGCTGTCCACCAGATCGCCTACAGCACGAGGGACAGACCCCACTCTCTGTGACCCCGCCAGCTGTCCACCAGGCCGCCTACAGCACGAGGGACAGACCCCACTCTCTGCGACCCCGTCAGCTGTCCCCCAGACCGCCTACAGGACGAGGGACAGACCTCACTCTCTGTGACCCCGCCAGCTGTCCACCAGACCGCCTACAGCACGAGGGACAGACCCCACTCTCTGCGACCCCGCCAGCTGTCCACCAGACCGCCTACAACACGAGGGACAGACCCCACTCTCTGTGACCCCGCCAGCTGTCCACCAGACCGCCTACAGCACGAGGATCAGACCCCACTCTCTGTAACCCCGCCAGCTTTCCACCAGACCGCCTACAGCACGAGGGACAGACCTCACTCTCTGCGACCCCGCCAGCTGTCCACCAGACCGCCTACAGCACGAGGGACGGGCCCAACTCTCTGTGACCCCGCCAGCTGTCCACCAGACCGCCTACAGCACGAGGGACAGACCCCACTCTCTGCGACCCCGCCAGCTGTCCACCAGACCGCCTACAGCACGAGGGACAGGCCCAACTCTCTGCGACCCCGCCAGCTGTCCACCAGACCGCCTACAGCACGAGGGACAGACCCCACTCTCTGTGACCCCGCCAGCTGTCCACCAGACCGCCTACAGCACGAGGGACAGACCCCACTCTCTGTGACCCCGCCAGCTGTCCACCAGACCGTCTACAGCACGGGGACAGACTCCGCTCTCTGTGATCCCGCCAGCTGTCCACCAGACCGTCTACAGCACGAGGGACACACCCCACTCTCTGCGACCCCGCCAGCTGTCCACCAGACCGCCTACAGCACGAGGGACAGGGCCCACTCTCTGTGATCCCGCCAGCTGCCCACCAGACCCTCTACAGCACGAGGGACAGACCCCGCTCTCTGTGATCCCGCCAGCTGTCCACCAGACCGCCTACAGGACGAGGGACAGACCCTACTCTCTGTGACCCCGCCAGCTGTCCACCAGACCGCCTACAGCACGAGGGACAGGCCCCACTCTCTGTGACCCCGCCAGCTGTCCACCAGACCGCCTACAGCACGAGAGACAGGGCCCACTCTCTGTGACCCCGCCAGCTGTCCACCAGACCGCAAACAACACGAGAGACAGGCCCCACTCTCTGTGACCCCGCCAGCTGTCCACCAGACCGCCTACAGCACGAGGGACGGACCCCACTCTCTGTGACCCCGCCAGCTGTCCTTCAGACCGTCTACAGCACGAGGGACAGACCCCACTCTCTGTGACCCCGCCAGCTGTCCACCAGACCGCCTACAGCACGACGGACAGACCCCACTCTCTGTGACCCCGCCAGCTGTCCATCAGACCGCCTACAGCACGAGGGACAGGCCCCGCTCTCTGTGACCCCGCCAGCTGTCCATCAGACCGCCTACAGCACGAGGGACAGACCCCACTCTCTGTGACCCCGCCAGCTGTCCACCAGACCGCCTACAGCACGAGGGACAGACCCCACCCTCTGCGACCCCGCCAGCTGTCCACCAGACCGCCTACAACACGAGGGACAGACCCCACTCTCTGTGACCCCGCCAGCTGTCCACCAGACCGCCTACAGCACGAGGGACAGACCCCACTCTCTGTGACCCCGCCAGCTGTCCACCAGACAGTCTACACCACGAGGATCAGACCCCGCTCTCTGCGACCCCGCCAGCTGTCCACCAGATCGCCTACAGCACGAGGGACAGACCCCACTCTCTGTGACCCCGCCAGCTGTCCACCAGGCCGCCTACAGCACGAGGGACAGACCCCACTCTCTGCGACCCCGTCAGCTGTCCCCCAGACCGCCTACAGGACGAGGGACAGACCTCACTCTCTGTGACCCCGCCAGCTGTCCACCAGACCGCCTACAGCACGAGGGACAGACCCCACTCTCTGCGACCCCGCCAGCTGTCCACCAGACCGCCTACAACACGAGGGACAGACCCCACTCTCTGTGACCCCGCCAGCTGTCCACCAGACCGCCTACAGCACGAGGATCAGACCCCACTCTCTGTAACCCCGCCAGCTTTCCACCAGACCGCCTACAGCACGAGGGACAGACCTCACTCTCTGCGACCCCGCCAGCTGTCCACCAGACCGCCTACAGCACGAGGGACGGGCCCAACTCTCTGTGACCCCGCCAGCTGTCCACCAGACCGCCTACAGCACGAGGGACAGACCCCACTCTCTGCGACCCCGCCAGCTGTCCACCAGACCGCCTACAGCACGAGGGACAGGCCCAACTCTCTGCGACCCCGCCAGCTGTCCACCAGACCGCCTACAGCACGAGGGACAGACCCCACTCTCTGTGACCCCGCCAGCTGTCCACCAGACCGCCTACAGCACGAGGGACAGACCCCACTCTCTGTGACCCCGCCAGCTGTCCACCAGACCGTCTACAGCACGGGGACAGACTCCGCTCTCTGTGATCCCGCCAGCTGTCCACCAGACCGTCTACAGCACGAGGGACACACCCCACTCTCTGCGACCCCGCCAGCTGTCCACCAGACCGCCTACAGCACGAGGGACAGGGCCCACTCTCTGTGATCCCGCCAGCTGCCCACCAGACCCTCTACAGCACGAGGGACAGACCCCGCTCTCTGTGATCCCGCCAGCTGTCCACCAGACCGCCTACAGGACGAGGGACAGACCCTACTCTCTGTGACCCCGCCAGCTGTCCACCAGACCGCCTACAGCACGAGGGACAGGCCCCACTCTCTGTGACCCCGCCAGCTGTCCACCAGACCGCCTACAGCACGACGGACAGGCCCCACTCTCTGTGACCCCGCCAGCTGTCCACCAGACCGTCTACAGCAGGAGGGACAGACCCCGCTCTCTGTGACCCCGCCAGCTGTCCAGCAGACCGTCTACAGCACGAGGGACAGACCCCACTCTCTGCGACCCCGCCAGCTGTCCACCAGACCGCCTACAGCAGGAGGGACAGACCTCACTCTCTGCGACCCCGCCAGCTGTCCATCAGACCGCCTACAGCACGAGGGACGGACCCCACTCACTGCGACCCCGCCAGCTGTCCATCAGACCGCCTACAGCACGAGGGACGGACCCCACTCTCTGTGACCCCGCCAGCTGTCCACCAGATCGCCTACAGCACGAGGGACAGAGCCCACTCTCTGTGACCCCGCCAGCTGTCCACCAGACCGCCTACAGTACGAGGGACAGCCTACTCTCTGTGACCCCGCCAGCTGTCCACCAGACCGCCTACAGCACGAGGGACAGAGCCCACTCTCTGTGACCCCGCCAGCTGTCCACCAGACCGCCTACAGCACGAGGGACAGACCCCACTCTCTGTGACCCGGCCAGCTGTCCACCAGACGGCCTAGAGCACGAGGGACACACCCCGTTCTCTGTGACCCCGCCAGCTGTCCACCAGACCGCCTACAGCACGAGGGACAGACCCCACTCTCTGTGACCCGGCCAGCTGTCCACCAGACCGCCTACAGCACGAGGGACACACCCCACTCCCTGCGACCCCGCCAGCTGTCCACCAGACCGCCTACAGCACGAGGGACAGGGCCCACTCTCTGTGACCCCGCCAGCTGCCCACCAGACCCTCTACAGCACGAGGGACAGACCCCGCTCTCTGTGATCCCGCCAGCTGTCCACCAGACCGCCTACAGGACGAGGGACAGACCCCACTCTCTGTGACCCCGCCAGCTGTCCACCAGACCGCAAACAACACGAGAGACAGGCCCCACTCTCTGTGACCCCGCCAGCTGTCCACCAGACCGCAAGCAGCACGAGGGACAGACCCCACTCTCTGTGACCCCGCCAGCTGTCCACCAGACCGCCTACAGCACGAGGGACGGACCCCACTCTCTGTGACCCCGCCAGCTGTCCTTCAGACCGTCTACAGCACGAGGGACAGACCCCACTCTCTGTGACCCCGCCAGCTGTCCACCAGACCGCCTACAGGACGAGGGACAGACCCTACTCTCTGTGACCCCGCCAGCTGTCCACCAGACCGCCTACAGCACGAGGATCAGACCCCACTCTCTGTGACCCCGCCAGCTGACCAGCAGACCGTCTACAGCACGAGGGACAGACCCCACTCTCTGCGACCCCGCCAGCTGTCCACCAGACCGCCTACAGCACGAGGGACAGGCCCCACTCTCTGTGACCCCGCCAGCGGTCCACCAGACCGCCTACAGCACGAGGGACAGGCCCCACTCTCTGTGACCCCGCCAGCTGTCCACCAGACCATCTACAGCACGAGGGACAGACCCCGCTCTCTGTGGCCCCGCCAGCTATCCACCAGACCGCCTACAGCACGAGGGACAGAGCCCACTCTCTGCGACCCCGCCAGCTGTCTACCAGACCGCCTACAGCACGAGGGACAGACTCCACTCTCTGCGACCCCGCCAGCTGTCCACCATTCGGCCTACAGCACGAGGGACAGACCCCACTCTCTGCGACCCCGCCAGCTGTCCACCAGACCGCCTACAACACGAGGGACAGACACCACTCTCTGTGACCGAGCCAGCTGTCCACCAGACCGCCTACAGCACGAGGGACAGACACCACTCTCTGTCACCCCGCCAGCTGTCCACCAGACCGCCTACAGCACGAGGATCAGACCCCACCCTCTGTGTCCCCGCCAGCTGTCCACCAGACCGTCTACAGCACGAGGGACAGACCCCGCTCTCTGTGACCCCGCCAGCTGTCCACCAGACCGCCTACAGCACGAGGGACAGGCCCCACTCTCTGTGACCCCGCCAGCTGTCCACCAGACCGCCTACAGTACGAGGGACAGGCCCCACTCTCTGTGACCCCGCCAGCTGTCCACCAGACCGCCTACAGCACGAGAGACAGGCCCCACTCTCTGTGACCCCGCCAGCTGTCCACCAGACCGCAAACAACACGAGAGACAGGCCCCACTCTCTGTGACCCCGCCAGCTGTCCACCAGACCGCAAGCAGCACGAGGGACAGACCCCACTCTCTGTGACCCCGCCAGCTGTCCACCAGACCGCCTACAGCACGAGGGACGGACCCCACTCTCTGTGACCCCGCCAGCTGTCCTTCAGACCGTCTACAGCACGAGGGACAGACCCCACTCTCTGTGACCCCGCCAGCTGTCCACCAGACCGCCTACAGCACGACGGACAGACCCCACTCTCTGTGACCCCGCCAGCTGTCCATCAGACCGCCTACAGCACGAGGGACAGGCCCCGCTCTCTGTGACCCCGCCAGCTGTCCATCAGACCGCCTACAGCACGAGGGACAGACCCCACTCTCTGTGACCCCGCCAGCTGTCCACCAGACCGCCTACAGCACGAGGGACAGACCCCACCCTCTGCGACCCCGCCAGCTGTCCACCAGACCGCCTACAACACGAGGGACAGACCCCACTCTCTGTGACCCCGCCAGCTGTCCACCAGACCGCCTACAGCACGAGGGACAGACCCCACTCTCTGTGACCCCGCCAGCTGTCCACCAGACAGTCTACACCACGAGGATCAGACCCCGCTCTCTGCGACCCCGCCAGCTGTCCACCAGATCGCCTACAGCACGAGGGACAGACCCCACTCTCTGTGACCCCGCCAGCTGTCCACCAGGCCGCCTACAGCACGAGGGACAGACCCCACTCTCTGCGACCCCGTCAGCTGTCCCCCAGACCGCCTACAGGACGAGGGACAGACCTCACTCTCTGTGACCCCGCCAGCTGTCCACCAGACCGCCTACAGCACGAGGGACAGACCCCACTCTCTGCGACCCCGCCAGCTGTCCACCAGACCGCCTACAACACGAGGGACAGACCCCACTCTCTGTGACCCCGCCAGCTGTCCACCAGACCGCCTACAGCACGAGGATCAGACCCCACTCTCTGTAACCCCGCCAGCTTTCCACCAGACCGCCTACAGCACGAGGGACAGACCTCACTCTCTGCGACCCCGCCAGCTGTCCACCAGACCGCCTACAGCACGAGGGACAGGCCCAACTCTCTGCGACCCCGCCAGCTGTCCACCAGACCGCCTACAGCACGAGGGACAGACCCCACTCTCTGTGACCCCGCCAGCTGTCCACCAGACCGCCTACAGCACGAGGGACAGACCCCACTCTCTGTGACCCCGCCAGCTGTCCACCAGACCGTCTACAGCACGAGGGACAGACTCCGCTCTCTGTGATCCCGCCAGCTGTCCACCAGACCGTCTACAGCACGAGGGACACACCCCACTCTCTGCGACCCCGCCAGCTGTCCACCAGACCGCCTACAGCACGAGGGACAGGGCCCACTCTCTGTGATCCCGCCAGCTGCCCACCAGACCCTCTAAAGCACGAGGGACAGACCCCGCTCTCTGTGATCCCGCCAGCTGTCCACCAGACCGCCTACAGGACGAGGGACAGACCCTACTCTCTGTGACCCCGCCAGCTGTCCACCAGACCGCCTACAGCACGAGGATCAGACCCTACTCTCTGTGACCCCGCCAGCTGTCCAGCAGACCGTCTACAGCACGAGGGACAGATCCCACTCTCTGCGACCCCGCCAGCTGTCCACCAGACCGCCTACAGCACGAGGGACAGGCCCCACTCTCTGTGACCCCGCCAGCTGTCCACCAGACCGCCTACAGCACGACGGACAGGCCCCACTCTCTGTGACCCCGCCAGCTGTCCACCAGACCGTCTACAGCAGGAGGGACAGACCCCGCTCTCTGTGACCCCGCCAGCTGTCCAGCAGACCGTCTACAGCACGAGGGACAGACCCCACTCTCTGCGACCCCGCCAGCTGTCCACCAGACCGCCTACAGCAGGAGGGACAGACCTCACTCTCTGCGACCCCGCCAGCTGTCCATCAGACCGCCTACAGCACGAGGGACGGACCCCACTCACTGCGACCCCGCCAGCTGTCCATCAGACCGCCTACAGCACGAGGGACGGACCCCACTCTCTGTGACCCCGCCAGCTGTCCACCAGATCGCCTACAGCACGAGGGACAGAGCCCACTCTCTGTGACCCCGCCAGCTGTCCACCAGACCGCCTACAGCACGAGGGACAGCCTACTCTCTGTGACCCCGCCAGCTGTCCACCAGACCGCCTACAGCACGAGGGACAGAGCCCACTCTCTGTGACCCCGCCAGCTGTCCACCAGACCGCCTACAGCACGAGGGACAGACCCCACTCTCTGTGACCCGGCCAGCTGTCCACCAGACGGCCTAGAGCACGAGGGACACACCCCGTTCTCTGTGACCCCGCCAGCTGTCCACCAGACCGCCTACAGCACGAGGGACAGACCCCACTCTCTGTGACCCCGCCAGCTGTCCACCAGACCGTCTACAGCACGAGGGACAGACTCCGCTCTCTGTGATCCCGCCAGCTGTCCACCAGACCGTCTACAGCACGAGGGACAGACCCCACTCTCTGTGACCCGGCCAGCTGTCCACCAGACCGCCTACAGCACGAGGGACACACCCCACTCTCTGCGACCCCGCCAGCTGTCCACCAGACCGCCTACAGCAGGAGGGACAGGGCCCACTCTCTGTGACCCCGCCAGCTGCCCACCAGACCCTCTACAGCACGAGGGACAGACCCCGCTCTCTGTGATCCCGCCAGCTGTCCACCAGACCGCCTACAGGACGAGGGACAGACCCTACTCTCTGTGACCCCGCCAGCTGTCCACCAGACCGCCTACAGCACGAGGATCAGACCCTACTCTCTGTGATCCCGCCAGCTGTCCAGCAGACCGTCTACAGCACGAGGGACAGATCCCACTCTCTGCGACCCCGCCAGCTGTCCACCAGACCGCCTACAGCACGAAGGACAGGCCCCACTCTCTGTGACCCCGCCAGCTGTCCACCAGACCGCCTACAGCACGAGGGACAGGCCCCACTCTCTGTTACCCCGCCAGCTGTCCACCAGACCGTCTACAGCAGGAGGGACAGACCCCGCTCTCTGTGACCCCGCCAGCTGTCCACCAGACCGCCTACAGCACGAGGGACAGACCCCACTCTCGGTGACCCCGCCAGCTGTCCACCAGACCGCCTGCACCACGACGGACAGGCCCCACACTCTGTGACCCCGCCAGCTGTCCACCAGACCACCTACATCACGAGGGACAGACCCCGCTCTCTGTGACCCCGCCAGCTGTCCACCAGACCGCCTACAGGACGAGGGACAGACCCTACTCTCTGTGACCCCGCCAGCTGTCCACCAGACCGCCTACAGCACGAGGATCAGACCCTATTCTCTGTGACCCCGCCAGCTGTCCAGCAGACCGTCTACAGCACGAGGGACAGATCCCACTCTCTGCGACCCCGCCAGCTGTCCACCAGATCGCCTACAAAACGAGGGAGAGACCCCACTCTCTGTGACCCCGCCAGCTGTCCACCAGACCGCCTACAGCAGGCGGGACAGACCTCACTCTCTGCGACCCCGCCAGCTGTCCATCAGACCGCCTACAGCACGAGGGACAGAGCCCACTCTCTGTGACCCCGCCAGCTGTCCACCAGACCGCCTACAGCACGAGGGACAGACCTCACTCTCTGCGACCCTGCCAGCTGTCCATCAGACCGCCTACAGCACGAGGGACGGACCCCACTCTCTGGGACCCCGCCAGCTGTCCACCAGATCGCCTATAGCACGAGGGACAGAGCCCACTCTCTGTGACCCCGCCAGCTGTCCACCAGACCGCCTACAGTACGAGGGACAGACCCCACTCTCTGTGACCCCGCCAGCTGTCCACCAGACCGCCTACAACACGAGGGACAGACCCCACTCTCTGTGACCCCGCCAGCTGTCCACCATACCGCCTACAGCACGAGGGACAGAGCCCACTCTCTGTGACCCCGCCAGCTGTCCACCAGACCGCCTACAGCACGAGGATCAGACCCCACTCTCTGCGACCCCGCCAGCTGTCCACCAGATCGCCTACAGTACGAGGGACAGACCCCACTCTCTGTGACCCCGCCAGCTGTCCACCAGACCGCCTACAGCACGAGGGACAGGCCCCGCTCTCTGTGACCCCGCCAGCTGTCCATCAGACCGCCTACAGCACGAGGGACAGACCCCACTCTCTGTGACCCCGCCAGCTGTCCACCAGACCGCCTACAGCACGAGGGACAGACCTCACTCTCTGCGACCCCGCCAGCTGTCCATCAGACCGCCTACAGCACGAGGGACGGACCCCACTCTCTGTGACCCCGCCAGCTGTCCACCAGATCGCCTACAGCACGAGGGACAGAGCCCACTCTCTGTGACCCCGCCAGCTGTCCACCAGACCGCCTACAGCACGAGGGACAGCCTACTCTCTGTGACCCCGCCAGCTGTCCACCAGACCGCCTACAGCACGAGGGACAGACCCCACTCTCTGTGACCCCGCCAGCTGTCCACCAGACCGCCTACAGCACGACGGACAGACCCCACTCTCTGTGACCCCGCCAGCTGTCCATCAGACCGCCTACAGCACGAGGGACAGGCCCCGCTCTCTGTGACCCCGCCAGCTGTCCATCAGACCGCCTACAGCACGAGGGACAGACCCCACTCTCTGTGACCCCGCCAGCTGTCCACCAGACCGCCTACAGCACGAGGGACAGACCCCACTCTCTGCGACCCCGCCAGCTGTCCACCAGACCGCCTACAACACGAGGGACAGACCCCACTCTCTGTGACCCCGCCAGCTGTCCACCAGACCGCCTACAGCACGAGGGACAGACCCCACTCTCTGTGACCCCGCCAGCTGTCCACCAGACAGTCTACACTACGAGGATCAGACCCCGCTCTCTGCGACCCCGCCAGCTGTCCACCAGATCGCCTACAGCACGAGGGACAGACCCCACTCTCTGTGACCCCGCCAGCTGTCCACCAGGCCGCCTACAGCACGAGGGACAGACCCCACTCTCTGCGACCCCGTCAGCTGTCCCCCAGACCGCCTACAGCACGAGGGACAGACCTCACTCTCTGTGACCCCGCCAGCTGTCCACCAGACCGCCTAAAACACGAGGGACAGACCCTACTCTCTGTGACCCCGCCAGCTGTCCACCAGACCGCCTACAGCACGAGGATCAGACCCTACTCTCTGTGATCCCGCCAGCTGTCCAGCAGACCGTCTACAGCACGAGGGACAGATCCCACTCTCTGCGACCCCGCCAGCTGTCCACCAGACCGCCTACAGCACGAGGGACAGGCCCCACTCTCTGTGACCCCGCCAGCTGTCCACCAGACCGCCTACAGCACGAGGGACAGGCCCCACTCTCTGTGACCCCGCCAGCTGTCCACCAGACCGTCTACAGCACGAGGGACAGACCCCGCTCTCTGTGACCCCGCCAGCTGTCCACCAGACCGCCTACAGCACGAGGGACAGACCCCACTCTCGGTGACCCCGCCAGCTATCCACCAGACCGCCTGCAGCACGAGGGACAGGCCCCACACTCTGTGACCCCGCCAGCTGTCCACCAGACCGCCTACAGCACGAGGGACAGACCCCGCTCTCTGTGACCCCGCCAGCTGTCCACCAGACCGCCTACAGGACGAGGGACAGACCCTACTCTCTGTGACCCCGCCAGCTGTCCACCAGACCGCCTACAGCACGAGGATCAGACCCTACTCTCTGTGACCCCGCCAGCTGTCCAGCAGACCGTCTACAGCACGAGGGACAGACCCCACTCTCTGCGACCCCGCCAGCTGTCCACCAGATCGCCTACAAAACGAGGGAGAGACCCCACTCTCTGTGACCCCGCCAGCTGTCCACCAGACCGCCTACAGCAGGAGGGACAGACCTCACTCTCTGTGACCCCGCCAGCTGTCCACCAGACCGCCTACAGCACGAGGGACAGACCCCACTCTCTGTGACCCCGCCAGCTGTCCACCAGACCGCCTACAGCACGAGGGACAGACCCAACTCTCTGTGACCCCGCCAGCTGTCCACTAGACCGCCTATAGCACGAGGGCAGACCCCACTCTCTGTGATCCCGCCACCTGTCCACCAGATCGCCTACAAAACGAGGGACAGACCCCACTCTCTGTGACCCCGCCAGCTGTCCACCAGACCGCCTACAGCACGAGGGACAGACCTCACTCTCTGCGACCCTGCCAGCTGTCCATCAGTCCGCCTACAGCACGAGGGACGGACCCCACTCTCTGTGACCCCGCCAGCTGTCCACCAGATCGCCTATAGCACGAGGGACAGCCTACTCTCTGTGACCCCGCCAGCTGTCCACCAGACCGCCTACAGCACGAGGGAGAGAGCCCACTCTCTGTGACCCCGCCAGCTGTCCACCAGACCGCCTACAGCACGAGGGACAGACCCCACCCTCTGTGACCCCGCCAGCTGTCCACCAGACCGCCTACAGCACGAGGGACAGACCCCACTCTCTGTGCCCCCGCCAGCTGTCCACTAGACCGCCTATAGCACGAGGGCAGACCCCACTCTCTGTGATCCCGCCAGCTGTCCACCAGACCGCCTACAGCACGAGGATCAGACCCTACTCTCTGTGACCCCGCCAGCTGTCCAGCAGACCGTCTACAGCACGAGGGACAGACCTCACTCTCTGCGACCCTGCCAGCTGTCCATCAGACCGCCTACAGCACGAGGGACGGACCCCACTCTCTGTGACCCCGCCAGCTGTCCACCAGATCGCCTATAGCACGAGGGACAGAGCCCACTCTCTGTGACCCCGCCAGCTGTCCACCAGACCGCCTACAGCACGAGGGACAGACCCCACTCTCTGTGACCCCGCCAGCTGTCCACCAGAGCGCCTACAGCACGAGGATCAGACCCCACTCTCTGCGACCCCGCCAGCTGTCCACCAGATCGCCTACAGTACGAGGGACAGACCCCACTCTCTGTGACCCCGCCAGCTGTCCACCAGACCGCCTACAGCACGAGGGACAGATCCCACTCTCTGCAACCCCGCCAGCTGTCCACCAGACCGCCTACAGCAGGAGGGACAGACCTCACTCTCTGTGACCCCGCCAGCTGTCCACCAGACCGCCTACAGCACGAGGGACAGACCCCACTCTCTGCGACACCGCCAGCTGTCCACCAGACCGCCTACAGCACGAGGGACAGACCCCACCCTCTGTGACCCCGCCAGCTGTCCACTAGACCGCCTACAGCACGAGGGACAGACCCCACTCTCTGTGATCCCGCCAGCTGTCCACCAGATCGCCTACAAAACGAGGGAGAGACCCCACTCTCTGTGACCCCGCCAGCTGTCCACCAGACCGCCTACAGCACGAGGGACAGACCTCACTCTCTGCGACCCCGCCAGCTGTCCATCAGACCGCCTACAGCACGAGGGACAGACCCCACTCTCTGTGACCCCGCCAGCTGTCCACTAGACCGCCTATAGCACGAGGGCAGACCCCACTCTCTGTGATCCCGCCACCTGTCCACCAGATCGCCTACAAAACGAGGGACAGACCCCACTCTCTGTGACCCCGCCAGCTGTCCACCAGACCGCCTACAGCACGAGGGACAGACCTCACTCTCTGCGACCCTGCCAGCTGTCCATCAGACCGCCTACAGCACGAGGGACGGACCCCACTCTCTGTGACCCCGCCAGCTGTCCACCAGATCGCCTACAGCACGAGGGACAGAGCCCACTCTCTGTGACCCGGCCAGCTGTCCACCAGACCGCCTACAGCACGAGGGACAGACCCCACTCTCTGCGATCCCGCCAGCTGTCCACCAGACCGCCTACAACACGAGGGACAGACCCCACTCTCTGTGACCCCGCCAGCTGTCCACCAGACCGCCTACAGCACGAGGGACAGACCCCACTCTCTGTGACCCCGCCAGCTGTCCACCAGACCGCCTACAGCACGAGGATCAGACCCCACTCTCTGCGACCCCGCCAGCTGTCCACCAGATCGCCTACAGCACGAGGGACAGACCCCACTCTCTGTGACCCCGCCAGCTGTCCACCAGACCGCCTACAGTACGAGGGACAGACCCCACTCTCTGCGATCCCGCCAGCTGTCCACCAGACCGCCTACAGCAGGAGGGACAGACCTCACTCTCTGTGACCCCGCCAGCTGTCCACCAGACCGCCTACAGCACGAGGGACAGACCCCACTCTCTGCGACCCCGCCAGCTGTCCACCAGACCGCCTACAGCACGAGGGACAGACCCCACTCTCTGTGACCCCGCCAGCTGTCCACCAGACCGCCTACAACACGAGGATCAGACCCCACTCTCTGCGACCCCGCCAGCTGTCCACCAGATCGCCTACAGCACGAGGGACAGACCCCACTCTCTGTGACCCCGCCAGCTGTCCACCAGACCGCCTACAGCACGAGGGACAGACCCCACTCTCTGCGACCCCGCCAGCTGTCCACCAGACCGCCTACAGCAGGAGGGACAGACCTCACTCTCTGTGACCCCGCCAGCTGTCCACCAGACCGCCTACAGCACGAGGGACAGACCCCACTCTCTGTGACCCCGCCAGCTGTCCACCAGACCGCCTACAGCACGAGGGACAGACCCCACTCTCTGTGACCCCGCCAGCTGTCCACCAGACCGCCTACAGCACGAGGGACAGACCCCACTCTCTGTGACCCCGCCAGCTGTCCACCAGACCGCCTACAGCACGAGGGACAGACCCCACTCTCTGTGACCCCGCCAGCTGTCCACCAGACCGCCTACAGCACGAGGGACAGACCCCACTCTCTGTGACCCCGCCAGCTGTCCACCAGACCGCCTACAGCACGAGGGACAGACCCCACTCTCTGTGACCCCGCCAGCTGTCCACTAAACCGATTGTATTGTTTTTTCTCTTTTAATGCTCTTTTGGCTTTTTAATGTTCTTTACTGTACTCAAAGACATATAGTTTGCTGTGAAATCGAGACCCAAACTATTTCCGGTGGAATAAATTTCCCTCTTGTTGGTAGTTAACAGTAGTGAGTAGCAAGTGAGCTTCGCTGAACGCATTCACTGCCACAATGGAAGATGACCTTCAGGCCAGATCCAATGCTCTCCGTAAGTGTTTCCTTACACCTGCCCTTTATGTCCGCATTACCCCATGTGTTACCTTAAACCTGCCCTTTATGTCCGTATTACCCCATGTGTTACCTTAAACCTGCCCTTTATGTCCGTATTACCCCATGTGTTACCTTATACCTGCCCTTTATGTCCGTATTACCCCATGTGCTACCTTACACCCGCCCTTTATGTCCGCATTACCCCATGTGCTACCTTAAACCTGCCCTTTATGTCCGTATTACCCCATGTGTTACCTTAAACCTGCCCTTTATGTCCGTATTACCCCATGTGTTACCTTATACCTGCCCTTTATGTCCGTATTACCCCATGTGCTACCTTACACCCGCCCTTTATGTCCGTATTACCCCATGTGTTGCCTTATACCCGCTCTTTATGTCCGTATTACCCCATGTGCTACCTTACACCCGCCCTTTATGTCCGTATTACCCCATGTGTTACCTTAAACCTGCCCTTTATGTCCGTATTACCCCATGTGTTACCTTATACCTGCCCTTTATGTCCGTATTACCCCATGTGCTACCTTACACCCGCCCTTTATGTCCGTATTACCCCATGTGTTGCCTTATACCCGCTCTTTATGTCCGTATTACCCCATGTGCTACCTTACACCCGCCCTTTATGTCCGTATTACCCCATGTGTTTCCTTATACCTGCCCTTTATGTCCGTATTACCCCATGTGTTACCTTATACCTGCCCTTTATGTCCGTATTACCCCATGTGTTGCCTTATACCCGCTCTTTATGTCCGTATTACCCCATGTGCTACCTTACACCCGCCCTTTATGTCCGCATTACCCCATGTGTTGCCTTATACCCGCTCTTTATGTCCGTATTACCCCATGTGTTACCTTATGCCTGCCCTTTATGTCCGTATTACCCCATGTGTTACCTTATACCTGCCCTTTATGTCCGTATTACCCCATGTGTTACCTTATACCTGCCCTTTATGTCCGTATTACCCCATGTGCTACCTTACACCCGCCCTTTATGTCCGTATTACCCCATGTGTTGCCTTATACCCGCTCTTTATGTCCGTATTACCCCATGTGCTACCTTACACCCGCCCTTTATGTCCGTATTACCCCATGTGTTACCTTAAACCTGCCCTTTATGTCCGTATTACCCCATGTGTTACCTTATACCTGCCCTTTATGTCCGTATTACCCCATGTGCTACCTTACACCCGCCCTTTATGTCCGTATTACCCCATGTGTTGCCTTATACCCGCTCTTTATGTCCGTATTACCCCATGTGCTACCTTACACCCGCCCTTTATGTCCGTATTACCCCATGTGTTTCCTTATACCTGCCCTTTATGTCCGTATTACCCCATGTGTTACCTTATACCTGCCCTTAATGTCCGTATTACCCCATGTGTTGCCTTATACCCGCTCTTTATGTCCGTATTACCCCATGTGCTACCTTACACCCGCCCTTTATGTCCGCATTACCCCATGTGTTGCCTTATACCCGCTCTTTATGTCCGTATTACCCCATGTGTTACATTATGCCTGCCCTTTATGTCCGTATTACCCCATGTGTTACCTTATACCTGCCCTTTATGTCCGTATTACCCCATGTGTTTCCTTATACCTGGCCTTGATGTCCGTATTACCCCATGTGTTTCCTTATACCCACCCTTGATGTACGTATTACCCCATGTGTTACCTTATACCTGCCCTTTATGTCCGTATTACCCCATGTGTTTCCTTATACCTGGCCTATATGTCCGTATTACCCCATGTGTTTCCTTATACCTGGCCTTTATGTCCGTATTACCCCATGTGTTTCCTTATACCTGGCCTTTATGTCCGTTTTACCCCATGTGCTACCTTATACCTGCCCTTTATGTCTGTATTACCCCATGTGTTACCTTATACCTGCTCTTTATGTCCGTATTACCCATGTGTTACATTATACCCTCCCTTTATGTCCGTATTACCCCATGTGCTACCTTATACCTGCCCTTTATGTAGTATTACCCCATGTGTTAGCTTATACCCGCTCTTTATGTCCGTATTACCCCATGTGTTAGCTTATACCCGCTCTTTATGTTCGTATTACCCCATGTGTTACCTTATGCCTGCCCTTTATGTCCGTATTACCTCATGTGTTACCTTATACACGCCCTTTATGTCCGTATTATCCCATGTGCTACCTTATACCTGCTCTTTATGTCCGTATTACCCCATGTGTTACATTATACCCACCCTTTATGTCCGTATTGCCCCATGTGTTACCTTATACCTGCCCTTTATGTCCGTATTACCTCATGTGTTACCTTAAACCTGCCCTTTATGTCCGTATTACCCCATGTGTTACCTTACACCCGCCCTTTATCTCCGTATTACCCCATGTGTTACCTTATGCCCGCTCTTTATGTCCGTATTACCCCATGTGTTACCTTATACACGCCATTTATGTCCGTATTACCCCATGTGTTACCTTATACCTGCCCTTTATGTCCGTATTACCCCATGTGTTACCTTATACCTGCCCTTTATGTCCGCATAACCCCATGTGTTACCTTATACCTGCCCTTTATGTCCGTATTACGCCAAGTGTTACATTATACCTGCCCTTTATGCCCGTATTACCCCATGTGTTACCTTATGCCTGCCCTTTATGTCCGTATTACCCCATGTGTTACCTTATACCTGTCCATTATGTCCGTATTATTCCATGTGTTACCTTATACCCGCCCTTTATGTCCGTATTACCCCATGTGTTACATTATACCCACCCTTTATGTCCGTATTACCCCATGTGTTACCTTATATCTGCCCTTTATGTCCGTATTGTTCCATGTGTTACTTTATACCCGCCCTTTATGTCCGTATTACCCCATGTGTTACATTATACCCACCCTTTATGTCCGTATTACCCCATGTGTTACCTTATACCTGCCCTTTATGTCCGTATTATTCCATGTGTTACCTTATACCCGCCCTTTATGTCCGTATTACCCCATGTGTTACATTATACCCACTCTTTATGTCCGTATTACCCCATGTGTTACCTTATACCTGCCCTTTTATGTCTCACATGGTACATTCTTAAAAAGATGTGCACTCTGCTTGCGCCTTGTAAATTCTTGACCAGATGTGCACTCTGCTTGCTCCTCGTCATTCTTGAAACGATGTGCCTTTGCTTCGCCTCGTACATTCTTGACAAGATGTGCACTCTGCTTGCGCCTAGTAATTCTTTTTGAAGAACGTATTGTTACTTTGGCATTCTCTTTCACAATATGTTCTGTTTTTACTCACAGTGACCTCTTTAACGTATTCAATGATGTTACAACGATGTACTTTATAGATACATAAGTGAAAACGGTAGATATGTGACAGCGCTCGGACACAGCTTCCCGGGTACAGATGCTCGGACACAGCTTCCCGGGTACAGATGCTCGGACACAGCTTCCCGGGTACAGATGCTCGGACACAGATTCCCGGGTACAGATGCTCGGACACAGCTTTCCGGGTACAGATGCTCGGACACAGCTTCCCGGGTACAGATGCTCGGACACAGATTCCCGGGTACAGACGCTCGGACACAGCTTCCCGGGTACAGATGCTCGGACACAGATTCCCGGGTACAGATGCTCGGACACAGATTCCCGGGTACAGATGCTCGGATACAGCTTCCCGGGTACAGATGCTCGGACACAGCTTTCCGGGTACAGATGCTCGGACACAGCTTCCCGGGTACAGATGCTCGGACACAGATTCCCGGGTACAGATGCTCGGACACAGCTTCCTGGGTACAGATGCTCGGACACAGCTACCCGGGTACAGATACCCGGACACAGATTCCCGGTCACAGATGCTCGGACACAGATACTCAGAAACAAAGTCCCGGGCACAGATGCTCGGACACAGATTGCCGGGCACAGATGCTCGGACACAGATTGCCGAGCACAGATACTCGGACACAGATTCCCTGGCACAGATATTCGGACACAGATTCCCAGTCACAGTTATTCGAACACAAATTCCCGGACACAGCTGTTCGGACACAGATTCCCGGGCGCAGATGCTCGGACACAGATTCCCTGGCACAGATGTTCGGACACAAATTCCCAGTCACAGTTGTTCGAACACAAATTCCCGGACACAGCTGCTCGGACACAGATTCCCGGGCGCAGATGCTCGGACACAGATTCCCGGGCGCAGATGCTCGGACACAGATTCTCGGTCACAGATGTTCGGACACAAATTCCCGGACACAGATGGTCGGACACAGATTCCCGGGCTCATATGGTCGGAAACAGATTCCCGGGCACAGATTCCCGGGCACAGATGCTCGGACACAGATTCCCGGACACAGACGGTTGGACACAGATTCCGGGGCACAGATGCTCGAATCACAGATTCTGCTCACCCCGTCTGAAGGGCGAGTATGAATTTCTGAGCGGTCCAATTGGTTTGACTTCGCTGACATAATCCATAACTATGACAGTGCTCAAGGACAGTTTGGCCGAGATGGTCGGGCGCCAGGGGGCGCGATGTGGCCGACCCTTATCGGGCGCCAGCTGCCCCCTCGAGCCACGGACACGCCGAGGGGGGGAGGGGGGGCACCATGCCGTTGCATGGAGGGGGGTACGGGGTGTCACTCCCCACCCCGGAGGGTCAAGAGTATGTGACCCCTACATCCTCGGAACACCCAGAGCGTGGCGTGTAGAGGATTGCGACAGCCCCATCCCTTCGCCCATCCCTGCCACCACCCTCTCCCCACCCCTCCCCCACCTGTACCCCCACCCTCTCCCCACCCCTCCCACCACCTGTACCCCTACCCTCTCCCCACCCCTCCCCCCACCTGTACCCCCACCCTCTCCCCACCCTCTCTCCTTTTCGTTGCGGTCATTCCGGCCACACACACCGGGAAGACAAGGGCCCAACGGTAAGGCAGGGTATGTACGTGGGTCACGACTCCGGCAACCAGGCAACCGGTCGGAAGGGCTGTCCGGACGGTCAGACCGTCACTCCAGGTATCCCGACATGGGATCATTGACGGAGGGCTGTCCGGACGGTCAGACCGTCACTCCAGGTATCCCGACATGGGATCATTGACGGAGGGCTGTCCGGACGGTCAGACCGTCACTCCAGGTATCCCGACATGGGATCATTGACGGAGGGCTGTCCGGACGGTCAGACCGTCACTCCAGGTATCCCGACATGGGATCATTGACGGAGGGCTGTCTGGACGGTCAGACCGTCACTCCAGGTATCCCGACATGGGATCATTGACGGAGGGCTGTCCGGACGGTCAGACCGTCACTCCAGGTATCACGACATGGGATCATTGATGGAGGGCTGTCTGGACGGTTAGACCGTCACTCCAGGTATCCCGACATGGGATCATTGACGGAGGGCTGTCCGGACGGTCAGACCGTCACTCCAGGTATCCCGACATGGGATCATTGACGGAGGGCTGTCTGGACGGTCAGACCGTCACTCCAGGTATCCCGACATGGGATCATTGACGGAGGGCTGTCCGGACGGTCAGACCGTCACTCCAGGTATCACGACATGGGATCATTGACGGAGGGCTGTCTGGACGGTTAGACCGTCACTCCAGGTATCCCGACATGGGATCATTGACGGAGGGCTGTCCGGACGGTCAGACCGTCACTCCAGGTATCCCGACATGGGATCATTGACGGAGGGCTGTCTGGACGGTCAGACCGTCACTCCAGGTATCACGACATGGGATCATTGACGGAGGGCTGTCCGGACGGTCAGACCGTCACTCCAGGTATCCCGACATGGGATCATTGACGGAGGGCTGTCCGGACGGTCAGACCGTCACTCCAGGTATCCCGACATGGGATCATTGACGGAGGGCTGTCTGGACGGTCAGACCGTCACTCCAGGTATCCCGACATGGGATCATTGACGGAGGGCTGTCTGGACGGTCAGACCGTCACTCCAGGTATCACGACATGGGATCATTGACGGAGGGCTGTCCGGACGGTCAGACCGTCACTCTAGGTATCCCGACATGGGATCATTGACGGAGGGCTGTCCGGACGGTCAGACCGTCACTCCAGGTATCCCGACATGGGATCATTGACGGAGGGCTGTCTGGACGGTCAGACCGTCACTCCAGGTATCCCGACATGGGATCATTGACGGAGGGCTGTCTGGACGGTTAGACCGTCACTCCAGGTATCCCGACATGGGATCATTGACGGAGGGCTGTCCGGACGGTCAGACCGTCACTCCAGGTATCCCGACATGGGATCATTGACGGAGGGCTGTCTGGACGGTCAGACCGTCACTCCAGGTATCACGACATGGGATCATTGACGGAGGGCTGTCTGGACGGTTAGACCGTCACTCCAGGTATCCCGACATGGGATCATTGACGGAGGGCTGTCTGGACGGTCAGACCGTCACTCCAGGTATCCCGACATGGGATCATTGACGGAGGGCTGTCCGGACGGTCAGACCGTCACTCCAGGTATCCCGACATGGGATCATTGACGGAGGGCTGTCCGGACGGTCAGACCGTCACTCCAGGTATCCCGACATGGGATCATTGACGGAGGGCTGTCCGGACGGTCAGACCGTCACTCCAGGTATCCCGACATGGGATCATTGACGGAGGGCTGTCTGGACGGTCAGACCGTCACTCCAGGTATCCCGACATGGGATCATTGACGGAGGGCTGTCTGGACGGTCAGACCGTCACTCCAGGTATCCCGACATGGGATCATTGACGGAGTTCTGTCCGGACGGTCAGACCGTCACTCCAGGTATCACGACATGGGATCATTGACGGAGGGCTGTCTGGACGGTTAGACCGTCACTCCAGGTATCCCGACATGGGATCATTGACGGAGGGCTGTCCGGACGGTCAGACCGTCACTCCAGGTATCCCGACATGGGATCATTGACGGAGGGCTGTCTGGACGGTCAGACCGTCACTCCAGGTATCCCGACATGGGATCATTGACGGAGGGCTGTCTGGACGGTCAGACCGTCACTCCAGGTATCCCGACATGGGATCATTGACGGAGGGCTGTCTGGACGGTCAGACCGTCACTCCAGGTATCCCGACATGGGATCATTGACGGAGGGCTGTCTGGACGGTCAGACCGTCACTCCAGGTATCACGACATGGGATCATTGACGGAGGGCTGTCCGGACGGTCAGACCGTCACTCCAGGTATCCCGACATGGGATCATTGACGGAGGGCTGTCCGGACGGTCAGACCGTCACTCCAGGTATCCCGACATGGGATCATTGACGGAGGGCTGTCTGGACGGTCAGACCGTCACTCCAGGTATCCCGACATGGGATCATTGACGGAGGGCTGTCTGGACGGTCAGACCGTCACTCCAGGTATCACGACATGGGATCATTGACGGAGGGCTGTCCGGACGGTCAGACCGTCACTCTAGGTATCCCGACATGGGATCATTGACGGAGGGCTGTCCGGACGGTCAGACCGTCACTCCAGGTATCCCGACATGGGATCATTGACGGAGGGCTGTCTGGACGGTCAGACCGTCACTCCAGGTATCCCGACATGGGATCATTGACGGAGGGCTGTCTGGACGGTTAGACCGTCACTCCAGGTATCCCGACATGGGATCATTGACGGAGGGCTGTCCGGACGGTCAGACCGTCACTCCAGGTATCCCGACATGGGATCATTGACGGAGGGCTGTCTGGACGGTCAGACCGTCACTCCAGGTATCACGACATGGGATCATTGACGGAGGGCTGTCCGGACGGTCAGACCGTCACTCCAGGTATCCCGACATGGGATCATTGACGGAGGGCTGTCTGGACGGTTAGACCGTCACTCCAGGTATCCCGACATGGGATCATTGACGGAGGGCTGTCTGGACGGTCAGACCGTCACTCCAGGTATCCCGACATGGGATCATTGACGGAGGGCTGTCCGGACGGTCAGACCGTCACTCCAGGTATCCCGACATGGGATCATTGACGGAGGGCTGTCCGGACGGTCAGACCGTCACTCCAGGTATCCCGACATGGGATCATTGACGGAGGGCTGTCCGGACGGTCAGACCGTCACTCCAGGTATCCCGACATGGGATCATTGACGGAGGGCTGTCCGGACGGTCAGACCGTCACTCCAGGTATCCCGACATGGGATCATTGACGGAGGGCTGTCCGGACGGTCAGACCGTCACTCCAGGTATCCCGACATGGGATCATTGACGGAGGGCTGTCCGGACGGTCAGACCGTCACTCCAGGTATCCCGACATGGGATCATTGACGGAGGGCTGTCTGGACGGTCAGACCGTCACTCCAGGTATCCCGACATGGGATCATTGACGGAGGGCTGTCTGGACGGTCAGACCGTCACTCCAGGTATCACGACATGGGATCATTGACGGAGGGCTGTCCGGACGGTCAGACCGTCACTCCAGGTATCCCGACATGGGATCATTGACGGAGGGCTGTCTGGACGGTCAGACCGTCACTCCAGGTATCCCGACATGGGATCATTGACGGAGGGCTGTCTGGACGGTCAGACCGTCACTCCAGGTATCCCGACATGGGATCATTGACGGAGGGCTGTCTGGACGGTCAGACCGTCACTCCAGGTATCCCGACATGGGATCATTGACGGAGGGCTGTCCGGACGGTCAGACCGTCACTCCAGGTATCCCGACATGGGATCATTGACGGAGGGCTGTCCGGACGGTCAGACCGTCACTCCAGGTATCCCGACATGGGATCATTGACGGAGGGCTGTCCGGACGGTCAGACCGTCACTCCAGGTATCCCGACATGGGATCATTGACGGAGGGCTGTCCGGACGGTCAGACCGTCACTCCAGGTATCCCGACATGGGATCATTGACGGAGGGCTGTCCGGACGGTCAGACCGTCACTCCAGGTATCCCGACATGGGATCATTGACGGAGGGCTGTCTGGACGGTCAGACCGTCACTCCAGGTATCCCGACATGGGATCATTGACGGAGGGCTGTCCGGACGGTCAGACCGTCACTCCAGGTATCCCGACATGGGATCATTGACGGAGGGCTGTCCGGACGGTCAGACCGTCACTCCAGGTATCCCGACATGGGATCATTGACGGAGGGCTGTCTGGACGGTCAGACCGTCACTCCAGGTATCCCGACATGGGATCATTGACGGAGGGCTGTCTGGACGGTTAGACCGTCACTCCAGGTATCCCGACATGGGATCATTGACGGAGGGCTGTCCGGACGGTCAGACCGTCACTCCAGGTATCCCGACATGGGATCATTGACGGAGGGCTGTCCGGACGGTCAGACCGTCACTCCAGGTATCCCGACATGGGATCATTGACGGAGGCCTGTCCGGAATCTTAATACCTGCATGACTGCTTACAACTTGCAGTTCACAGTATGATCCTATACGTTACAACTTGCAGTTCACAGTATGGTCCTGTACGTTACAACTTGCAGTTCACAGTACGGTCCTATACGTTACAACTTGCAGTTCACAGTACGGTCCTATGCGTTACAACTTGCAGTTCACAGTATGGTCCTATACGTTACAACTTGCAGTTCACAGTATGGTCCTATACGTTACAACTTGCAGTTCACAGTATGGTCCTATACGTTACAACTTGCAGTTTACAGTATGGTCCTATACGTTACAACTTGCAGTTCACAGTATGGTCCTATACGTTACAAATTGCAGTTCACAGTATGGTCCTATACGTTACAACTTGCAGTTCACAGTATGGTCCTATACGTTACAACTTGCAGTTCAAAGTATGGTCCTATACGTTACAACTTGCAGTTCACAGTATAGTCCTATACGTTACAACTTGCAGTTCACAGTATGGTCCGATACGTTTCAACTTGCAGTTCACAGTATGGTCCTATACGTTACAACTTGCAGTTCACAGTATGGTCCGATACGTTACAACTTGCAGTTCACAGTATGGTCCTATACGTTACAACTTGCAGTTCACAGTATGGTCCTATGCGTTACAACTTGCAGTTCACAGTATGGTCCGATACGTTACAACTTGCAGTTCACAGTATTGTCCTATACGTTACAACTTGCAGTTCACAGTATGGTCCGATACGTTACAACTTGCAGTTCACATTATGGTCCTATACGTTACAACTTGCAGTTCACAGCATGGTCCTATACGTTACAACTTGCAGTTCACAGTATGGTCCGATACGTTACAACTTGCAGTTCACAGTATGGTCCGATACGTTACAACTTGCAGTTCACAGTACGGTCCGATACGTTACAACTTGCAGTTCACAGTACGGTCCGATACGTTACAACTAGCAGTTCACAGTATGGTCCTATACGTTACAACTTGCAGTTCACAGTATGGTCCTATACGTTACAACTTGCAGTTCACAGTATGGTCCTATACGTTACAACTTGCAGTTCACAGTACGGTCCTATACGTTACAACTTGCAGTTCACAGTACGGTCCTATACGTTACAACTTGCAGTTCACAGTATGGTCCTATACGTTACAACTTGCAGTTCACAGTATGGTCCTATACGTTACAACTTGCAGTTCACAGTATGGTCCTATACGTTACAACTTGCAGTTCACAGTATGGTCCTATGCGTTACAACTTGCAGTTCACAGTATGGTCCTACACGTTACAACTTGCAGTTCACAGTATGGTCCTGTACGTTACAACTTACAGTTCACAGTATGGTCCGATACGTTACAACTTGCAGTTCACAGTATGGTCCTATACGTTACAACTTTCAGTTCACAGTATGGTCCTATACGTTACAACTTGCAGTTCACAGTATGGTCCTATGCGTTACAACTTGCAGTTCACAGTATGGTCCTACACGTTACAACTTGCAGTTCACAGTATGGTCCTGTACGTTACAACTTACAGTTCACAGTATGGTCCGATACGTTACAACTTGCAGTTCACAGTATGGTCCGATACGTTACAACTTGCAGTTCACAGTATGGTCCTATACGTTGTAACTTGCAGTTCACAGTATGGTCCTATGCGTTACAACTTGCAGTTCACAGTATGGTCCTATGCGTTACAACTTGCAGTTCACAGTATGGTCCTATACGTTACAACTTGCAGTTCACAGTACGGTCCGATACGTTACAACTTGCAGTTCACAGTATGGTCCTATACGTTGTAACTTGCAGTTCACAGTATGGTCCTATGCGTTACAACTTGCAGTTCACAGTATGGTCCTATACGTTACAACTTGCAGTTCACAGTATGGTCCTATACGTTACAACTTGCAGTTCACAGCATGGTCCTATACGTTACAACTTGCAGTTCACAGTATGGTCCGATACGTTACAACTTGCAGTTCACAGTATGGTCCTATACGTTACAACGTGCATTTCACAGTATGGTCCTATACGTTACAACTTGCAGTTCACAGTATGGTCCGATACGTTACAACTTGCAGTTCATAGTATGGTCCGATACGTTACAACTTGCAGTTCACAGTACGGTCCTATACGTTACAACTTGCAGTTCACAGTATGGTCCTATACGTTACAACTTGCAGTTCACAGTACGGTCCTATGCGTTACAACTTGCAGTTCACAGTACGGTCCTATACGTTACAACTTGCAGTTCACAGTATGGTCCGATACGTTACAACTTGCAGTTCACAGTACGGTCCTATACGTTACAACTTGCAGTCCACACTATGGTCCTATACGTTACAACTTGCAGTTCACAGTACGGTTCTATGCGTTACAACTTGCAGCTCACAGTATGGTCCTATACGTTACAACTTGCAGTTCACAGTATGGTCCTATACGTTACAACTTGCAGTTCACAGTATGGTCCTATACGTTACAACTTGCAGTTCACAGTATGGTCCTATGCGTTTTGTTTTTACCACGCAAAAGTCATATTGGTTCAAAGAAAATGTTGATCATGTGAGATATCGCACAAAGTTTATGGTTTGCGGTATATCTATGCACTCTACCATAGGTATGGCTGACCGTCACATATTATCCTTCAGTGCAGGAGGGTTGCAGAAAGACTTGAAAAGAAAAAAAAACATTTCTATTCTTTCGTTAGAAAAAAAGGGTTGACATGGATATTTTGCAGGAAACTCCTTGTAGCAGTGAAGCAGAGACAACATAGAAACATGAGTGGGGAGGTGACATATATTATGGCCGTGGGTGAAGCAGAGACAACATAGAAACATGAGTGGGGAGGTGACACATATTATGGCGGTGGGTGAAGCAGAGACAACATAGAAACATGAGTGGAGAGGTTACATATATTATGGCCGTGGGTGAAGCAGAGACAACATAGAAACAAAAGTGGGGAGGCGACATATATTATGGCCGTGGGTGAAGCAGAGACAACATAGAAACATGAGTGGGGAGGTGACATATATTATGGCCGTGGGTGAAGCAGAGACAACATAGAAACATGAGTGGAGAGGTTACATATATTATGGCCGTGGGTGAAGCAGAGACAACATAGAAACATGAGTGGGGAGGTGACATATATTATGGCCGTGGGTGAAGCAGAGACAACATAGAAACATGAGTGCTGAGGCGACATATATTATGGCCGTGGGTGAAGCAGAGACAACATAGAAACATGAGTGGAGAGGTTACATATATTATGGCCGTGGGTGAAGCAGAGACAACATAGAAACATGAGTGGGGAGGCGACATATATTATGGCCGTGGGTGAAGCAGAGACAACATAGAAACATGAGTGGGGAGGTGACATATATTATGGCTGTGGGTGAAGCAGAGACAACATAGAAACATGAGTGGGGAGGCGACATATATTATGGCCGTGGGTGAAGCAGAGACAACATAGAAACATGAGTGGAGAGGTTACATATATTATGGCCGTGGGTGAAGCAGAGACAACATAGAAACATGAGTGGGGAGGCGACATATATTATGGCCGTGGGTGAAGCAGAGACAACATAGAAACATGAGTGGGGAGGTGACATATATTATGGCCGTGGGTGAAGCAGAGACAACATAGAAACATGAGTGGGGAGGGGACATATATTATGGCCGTGGGTGAAGCAGAGACAACATAGAAACATGAGTGGGGAGGCGACATATATTATGGCCGTGGGTGAAGCAGAGACAACATAGAAACATGAGTGGAGAGGTTACATATATTATGGCCGTGGGTGAAGCAGAGACAACATAGAAACATGAGTGGGGAGGCGTCATATATTATGGCCGTGGGTGAAGCAGAGACAACATAGAAACATGAGTGGGGAGGTGACATATATTATGGCCGTGGGTGAAGCAGAGACAACATAGAAACAAAAGTGGGGAGGCGACATATATTATGGCCGTGGGTAAAGCAGAGACAACATAGAAACATGAGTGGAGAGGTTACATATATTATGGCCGTGGGTGAAGCAGAGACAACATAGAAACATGAGTGGGGAGGCGACATATATTATGGCGGTGGGTGAAGCAGAGACAACATAGAAACATGAGTGGGGAGGTGACATATATTATGGCCGTGGGTGAAGTAGAGACAACATAGAAACATGAGTGGGGAGGTGACATATATTATGGCCGTGGGTGAAGCAGAGACAACATAGAAACATGAGTGGGGAGGCGACATATATTATGGCCGTGGGTGAAGCAGAGACAACATAGAAACATGAGTGGGGAGGCGACATATATTATGGCCGATGGTGAAGCAGAGACAACATAGAAACATGAGTGGGGAGGTGACATATATTATGGCCGTGGGTGAAGCAGAGACAACATAGAAACATGAGTGGGGAGGTGACATATATTATGGCCGTGGGTGAAGCAGAGACAACATAGAAACATGAGTGGGGAGGGGACATATATTATGGCCGTGGGTGAAGCAGAGACAACATAGAAACAAAAGTGGGGAGGCGACATATATTATGGCCGTGGGTGAAGCAGAGACAACATAGAAACATGAGTGGAGAGGTTACATATATTATGGCCGTGGGTGAAGCAGAGACAACATAGAAACATGAGTGGGGAGGCGACATATATTATGGCCGTGGGTGAAGCAGAGACAACATAGAAACATGAGTGGGGAGGTGACATATATTATGGCCGTGGGTGAAGCAGAGACAACATAGAAACATGAGTGGGGAGGTGACATGTATTATGGCCGTGGGTGAAGCAGAGACAACATAGAAACAAAAGTGGGGAGGCGACATATATTATGGCCGTGGGTGAAGCAGAGACAACATAGAAACATGAGTGGGGAGGTGACATATATTATGGCCGTGGGTGAAGCAGAGACAACATAGAAACATGAGTGGGGAGGTGACATATATTATGGCCGTGGGTGAAGCAGAGACAACATAGAAACATGAGTGGGGAGGCGACATATATTATGGCCGTGGGTGAAGCAGAGACAACATAGAAACATGAGTGGGGAGGCGACATATATTATGGCCGTGGGTGAAGCAGAGACAACATAGAAACAAAAGTGGGGAGGCGACATATATTATGGCCGTGGGTGAAGCAGAGACAACATAGAAACATGAGTGGAGAGGTTACATATATTATGGCCGTGGGTGAAGCAGAGACAACATAGAAACATGAGTGGGGAGGCGACATATATTATGGCCGTGGGTGAAGCAGAGACAGCATAGAAACATGAGTGGGGAGGTGACATATATTATGGCCGTGGGTGAAGCAGAGACAACATAGAAACATGAGTGGGGAGGCGACATATATTATGGCCGTGGGTGAAGCAGAGACAACATAGAAACATGAGTGGGGAGGTGACATATATTATGGCCGTGGGTGAAGCAGAGACAACATAGAAACATGAGTGGGGAGGTGACATATATTATGGCCGTGGGTGAAGCAGAGACAACATAGAAACAAAAGTGGGGAGGCGACATATATTATGGCCGTGGGTGAAGCAGAGACAACATAGAAACATGAGTGGAGAGGTTACATATATTATGGCCGTGGGTGAAGCAGAGACAACGTAGAAACATGAGTGGGGAGGTGACATATATTATGGCCGTGGGTGAAGCAGAGACAACATAGAAACATGAGTGGGGAGGTGGCATATATTATGGCCGTGGGTGAAGCAGAGACAACATAGAAACATGAGTGGGGAGGTGACATATATTATGGCCGTGGGTGAAGCAGAGACAACATAGAAACATGAGTGGGGAGGTGACATATATTATGGCCGTGGGTGAAGCAGAGACAACATAGAAACATGAGTGGGGAGGTGACATATATTATGGCCGTGGGTGAAGCAGAGACAACATAGAAACAAAAGTGGGGAGGCGACATATATTATGGCCGTGGGTGAAGCAGAGACAACATAGAAACATGAGTGGGGAGGCGACATATATTATGGCCGTGGGTGAAGCAGAGACAACATAGAAACATGAGTGGGGAGGTGACATATATTATGGCCGTGGGTGAAGCAGAGACAACATAGAAACATGAGTGGGGAGGCGACATATATTATGGCCGTGGGTGAAGCAGAGACAACATAGAAACATGAGTGGGGAGGTGACATATATTATGGCCGTGGGTGAAGCAGAGACAACATAGAAACATGAGTGGGGAGGTGACATATATTATGGCCGTAGGTGAAGCAGAGACAACATAGAAACAAAAGTGGGGAGGCGACATATATTATGGTCGTGGGTGAAGCAGAGACAACATAGTAACATGAGTGGAGAGGTTACATATATTATGGCCGTGGGTGAAGCAGAGACAACATAGAAACATGAGTGGGGAGGCGACATATATTATGGCCGTGGGTGAAGCAGAGACAACATAGAAACATGAGTGGGGAGGTGACATATATTATGGCCGTGGGTGAAGCAGAGACAACATAGAAACGTGAGTGGGGAGGCGACATATATTATGGCCGTGGGTGAAGCAGAGACAACATAGAAACATGAGTGGGGAGGTGACATATATTATGGCCGTGGGTGAAGCAGAGACAACATAGAAACATGAGTGGGGAGGTGACATATATTATGGCCGTGGGTGAAGCAGAGACAACATAGAAACATGAGTGGGGAGGTGACATATATTATGGCCTTGGGTGAAGCAGAGACAACATAGAAACAAAAGTGGGGAGGTGACATATATTATGGCCGTTCGTGAAGCAGAGGCAACATAGAAACATGAGTGGGGAGGTGACACATATTATGGCCGTGGGTGAAGCAGAGACAACATAGAAACATGAGTGGGGAGGTGACATATATTATGGCCGTGGGTGAAGCAGAGACAACATAGAAACAAAAGTGGGGAGGTGACATATATTATGGCCGTGGGTGAAGCAGAGACAACATAGAAACATGAGTGGGGAGGCGACATATATTATGGCCGTGGGTGAAGCAGAGGCAACATAGAAACAAAAGTGGGCAAGCGACATATATTATGGCCGTGGGTGAAGCAGAGACAACATAGAAACATGAGTGGGGAGGTGACACATATTATGGCCGTGGGTGAAGCAGAGACAACATAGAAACATGAGTGGAGAGGTTACATATATTATGGCCGTGGGTGAAGCAGAGACAACATAGAAACATGAGTGGGGAGGTGACATATATTATGGCCGTGGGTGAAGCAGAGACAACATAGAAACATGAGTGGAGAGGTTACATATATTATGGCCGTGGGTGAAGCAGAGACAACATAGAAACATGAGTGGGGAGGTGACATATATTATGGCCGTGGGTGAAGCAGAGACAACATAGAAACATGAGTGGGGAGGTGACATATATTATGGCCGTGGGTGAAGCAGAGACAACATAGAAACATGAATTGAATTGAATTGAATTGAAATCATTTATTTGATCAAATTCATACATACATACACATCACAAAATAAACTTAACATAAGATTCGAAAATGATCGGGGGACACCCATTAAGACCAAATCGGTCGCTGTCATGGGTGCCACCTTAATACTTATTCTTATACTTCTTTCTTCTCAGTAAAATATGTACAAATGGTGTTGTTTAGGAGAAATAGGGGAGAGCGGTCATATACATTATTGAAAGGTGCGATTATTATTTTTTTTTTAAAGGGGAGGGGAGAGGTTTGGTTCTTAATCATATCCAGATATGTTATGTCACTTCACAAATGTAACAATTTAGGATGGTACATACATCACAATAGTGGTCAATATAGTATTGTTTTACGTAGCGACTAAAACCGAGCAAACTGTGTGTCGTGACCTTGCTTTTGACTATTTCTGGAGTAGAATTGAGAAGATTTGGTAGACTGTTCCTAAGACATTTCCTTGCAAACTCATGCTTAATTGGATTAAAGCAGAAGGCACTTTTATTTCTGGTGTTGTAGTTATGTATGGCAGAGTGTGGGCTTAAGGACATTGACGAAAAATAGTTTGGTAGTTTATTGTTTACCAGCTTGTAATAAAATTTTAACTGTTGTAATTTATGAATATCATCTATCCTTAATGATCTAAATTCTTTGAATAACGGTTCAGTGTGTGCATTGTAAGCGCTGAGATTAAGTATTCTCATAGCCTTCTTTTGCAATTTAAGTAATTGATCCCCTCTGTAACCCCAGATCAATATTCCGTAATTTAAGCTAGATAGGACGAGGGAGTTATATAGCATGGCATTAATTTTCTTTGGTACAGTATATTTTAATTTGTTCAGAATGCCTATCTTTTTGGATACATTATGGGACAAAATATGTAGGTGATCATTCCAGGAGAGGGAACAGTCTATTGTGATGCCCAATACTTTGAAGGTTTTAACACACTCTAGCCTGGTATCATTTATAATTAGTTCGGGTACACAAACTTTTTTTTGAGGTACATGGAAAATCATGAACTTCGACTTTTGAATGTTTAACGATAATTTGTTTAATTTTAACCATTCACTAATTTTTTCTAATTCGTTATTTATTACATTATTTCCATTGTTTTCTACGGAATTACTATTTAACACGCTTAGTGTGCTTGACAATGTCGTGTCGTCTGCATATATTATGGTTTTAAATATCTCGCTAGCTCTTGTAATGTCATTAATATATATTATAAACAAAAGCGGCCCAAGGATAGATCCTTGGGGAACCCCAGTGGTTATATTTAATAAAGAAGAGTTTGCATTGTCTAACTGTACAAATTGTTTACGGTTAAACAGATAACTTTCCACAAGTTTCCCAACTGTCCCAACTATGCCATAGTGCATAAGTTTATGTATTAATATTCTATGATCAAGCGTATCAAAAGCTTTGGAAAGATCTAAGTAAATATTGATTGGGATGTCTCCTTTGTCCATTTTTTCAATTGTTCTATCTACTAATTCAATTAAAGCTAGCTCAGCAGAATGATTTTCCCTAAATCCGTATTGACTACTGCTTAATAACTTATTTGAGTCAAAATGATTAAATATTTGCTCAAACATAACCCTTTCAAATACTTTTGAGATAGCTGGGAGTAGTGATATAGGGCGATAGTTATCTATTGATTGAGCATCACCTGTTTTAAATATTGGTATAACTTTTGCAATTTTTAGCTTATCCGGGAAGATGCCCGTAGTTAAGGATTGGTTTACTATTAACGCAATTGCATCACTTACTTCATTTTTAATCGATTTGAGCATTGTAACAGATATGTCGTCCACTCCACTACTATGCTTCGGTTTGAGTTTGTCTATTATCTTATCGACATCTCCTTTGTTTATTAACTTGAGTTCCATAATCGACTGACAAGGATTATTGAGATAGGCTGTAAAGGATTTAGTCTGAGGTGTTTGGATTTCTCTAGCAAGTTTAATACCAATATTTGTAAAGTACTCATTAAATTGGTTTGCTATTTGAAGTTCATTAGAGATGGATTTTCCATTTATGATAAGTTGTTGAGGTATGCCCTTTTTAGAAGCAGACTTGTTGAGGATAGACTTTATGGTTGCCCATGTGTTTCTTAGGTCTGCTTTGTATTTTTCGAATAGTACTTCGTTATGCTGTTTTTTAGCTAAGCTAATATTTTTTTTTAGGATGCGGTTGTATGTACATAGATTTGTCTTTAGTACTTTATATTCAGGTGAACTAACTGCTGTTTGTTTTAATTTTTTATATAGTTTGTCTCTGAACATTTGAGATTTAATAATGCCTTGAGTAATCCAGGCGCATTTTTTGTGTTTGTGCCTATTGAACTTTACATGTTTCACCTGGATATAATTATCTTTAATTTTGCTTACTGATTCAGCTAGAGTATCATAGTTTGTATTTGGATCTTCGTTTAAGTCGTTACTCAACATTTCCATAATATTTAATGAATTCAACTCATGTTTTATGCTGTCGATATAGTTTGGTGCATATTTTGTTATTTTGACTTTCTTCGGTGATTTTTCTTGGATCCTACTTTTCATGCATAGGAAGTACGGTAGATGGTCGGAAATTTGCTTGATTAATATTCCTGCTTCTGCTTTACTCATATTGGGTGTTAATTTGCAGATGAAATTATCAATCAGGCTTCCTCTACATTGAGAGAATCTGGTAGGAAATGTTATTTTGGGGAAGAAACCATGTGAAGAGATAGTATCAAAATAGTGACTTATTTCTGGTTTATCATTAATTTTGAGCAAGTCTATATTGAAATCTCCAGCAATTATCGCTTCAGACTGGCGACTTTCAAGTATATTTAGCACTTCTTCTATTTCATTTGTAAAAGTGCGGTAGTTTAAATTAATATCACACGGAGGTCTGTATAAGTTACCCAGTATTAATTTCTTATTATTACATGTACCAGTAATTTCAATAAACAGTCCCTCCCAAATATCTGAATGTTGTGGAAAAGAAAGTACCTTGTAGTTGTAGTTGGTTTTTAAATATATAGCCAATCCACCATGTTCACTACATCGTTTGCCTTGTGATATTAGATGATAACCTTGTAACTGTAGCAATGTGACCTCTGCGTTCTCATTAAGCCAGCTTTCCTGAATGCATATGGCACTAAATGATACACCTTCGCTGGAGAGTTTTTTAATGAATAGGTTTAACTCATCAAATTTGGCTGTCAGTGATGCTGTGTTAAGGCTTAGTATAGAAAATTCCCCGTGCCACTTTTTCATTAAATCTATTAATAGCGAATCATCATAGTAAGGGGAACGTTGTATTATTTCTAGTTCACCATCATTACTATCATCTTTTACTATATTACACATAAGTTTCTCATTCAAGCAATTGCTTTCCAGTCCTCCAAATTCCTTCAGGAACTGTTCATCTAAGATTCCAGGCATTTCACCGTTAATTTAACTTCGTTATGTACTAATAATGCACATTCTTCTTGTTCACATACACCATATATTACACTAATAATATTGTTCGACCAGTACAAGAACCACTGAGGAGACAAGATGTCTCGGGAACATGTAAAAAATAGTTCGCAAGTAAAAAGTACATTGACAAGATTGTACATACTGCAGAAATATTGTCCCGAAATGTGCGCAAAATTGAATATTAATTGTGTGACGGAGCAAAAAAGGGCGCCAATGAGAGTGCGGGTGAAAAAATGGAAAAAAAAGAAAAAAAGATACAACACACACTATACAGTAGACGCTAGCTGATAGCTGATAGCTGATAGCTGATAGCTGAAACATGAGTGGGGAGGCGACATATATTATGGCCGTGGGTGAAGCAGAGACAACATAGAAACATGAGTGGGGAGGTGACACATATTATGGCCGTGGGTGAAGCAGAGACAACATAGAAACATGAGTGGAGAGGTTACATATATTATGGCCGTGGGTGAAGCAGAGACAACATAGAAACATGAGTGGGGAGGTGACATATATTATGGCCGTGGGTGAAGCAGAGACAACATAGAAACATGAGTGGGGAGGTGACATATATTATGGCCGTGGGTGAAGCAAGGCACGAGGTGTATGCCGCCGCCTGGTGCATGAGATATTGACATTGCACTGCATTCTTGTATTAGACATGAGAACTGACGTGATATTGTTCTAGATACGACATTGGAAGAGACACGGTTGACCCTTGTAACTCTACATGGGCATAACGAGTATAACCCACTCTACTTTAGTGGCATATTTCGGTGACTTATTTTAGATGAAGACTTCAAGAGATCAATCGAATATCAATTGCAGAAATGTTGATTTAAGCATACATGGAAGAGAGTAATATAGCAGGCGTTTGGCGTATCAGACATGAAAATAGCAGGGAACATATTGATAACACTAAATTCCCACCATTGATATTCACAAGATTAGATTTTTTAATGTCGTACAACTTAGCAAACATGACTTTAAAGTCGTCTATTTTGCCGAAATTTATGTCTGATTACCCTAATATCCTTGTAGCAATATCAGTGTTAAACTCTGAAAGAGGAAAAGGTTACTCGAAATTAAGTTGTTCCACTTTGGAGAATGATGACTATGCTGCACTCGCCAAACAAACGTTAAAGGAAACCATTGAAAGAGAGAAGGAAGCAGACGATCTGCTCCTATGGGATATCATTAAACATAATATTAAGGTCTCAACCATGCAGTACTCAGGTCAGAAAGAGAAGTGTGAAGATAATATGCCGAAGGTCTTTGAGTGACGACTGAAACGGTTAGAAAAGATATTTTTTAGATCACAATAGCCAAAAACATAGAGCGGGACATTAAATTGATTAGAGAGGATATGGATACTTCATTGGATCAGACAACTGGTGCGACTATCGTGAGAAGTAAGGTATCCTGGCGCGAAAAAGGCGAAAAATGTACTTCTTAAATCTAGAGCGACGAAATTATAACAAGAAAGTAATAAGGAGTCAAAGACAGCCGGATGGAGCGGTAATAACAGGTAAAACTACTATCTTAGAAACATTATATACTCAAGACATATATAACGAAGCAAAGGAAGGCAGCGTTTGATAGCCCCCGTCTTGTCTTATTGGACGCCGCGCCGAATAATACAGATGATAAGATTACAGAAGAAGTAACCGTAACCTGTCCCCAGGACCAGATGGGCTTCCTGTGGAGTAACCGTAACCTGTCCCCAGGACCAGATGGGCTTCCTGTGGAGTAACCGTAACCTGTCCCCAGGACCAGATGGGCTTCCTGTGGAGTAACCGTAACCTGTCCCCAGGACCAGATGGGCTTCCTGTGGAGTAACCGTAACCTGTCCCCAGGACCAGATGGGCTTCCTGTGGAGTAACCGTAACCTGTCCCCAGGACCAGATGGGCTTCCTGTGGAGTAACCGTAACCTGTCCCCAGGACCAGATGGGCTTCCTGTGGAGTAACCGTCACCTGTCCCCAGGACCAGATGGGCTTCCTGTGGAGTAACCGTCACCTGTCCCCAGGACCAGATGGGCTTCCTGTGGAGTAACCGTAACCTGTCCCCAGGACCAGATGGGCTTCCTGTGGAGTAACCGTAACCTGTCCCCAGGACCAGATGGGCTTCCTGTGGAGTAACCGTAACCTGTCCCCAGGACCAGATGGGCTTCCTGTGGAGTAACCGTAACCTGTCCCCAGGACCAGATGGGCTTCCTGTGGAGTAACCGTAACCTGTCCCCAGGACCAGATGGGCTTCCTGTGGAGTAACCGTAACCTGTCCCCAGGACCAGATGGGCTTCCTGTGGAGTAACCGTAACCTGTCCCCAGGACCAGATGGGCTTCCTGTGGAGTAACCGTAACCTGTCCCCAGGACCAGATGGGCTTCCTGTGGAGTAACCGTAACCTGTCCCCAGGACCAGATGGGCTTCCTGTGGAGTAACCGTAACCTGTCCCCAGGACCAGATGGGCTTCCTGTGGAGTAACCGTAACCTGTCCCCAGGACCAGATGGGCTTCCTGTGGAGTAACCGTAACCTGTCCCCAGGACCAGATGGGCTTCCTGTGGAGTAACCGTAACCTGTCCTCAGGACTAGATGGGCTTCCTGTGGAGTAACCGTAACCTGTCCCCAGGACCAGATGGGCTTTCTGTGGAGTAACCGTAACCTGTCCCCAGGACCAGATGGGCTTCCTGTGGAGTAACCGTAACCTGTCCCCAGGACCAGATGGGCTTCCTGTGGAGTAACCGTAACCTGTCCCCAGGACCAGATGGGCTTCCTGTGGAGTAACCGTAACCTGTCCCCAGGACCAGATGGGCTTCCTGTGGAGTAACCGTAACCTGTCCCCAGGACCAGATGGGCTTCCTGTGGAGTAACCGTCACCTGTCCCCAGGACCAGATGGGCTTCCTGTGGAGTAACCGTAACCTGTCCCCAGGACCAGATGGGCTTCCTGTGGAGTAACCGTAACCTGTCCCCAGGACCAGATGGGCTTCCTGTGGAGTAACCGTAACCTGTCCCCAGGACCAGATGGGCTTCCTGTGGAGTAACCGTAACCTGTCCCCAGGACCAGATGGGCTTCCTGTGGAGTAACCGTAACCTGTCCCCAGGACCAGATGGGCTTCCTGTGGAGTAACCGTAACCTGTCCCCAGGACCAGATGGGCTTCCTGTGGAGTAACCGTAACCTGTCCCCAGGACCAGATGGGCTTCCTGTGGAGTAACCGTAACCTGTCCCCAGGACCAGATGGGCTTCCTGTGGAGTAACCGTAACCTGTCCCCAGGACCAGATGGGCTTCCTGTGGAGTAACCGTAACCTGTCCCCAGGACCAGATGGGCTTCCTGTGGAGTAACCGTAACCTGTCCCCAGGACCAGATGGGCTTCCTGTGGAGTAACCGTAACCTGTCCCCAGGACCAGATGGGCTTCCTGTGGAGTAACCGTAACCTGTCCCCAGGACCAGATGGGCTTCCTGTGGAGTAACCGTAACCTGTCCCCAGGACCAGATGGGCTTCCTGTGGAGTAACCGTAACCTGTCCCCAGGACCAGATGGGCTTCCTGTGGAGTAACCGTAACCTGTCCCCAGGACCAGATGGGCTTCCTGTGGAGTAACCGTTACCTGTCCCCAGGACCAGATGGGTTTCCTGTGGAGTAACCGTAACCTGTCCCCAGGACCAGATGGGCTTCCTGTGGAGTAACCGTAACCAGTCCCCAGGACCAGATGGGCTTCCTGTGGAGTAACCGTAACCTGTCCCCAGGACCAGATGGGCTTCCTGTGGAGTAACCGTAACCTGTCCCCAGGACCAGATGGGCTTCCTGTGGAGTAACCGTAACCTGTCCCCAGGACCAGATGGGCTTCCTGTGGAGTAACCGTAACCTGTCCCCAGGACCAGATGGGTTTCCTGTGGAGTAACCGTAACCTGTCCCCAGGACCAGATGGGCTTCCTGTGGAGTAACCGTAACCTGTCCCCAGGACCAGATGGGCTTCCTGTGGAGTAACCGTAACCTGTCCCCAGGACCAGATGGGCTTCCTGTGGAGTAACCGTAACCTGTCCCCAGGACCAGATGGGCTTCCTGTGGAGTAACCGTAACCTGTCCCCAGGACCAGATGGGCTTCATGTGGAGTAACCGTAACCTGTCCCCAGGACCAGATGGGCTTCCTGTGGAGTAACCGTAACCGGTCCCCAGGACCAGATGGGCTTCCTGTGGAGTAACCGTAACCTGTCCCCAGGACCAGATGGGCTTCCTGTGGAGTAACCGTAACCTGTCCCCAGGACCAGATGGGCTTCATGTGGAGTAACCGTAACCTGTCCCCAGGACCAGATGGGCTTCCTGTGGAGTAACCGTAACCTGTCCCCAGGACCAGATGGGCTTCCTGTGGAGTAACCGTAACCTGTCCCCAGGACCAGATGGGCTTCCTGTGGAGTAACCGTAACCTGTCCCCAGGACCAGATGGGCTTCCTGTGGAGTAACCGTAACCTGTCCCCAGGACCAGATGGGCTTCCTGTGGAGTAACCGTAACCTGTCCCCAGGACCAGATGGGCTTCCTGTGGAGTAACCGTAACCTGTCCCCAGGACCAGATGGGCTTCCTGTGGAGTAACCGTAACCTGTCCCCAGGACCAGATGGGCTTCCTGTGGACTTACACAGTTTTTTTCTGGAAGGACATCAAAGAGAGCTTTTAGCTAATGCATGTGATCATGTATATGTGAACGGTGTGCTTTCCGTCACCCAAAGGCTGTATACCTGGTTAAAATATATATTTAAAAAAAATGACACCCAAGAAATGTTATTTGGTACAAAGAATGCGGGGTTATATTTCGTCTTCTTATTAGGTAGATAGTATATATATATTACTGTAAATGTCCCTGTGTGCTTCCAACGGTCCCTAATTCAGAGTGAGGTTTGCGCGACATTTTACCATGTATAATACTTGTATAATAAATAATACAATATGGGCTTTCAGAAATAAGTGGTTAAATGTTCTATGTCTCTTCTTCATAGCCCTAGATTAATTATATTTATTGTGTATTAACTATTGTACTTTAATTCTATGCAATTTGTATGTCAGACTATTCTTCAAATGTATGTATTTGATTTAAGCCAATAAATTATTTTTAAAAAAAATTGAGAATGTTACTTGCTACACTGAGAGTTCCGCCCGTATATTTGGTGGCGAAATATATCGTTTGATTAACAGTAGCACATGGTTTAAAACTGCCGGTGCTTTCTCGGTGACCCCCAGCAAGACATTTGTTTCCGTAATTAAACACTGGTTTTAACCCAGGCTGTAGAACTGTTACGATCTTCGGCCAAAATGCGTTTATATGTTTACAGTGCCAGAACAAATGCTCGATGGCATCTATATAAGAACCGTCTGTAATCTCTAGTTGAAACTCATAGGCTTTTGTTTCCATAGTTACTCTAAATGGCAGTAGGTAGATCTTCTCCCCCAACAACTTATCTATTGTCACGTGCAGTTTCTTTCCACTTATTTCTTCTCTCTTGGAAATCCATTACGCAAACTTACAAACTTCTATCAAGTTTGTTATACATATATCTAAGTTTCTATCAATCGGTACGTTTGGATGACAAAATATCACTATTAACTGCATCTAGGCAATGTTATTCTGCCTTGATCTCACTATTAACTGCATCTAACCAATGTTATTCTGCCTTGATCTCATTATTAACTGCATCTAGGCAATGTTATTCTGCCGTGATCTCACTATTAACTGCATCTAACCAATGTTATTCTGCCTTGAACTCATTATTAACTGCATCTAACCAATATTATTCTGCCTTGATCTCATTATTAACTGCATCTAACCAATGTTATTTTGCCGTGGTCTCATTATTAACTGCATCTAACCAATGTTATTCTGCTTTGATCTCATTATTAACTGCATCTAACCAATGTTATTCTGCCTTGAACTAACTATTAACTGCATCTAACCAATGTTATTCTGCCTTGATCTCACTATCAACTGCATCTAACCAATGTTATTCTGCCTTGATCTCATTATTAATTGCATCTAACCAATGTTATTCTGCCTTGAACTCACTATTAACTGCATCTAACCAATGTTATTCTGCCTTGATCTCATTATTAACTGCATCTAACCAATGTTATTCTGCCTTGATCTCACTATTAACTGCATCTAACCAATGTTATTTTGCCGTGATCTCATTATTAACTGCATCTAACCAATGTTATTCTGCCTTGAACTCACTATTAACTGCATCTAACCAATGTTATTCTGCATTGATCTCATTATTAACTGCATCTAACCAATGTTATTCTGCCTTGATCTCATTATTAACTGCATCTAACCAATGTTATTCTGCCTTGAACTCACTATTAACTGCATCTAACCAGTGTTATTCTGCCTTGATCTCATTATTAACTGCATCTAACCAATGTTATTCTGCATTGATCTCATTATTAACTGCATCTAACCAATGTTAGTCTGCCTTGATCTCACTATTAACTGCATCTAACCAATGTTATTCTGCCGTGATCTCACTATTAGTGATAGTGATTCAAAAGAAAAATCTAGTTATTTTCCAGAATAGAAGCAAATGTGTCTTGGATCACATCAAAGTTAACATTAGCATACAATGAACATGCAATATGTGTACACTAGCCATGTACTATGTGAGCGGTGACCGGCGAGGGTGTGTCTAATGTCTTACCATGATGGGTCCACACTGGGTTGGCGGGTCGCATTCCGAACAACAATATAAGGAGTAGAAAATGGATTTATTCTCTTTCGTCTTTAGCAGAGAGAAGACGCACTGGGATCTGCAGCGCCTCCCCCCCCCCTCCCCCTCGTCCCCGCCTCTCCCACGCCCTCGCGTCAGCCTTTCCGTCTTTCTCCGCTACACGACAGCACACCATCAAGAGGCGCCGAGAAGGCCGACGGGACCCCCAACCACCGCCCCCTACCACACCGACACACCGACCCCGAGGAATCAGATTGAAATGTAAATTCGGTCACTTGGGGGCCATTTGACCTCTAGAGGTGGTGGACGTGGTTAGAGGGCAATCGATGAGGCCGTCTTCTTGGATCGAACGCCGTAAAATACAGATAGGGCGGCCACACCTACCACCCTCCCTCTAGAACCACGGCGAGCAGGGATCACCACAGACCAGGGAGAAATGTGTAGATACGGCGGCCACACCCACCACCCTCCCTCTAGAACCACGGCGAGCAGGGATCACCACAGACCATGGAGCAATGTGTAGACAGAGCGGCCACACCCACCACCCTCCCTCTAGAACCCCGGCGAGCAGGGATCACCACAGACCAGGGAGAAATGTGTAGACAGGGCGGCCACACCCACCACCCTTCCTCTAGAACCACGGCGAGCAGGGATCACCACAGACCAGGGAGAAATGTGTAGACAGGGCGGCCACACCCACCACCCTCCCTCTAGAACCACGGCGAGCAGGGATCACCACAGACCAGGGAGCAATACGTAGACAGAGCGGCCACACCCACAACCCTCCCTCTAGAACCACGGCGAGCAGGGATCACCACAGACCAGGGAGAAATGTGTAGACAGGGCGGCCACACCCACCACCCTCCCTCTAGAACCCCGGCGAGCAGGGATCACCACAGACCAGGGAGCAATGTGTAGACAGGGCGGCCACACCCACCACCCACTAGAACCACGGCGAGCAGGGATCACCACAGACCAGGGACCAATGTGTAGACAGGGCGGCCACACCCACCACCCTCCCTCTAGAACCACGGCGAGCAGGGATCACCACAGACCAGGGAGCAATGTGTAGACAGGGCGGCCACACCCACCACCCTCCCTCTAGAACCACGGCGAGCAGGGATCACCACAGACCAGGGAGCAATGTGTAGACAGGGCGGCCAAACCCGCCACCCTCTAGAACCCCGGCGAGCAGGGATCACCACAGACCAGGGACCAATGTGTAGACAGGGCGGCCACACCAACCACCCTCCCTCTAGAACCACGGCGAGCAGGGATCACCACAGACCAGGGAGAAATGTGTAGACAGGGCGGCCACACCCACCACCCTCCCTCTAGAACCCCGGCGAGCAGGGATCACCACAGACCAGGGAGCAATGTGTAGACAGGGCGGCCACACCCGCCACCCTCCCTCTAGAACCACGGCGAGCAGGGATCACCACAGACCAGGGAGCAATGTGTAGACAGGGCGGCCAAACCCGCCACCCTCTAGAACCACGGCGAGCAGGGATCACCACAGACCAGGGAGCAATGTGTAGACAGGGCGGCCAAACCCGCCACCCTCCCTCTAGAACCACGGCGAGCAGGGATCACCACAGACCAGGGAGCAATGTGTAGACAGAGCGGCCACACCCACCACCCTCCCTCTAGAACCCCGGCGAGCAGGGATCACCACAGACTAGGGAGCAATGTGTAGACAGGGCGGCCAAACCCGCCACCCTCCCTCTAGAACCACGGCGAGCAGGGATCACCACAGACCAGGGAGCAATGTGTAGACAGAGCGGCCACACCCACCACCCTCCCTCTAGAACCCCGGCGAGCAGGGATCACCACAGACTAGGGAGCAATGTGTAGACAGGGCGGCCAAACCCGCCACCCTCCCTCTAGAACCACGGCGAGCAGGGATCACCACAGACCAGGGAGCAATGTGTAGACAGGGCGGCCAAACCCGCCACCCTCTAGAACCACGGCGAGCAGGGATCACCACAGACCAGGGAGCAATGTGTAGACAGGGCGGCCACACCCACCACCCTCCCTCTAGAACCCCGGCGAGCAGGGATCACCACAGACCAGGGAGCAATGTGTAGACAGGGCGGCCACACCCACCACCCTCACTCTAGAACCCCGGCGAGCAGGGATCACCACAGACCAGGGAGCAATGTGTAGACAGGGCGGCCACACCCACCACCCTCCCTCTAGAACCACGGCGAGCAGGGATCACCACAGACCAGGGACCAATGTGTAGACAGGGCGGCCAAACCCACCACCCTCTAGAACCACGGCGAGCAGGGATCACCACAGACCAGGGACCAATGTGTAGACAGGGCGGCCACACCCACCACCCTCCCTCTAGAACCACGGCGAGCAGGGATCACCACAGACCAGGGAGAAATGTGTAGACAGGGCGGCCACACCCACCACCCTTCCTCTAGAACCACGGCGAGCAGGGATCATCACAGACCAGGGAGAAATGTTTAGATACGGCGGCCACACCCACCACCCTCCCTCTAGAACCACGGCGAGCAGGGATCACCACAGACCATGGAGCAATGTGTAGACAGAGCGGCCACACCCACCACCCTCCCTCTAGAACCCCGGCGAGCAGGGATCACCACAGACCAGGGACCAATGTGTAGACAGGGCGGCCACACCTACCACCCTCCCTCTAGAACCACGGCGAGCAGGGATCACCACAGACCAGGGAGCAATGTGTAGACAGGGCGGCCACACCCACCACCCTCCCTCTAGAACCCCGGCGAGCAGGGATCACCACAGACCAGGGAGAAATGTGTAGACAGGGCGGCCACACCCACCACCCTCTCTCTAGAACCACGGCGAGCAGGGATCACCACAGACCAGGGAGAAATGTGCAGACAGGGCGGCCACACCCACCACCCTTCCTCTAGAACCACGGCGAGCAGGGATCATCACAGACCAGGGAGAAATGTGTAGATACGGCGGCCACACCCACCACCCTCCCTCTAGAACCACGGCGAGCAGGGATCACCACAGACCATGGAGCAATGTGTAGACAGAGCGGCCACACCCACCACCCTCCCTCTAGAACCCCGGCGAGCAGGGATCACCACAGACTAGGGAGCAATGTGTAGACAGAGCGGCCACACCCACCACCCTCCCTCTAGAACCCCGGCGAGCAGGGATCACCACAGACTAGGGAGCAATGTGTAGACAGAGCGGCCACACCCACCACCCTCCCTCTAGAACCACGGCGAGCAGGGATCACCACAGACCAGGGAGAAATGACTAGACAGGGCGGCCACACCCACCACCCTCCCTCTAGAACCACGGCGAGCAGGGATCACCACAGACCAGGGAGCAATGTGTAGACAGAGCGGCCACACCCACCACCCTCCCTCTAGAACCACGGCGAGCAGGGATCACCACAGACCAGGGAGAAATGTGTAGACAGGGCGGCCACACCCACCAACCCCCCTCTAGAACCCCGGCGAGCAGGGATCACCACAGACCAGGGAGAAATGTGTAGACAGGGCGGCCACACCTACCACCCTCCCTCTAGAACCACGGCGAGCAGGGATCACCACAGACCAGGGAGCAATGTGTAGACAGGGCGGCCACACCCACCACCCTCCCTCTAGAACCACGGCGAGCAGGGATCACCACAGACCATGGAGCAATGTGTAGACAGAGCGGCCACACCCACCACCCTCCCTCTAGAACCCCGGCGAGCAGGGATCACCACAGACTAGGGAGCAATGTGTAGACAGAGCGGCCACACCCACCACCCTCCCTCTAGAACCCCGGCGAGCAGAGATCACCACAGACTAGGGAGCAATGTGTAGACAGAGCGGCCACACCCACCACCCTCCCTCTAGAACCACGGCGAGCAGGGATCACCACAGACCAGGGAGAAATGTGTAGACAGGGCGGCCACACCCACCACCCTCCCTCTAGAACCACGGCGAGCAGGGATCACCACAGACCAGGGAGCAATGTGTAGACAGAGCGGCCACACCCACCACCCTCCCTCTAGAACCACGGCGAGCAGGGATCACCACAGACCAGGGAGAAATGTGTAGACAGGGCGGCCACACCCACCAACCCCCCTCTAGAACCCCGGCGAGCAGGGATCACCACAGACCAGGGAGAAATGTGTAGACAGGGCGGCCACACCTACCACCCTCCCTCTAGAACCACGGCGAGCAGGGATCACCACAGACCAGGGAGCAATGTGTAGACAGGGCGGCCACACCCACCACCCTTCCTCTAGAACCACGGCGAGCAGGGATCACCACAGACCAGGGAGAAATGTGTAGATACGGCGGCCACACCCACCACCCTCCCTCTAGAACCACGGCGAGCAGGGATCACCACAGACCATGGAGCAATGTGTAGACAGAGCGGCCACACCCACCACCCTCCCTCTAGAACCCCGGCGAGCAGGGATCACCACAGACCAGGGAGAAATGTGTAGACAGGGCGGCCACACCCACCACCCTTCCTCTAGAACCACGGCGAGCAGGGATCACCACAGACCAGGGAGAAATGTGTAGACAGGGCGGCCACACCCACCACCCTCCCTCTAGAACCACGGCGAGCAGGGATCACCACAGACCAGGGAGAAATGTGTAGACAGGGCGGCCACACCCACCACCCTCCCTCTAGAACCACGGCGAGCAGGGATCACCACAGACCAGGGAGAAATGTGTAGATACGGCGGCCACACCCACCACCCTCCCTCTAGAACCACGGCGAGCAGGGATCACCACAGACCATGGAGCAATGTGTAGACAGAGCGGCCACACCCACCACCCTCCCTCTAGAACCCCGGCGAGCAGGGATCACCACAGACCAGGGAGAAATGTGTAGACAGGGCGGCCACACCCACCACCCTCCCTCTAGAACCACGGCGAGCAGGGATCACCACAGACCAGGGAGAAATGTGTAGATACGGCGGCCACACCCACCACCCTCCCTCTAGAACCACGGCGAGCAGGGATCACCACAGACCATGGAGCAATGTGTAGACAGAGCGGCCACACCCACCACCCTCCCTCTAGAACCCCGGCGAGCAGGGATCACCACAGACCAGGGAGCAATGTGTAGACAGAGCGGCCACACCCACCACCCTCCCTCTAGAACCACGGCGAGCAGGGATCACCACAGACCAGGGAGCAATGTGTAGACAGGGCGGCCACAGCCACAACCCTCCCACTAGAACCCCGGCGAGCAGGGATCACCACAGACCAGGGAGCAATGTGTAGACAGGGCGGCCACACCCACCACCCTCCCTCTAGAACCACGGCGAGCAGGGATCACCACAGACCAGGGAGAAATGTGTAGATACGGCGGCCACACCCACCACCCTCCCTCTAGAACCACGGCGAGCAGGGATCACCACAGACCAGGGAGAAATGTGTAGACAGGGCGGCCACACCCACCACCCTCCCTCTAGAACCCCGGCGAGCAGGGATCACCACAGACCAGGGAGCAATGTGTAGACAGGGCGGCCACACCCACCACCCTCCCTCTAGAACCACGGCGAGCAGGGATCACCACAGACCAGGGAGAAATGTGTAGATACGGCGGCCACACCCACCACCCTCCCTCTAGAACCACGGCGAGCAGGGATCACCACAGACCAGGGAGAAATGTGTAGACAGGGCGGCCACACCCACCACCCTCCCTCTAGAACCATGGCGAGCAGGGATCACCACAGACCAGGGAGCAATGTGTAGACAGGGCGGCCACACCCACCACCCTCTCTCTAGAACCACGGCGAGCAGGGATCACCACCGACTAGGGAGCAATGTGTAGACAGGGCGGCCACACCCACCACCCTCCCTCTAGAACCACGGCGAGCAGGGATCACCACAGACCAGGGAGAAATGTGTAGACAGGGCGGCCAAACCCGCCACCCTCTAGAACCACGGCGAGCAGGGATCACCACAGACCAGGGAGCAATGTGTAGATACGGCGGCCACACCCACCACCCTCCCTCTAGAACCACGGCGAGCAGGGATCACCACAGACCAGGGAGAAATGTGTAGACAGGGCGGCCACACCCACCACCCTTCCTCTAGAACCACGGCGAGCAGGGATCACCACAGACCAGGGAGCAATGTGTAGATACGGCGGCCACACCCACCACCCTCCCTCTAGAACCCCGGCGAGCAGGGATCACCACAGACCAGGGAGCAATGTGTAGACAGGGCGGCCACACCCACCACCCTCCCTCTAGAACCCCGGCGAGCAGGGATCACCACAGACCAGGGAGCAATGTGTAGACAGGGCGGCCACACCCACCACCCTCCCTCTAGAACCACGGCGAGCAGGGATCACCACAGACCAGGGAGAAATGTGTAGACAGGGCGGCCAAACCCGCCACCCTCTAGAACCACGGCGAGCAGGGATCACCACAGACCAGGGAGAAATGTGTAGACAGGGCGGCCAAACCCGCCACCCTCTAGAACCACGGCGAGCAGGGATCACCACAGACCAGGGAGCAATGTGTAGACAGGGCGGCCACACCCACCACCCTCCCTCTAGAACCACGGCGAGCAGGGATCACCACAGACCAGGGAGCAATGTGTAGACAGGGCTACCACACCCACCACCCTCCCACTAGAACCCCGGCGAGCAGGGATCACCACAGACCAGGGAGAAATGTGTAGATACGGCGGCCACACCCACCACCCTCTCTCTAGAACCACGGCGAGCAGGGATCACCACAGACTAGGGAGCAATGTGTAGACAGGGCGGCCACACCCACCACCCTCCCTCTAGAACCACGGCGAGCAGGGATCACCACAGACCAGGGAGAAATGTGTAGATACGGCGGCCACACCCACCACCCTCTCTCTAGAACCACGGCGAGCAGGGATCACCACAGACCAGGGAGAAATGTGTAGACAGGGCGGCCAAACCCGCCACCCTCTAGAACCACGGCGAGCAGGGATCACCACAGACCAGGGAGCAATGTGTAGATACGGCGGCCACACCCACCACCCTCCCTCTAGAACCACGGCGAGCAGGGATCACCACAGACTAGGGAGCAATGTGTAGACAGGGCGGCCACACCCACCACCCTCCCTCTAGAACCACGGCGAGCAGGGATCACCACAGATCACGGAGCAATGTGTAGACAGGGCGGCCACACCCACCACCCTCCCTCTAGAACCCCGGCGAGCAGGGATCACCACAGACTAGGGAGCAATGTGTAGACAGGGCGGCCACACCCACCACCCTCCCTCTAGAACCCCGGCGAGCAGGGATCACCACAGACCAGGGAGCAATGTGTAGACAGGGCGGCCACACCCACCACCCTCCCTCTAGAACCACGGCGAGCAGGGATCACCACAGACCAGGGAGAAATGTGTAGACAGGGCGGCCAAACCCGCCACCCTCTAGAACCACGGCGAGCAGGGATCACCACAGACCAGGGAGAAATGTGTAGACAGGGCGGCCAAACCCGCCACCCTCTAGAACCACGGCGAGCAGGGATCACCACAGACCAGGGAGCAATGTGTAGACAGGGCGGCCACACCCACCACCCTCCCTCTAGAACCACGGCGAGCAGGGATCACCACAGACCAGGGAGCAATGTGTAGACAGGGCTACCACACCCACCACCCTCCCACTAGAACCCCGGCGAGCAGGGATCACCACAGACCAGGGAGAAATGTGTAGATACGGCGGCCACACCCACCACCCTCTCTCTAGAACCACGGCGAGCAGGGATCACCACAGACTAGGGAGCAATGTGTAGACAGGGCGGCCACACCCACCACCCTCCCTCTAGAACCACGGCGAGCAGGGATCACCACAGACCAGGGAGAAATGTGTAGATACGGCGGCCACACCCACCACCCTCTCTCTAGAACCACGGCGAGCAGGGATCACCACAGACTAGGGAGCAATGTGTAGACAGGGCGGCCACACCCACCACCCTCCCTCTAGAACCACGGCGAGCAGGGATCACCACAGACTAGGGAGCAATGTGTAGACAGGGCGGCCACACCCACCACCCTCCCTCTAGAACCACGGCGAGCAGGGATCACCACAGACCAGGGAGAAATGTGTAGACAGGGCGGCCACACCTACCACCCTCCCTCTAGAACCACGGCGAGCAGGGATCACCACAGACCAGGGAGCAATGTGTAGACAGGGCGGCCACACCTACCACCCTCCCTCTAGAACCACGGCGAGCAGGGATCACCACAGACCAGGGAGAAATGTGTAGACAGGGCGGCCACACCCGCCACCCTCCCTCTAGAACCACGGCGAGCAGGGATCACCACAGACCAGGGAGCAATGTGTAGACAGGGCGGCCACACCCGCCACCCTTCCTCTAGAACCACGGCGAGCAGGGATCACCACAGACTAGGGAGAAATGTGTAGATACGGCGGCCACACCCACCACCCTCTGGAACCACGGCGAGCAGGGATCACCACAGACCAGGGAGCAATCTGTAGACAGAGCGGCCACACCCACCACCCTCCCTCTAGAACCACGGCGAGCAGGGAACACCACAGACCAGGGAGCAATGTGTAGACAGAGCGGCCACACCCACCACCCTCCCTCTAGAACCCCGGCGAGCAGGGATCACCACAGACCAGGGAGCAATGTGTAGACAGAGCGGCCACACCCGCCACCCTCCCTCTAGAACCACGGCGAGCAGGGATCACCACAGACCAGGGAGAAATGTGTAGATACGGCGGCCACACCCACCACCCTCCCTCTAGAACCACGGCGAGCAGGGGCTCACCACAGACTAGGGAGCAATGTGTAGACAGAGCGGCCACACCCACCACCCTCCCTCTAGAACCACGGCGAGCAGGGATCACCACAGACCAGGGAGCAATGTGTAGACAGGGCGGCCACACCCACCACCCTCCCTCTAGAACCACGGCGAGCAGGGATCACCACAGACCAGGGAGAAATGTGTAGACAGGGCGGCCACACCCGCCACCCTCCCTCTAGAACCACGGCGAGCAGGGATCACCACAGACTAGGGAGCAATGTGTAGACAGGGCGGCCACACCCACCACCCTCCCTCTAGAACCACGGCGAGCAGGGATCACCACAGACCAGGGAGAAATGTGTAGACAGAGCGGCCACACCCACCACCCTCCCTCTAGAACCACGGCGAGCAGGGATCACCACAGACCAGGGAGCAATGTGTAGACAGGGCGGCCACACCCACCACCCTCTAGAACCACGGCGAGCAGGGATCACCACAGACCAGGGAGCAATGTGTAGACAGGGCGGCCACACCCGCCACCCTCCCTCTAGAACCACGGCGAGCAGGGATCACCACAGACCAGGGAGAAATGTGTAGACAGGGCGGCCACACCCGCCACCGTCCCTCTAGAACCACGGCGAGCAGGGATCACCACAGACTAGGGAGCAATGTGTAGACAGGGCGGCCACACCCACCACCCTCCCTCTAGAACCACGGCGAGCAGGGATCACCACAGACCAGGGAGAAATGTGTAGACAGGGCGGCCACACCCGCCACCGTCCCTCTAGAACCACGGCGAGCAGGGATCACCACAGACTAGGGAGCAATGTGTAGACAGGGCGGCCACACCCACCACCCTCCCTCTAGAACCACGGCGAGCAGGGATCACCACAGACCAGGGAGAAATGTGTAGACAGGGCGGCCACACCTACCACCCTCCCTCTAGAACCCCGGCGAGCAGGGATCACCACAGACCAGGGAGCAATGTGTAGACAGGGCGGCCACACCCGCCACCCTCCCTCTAGAACCACGGCGAGCAGGGATCACCACAGACTAGGGAGCAATGTGTAGACAGGGCGGCCACACCCACCACCCTCCCTCTAGAACCACGGCGAGCAGGGATCACCACAGACCAGGGAGAAATTTGTAGACAGAGCGGCCACACCCACCACCCTCCCTCTAGAACCACAGCGAGCAGGGATCACCACAGACCAGGGAGCAATGTGTAGACAGGGCGGCCACACCCACCACCCTCCCTCTAGAACCACGGCGAGCAGGGATCACCACAGACCAGGGAGCAATGTGTAGACAGGGCGGCCACATCCACCACCCTCCCTCTAGAACCACGGCGAGCAGGGATCACCACAGACCAGGGAGCAATGTGTAGACAGAGCGGCCACACCTACCACCCTCACTCTAGAACCCCGGCGAGCAGGGATCACCACAGACCAGGGAGCAATGTGTAGACAAGGCGGCCACACCCACCACCCTCCCTCTAGAACCCCGGCGAGCAGGGATCACCACAGAGCAGGGAGCAATGTGTAGACAGGGCGGCCACACCCACCACCCTCCCTCTAGAACCACGGCGAGCAGGGATCACCACAGACCAGGGAGCAATGTGTAGACAGGGCGGCCACACCCACCACCCTCCCTCTAGAACCCCGGCGAGCAGGGATCACCACAGACTAGGGAGCAATGTGTAGACAGGGCGGCCACACCCACCACCCTCCCTCTAGAACCCCGGCGAGCAGGGATCACCACAGACCAGGGAGCAATGTGTAGACAGAGCGGCCACACCCGCCACCCTCCCTCTAGAACCCCGGCGAGCAGGGATCACCACAGACAAGGAAGCAATGTGTAGACAGGGCGGCCAAACCCGCCACCCTCTAGAACCACGGCGAGCAGGGATCACCACAGACCAGGGAGAAATGTGTAGACAGGGCGGCCACACCCGCCACCCTCCCTCTAGAACCACGGCGAGCAGGGATCACCACAGACCAGGGAGCAATGTGTAGATACGGCGGCCACACCCACCACCCTCCCTCTAGAACCCCGGCGAGCAGGGATCAGCACAGACCAGGGAGCAATGTGTAGACAGGGCGGCCACACCCACCACCCTTCCTCTAGAACCACGGCGAGCAGGGATCACCACAGACCAGGGAGAAATGTGTAGATACGGCGGCCATACCCACCACCCTCTCTCTAGAACCACGGCGAGCAGGGATCACCACAGACCAGGGAGAAATGTGTAGACAGGGCGGCCAAACCCGCCACCCTCTAGAACCACGGCGAGCAGGGATCACCACAGACCAGGGAGCAATGTGTAGATACGGCGGCCACACCCACCACCCTCCCTCTAGAACCACGGCGAGCAGGGATCACCACAGACTAGGGAGCAATGTGTAGACAGGGCGGCCACACCCACCACCCTCCCTCTAGAACCACGGCGAGCAGGGATCACCACAGATCACGGAGCAATGTGTAGACAGGGCGGCCACACCCACCACCCTCCCTCTAGAACCCCGGCGAGCAGGGATCACCACAGACTAGGGAGCAATGTGTAGACAGGGCGGCCACACCCACCACCCTCCCTCTAGAACCCCGGCGAGCAGGGATCACCACAGACCAGGGAGCAATGTGTAGACAGGGCGGCCACACCCACCACCCTCCCTCTAGAACCACGGCGAGCAGGGATCACCACAGACCAGGGAGAAATGTGTAGACAGGGCGGCCAAACCCGCCACCCTCTAGAACCACGGCGAGCAGGGATCACCACAGACCAGGGAGAAATGTGTAGACAGGGCGGCCAAACCCGCCACCCTCTAGAACCACGGCGAGCAGGGATCACCACAGACCAGGGAGCAATGTGTAGACAGGGCGGCCACACCCACCACCCTCCCTCTAGAACCACGGCGAGCAGGGATCACCACAGACCAGGGAGCAATGTGTAGACAGGGCTACCACACCCACCACCCTCCCACTAGAACCCCGGCGAGCAGGGATCACCACAGACCAGGGAGAAATGTGTAGATACGGCGGCCACACCCACCACCCTCTCTCTAGAACCACGGCGAGCAGGGATCACCACAGACTAGGGAGCAATGTGTAGACAGGGCGGCCACACCCACCACCCTCCCTCTAGAACCACGGCGAGCAGGGATCACCACAGACCAGGGAGAAATGTGTAGATACGGCGGCCACACCCACCACCCTCTCTCTAGAACCACGGCGAGCAGGGATCACCACAGACTAGGGAGCAATGTGTAGACAGGGCGGCCACACCCACCACCCTCCCTCTAGAACCACGGCGAGCAGGGATCACCACAGACTAGGGAGCAATGTGTAGACAGGGCGGCCACACCCACCACCCTCCCTCTAGAACCACGGCGAGCAGGGATCACCACAGACCAGGGAGAAATGTGTAGACAGGGCGGCCACACCTACCACCCTCCCTCTAGAACCACGGCGAGCAGGGATCACCACAGACCAGGGAGCAATGTGTAGACAGGGCGGCCACACCTACCACCCTCCCTCTAGAACCACGGCGAGCAGGGATCACCACAGACCAGGGAGAAATGTGTAGACAGGGCGGCCACACCCGCCACCCTCCCTCTAGAACCACGGCGAGCAGGGATCACCACAGACCAGGGAGCAATGTGTAGACAGGGCGGCCACACCCGCCACCCTTCCTCTAGAACCACGGCGAGCAGGGATCACCACAGACTAGGGAGAAATGTGTAGATACGGCGGCCACACCCACCACCCTCTGGAACCACGGCGAGCAGGGATCACCACAGACCAGGGAGCAATCTGTAGACAGAGCGGCCACACCCACCACCCTCCCTCTAGAACCACGGCGAGCAGGGAACACCACAGACCAGGGAGCAATGTGTAGACAGAGCGGCCACACCCACCACCCTCCCTCTAGAACCCCGGCGAGCAGGGATCACCACAGACCAGGGAGCAATGTGTAGACAGAGCGGCCACACCCGCCACCCTCCCTCTAGAACCACGGCGAGCAGGGATCACCACAGACCAGGGAGAAATGTGTAGATACGGCGGCCACACCCACCACCCTCCCTCTAGAACCACGGCGAGCAGGGATCACCACAGACTAGGGAGCAATGTGTAGACAGAGCGGCCACACCCACCACCCTCCCTCTAGAACCACGGCGAGCAGGGATCACCACAGACCAGGGAGCAATGTGTAGACAGGGCGGCCACACCCACCACCCTCCCTCTAGAACCACGGCGAGCAGGGATCACCACAGACCAGGGAGAAATGTGTAGACAGGGCGGCCACACCCGCCACCCTCCCTCTAGAACCACGGCGAGCAGGGATCACCACAGACTAGGGAGCAATGTGTAGACAGGGCGGCCACACCCACCACCCTCCCTCTAGAACCACGGCGAGCAGGGATCACCACAGACCAGGGAGAAATGTGTAGACAGAGCGGCCACACCCACCACCCTCCCTCTAGAACCACGGCGAGCAGGGATCACCACAGACCAGGGAGCAATGTGTAGACAGGGCGGCCACACCCACCACCCTCTAGAACCACGGCGAGCAGGGATCACCACAGACCAGGGAGCAATGTGTAGACAGGGCGGCCACACCCGCCACCCTCCCTCTAGAACCACGGCGAGCAGGGATCACCACAGACCAGGGAGAAATGTGTAGACAGGGCGGCCACACCCGCCACCGTCCCTCTAGAACCACGGCGAGCAGGGATCACCACAGACTAGGGAGCAATGTGTAGACAGGGCGGCCACACCCACCACCCTCCCTCTAGAACCACGGCGAGCAGGGATCACCACAGACCAGGGAGAAATGTGTAGACAGGGCGGCCACACCCGCCACCGTCCCTCTAGAACCACGGCGAGCAGGGATCACCACAGACTAGGGAGCAATGTGTAGACAGGGCGGCCACACCCACCACCCTCCCTCTAGAACCACGGCGAGCAGGGATCACCACAGACCAGGGAGAAATGTGTAGACAGGGCGGCCACACCTACCACCCTCCCTCTAGAACCCCGGCGAGCAGGGATCACCACAGACCAGGGAGCAATGTGTAGACAGGGCGGCCACACCCGCCACCCTCCCTCTAGAACCACGGCGAGCAGGGATCACCACAGACTAGGGAGCAATGTGTAGACAGGGCGGCCACACCCACCACCCTCCCTCTAGAACCACGGCGAGCAGGGATCACCACAGACCAGGGAGAAATTTGTAGACAGAGCGGCCACACCCACCACCCTCCCTCTAGAACCACGGCGAGCAGGGATCACCACAGACCAGGGAGCAATGTGTAGACAGGGCGGCCACACCCACCACCCTCCCTCTAGAACCACGGCGAGCAGGGATCACCACAGACCAGGGAGCAATGTGTAGACAGGGCGGCCACACCCACCACCCTCCCTCTAGAACCACGGCGAGCAGGGATCACCACAGACCAGGGAGCAATGTGTAGACAGAGCGGCCACACCTACCACCCTCACTCTAGAACCCCGGCGAGCAGGGATCACCACAGACCAGGGAGCAATGTGTAGACAAGGCGGCCACACCCACCACCCTCCCTCTAGAACCCCGGCGAGCAGGGATCACCACAGAGCAGGGAGCAATGTGTAGACAGGGCGGCCACACCCACCACCCTCCCTCTAGAACCACGGCGAGCAGGGATCACCACAGACCAGGGAGCAATGTATAGACAGGGCGGCCACACCCACCACCCTCCCTCTAGAACCCCGGCGAGCAGGGATCACCACAGACTAGGGAGCAATGTGTAGACAGGGCGGCCACACCCACCACCCTCCCTCTAGAACCCCGGCGAGCAGGGATCACCACAGACCAGGGAGCAATGTGTAGACAGAGCGGCCACACCCGCCACCCTCCCTCTAGAACCCCGGCGAGCAGGGATCACCACAGACAAGGAAGCAATGTGTAGACAGGGCGGCCAAACCCGCCACCCTCTAGAACCACGGCGAGCAGGGATCACCACAGACCAGGGAGAAATGTGTAGACAGGGCGGCCACACCCGCCACCCTCCCTCTAGAACCACGGCGAGCAGGGATCACCACAGACAAGGAAGCAATGTGTAGACAGGGCGGCCAAACCCGCCACCCTCTAGAACCACGGCGAGCAGGGATCACCACAGACCAGGGAGCAATGTGTAGACAGGGCGGCCACACCCACCACCCTCTAGAACCACGGCGAGCAGGGATCACCACAGACCAGGGAGCAATGTGTAGACAGGGCGGCCACACCCAGCACCCTCCCTCTAGAACCACGGCGAGCAGGGATCACCACAGACCAGGGAGCAATGTGTAGACAGGGCGGCCACACCCACCACCCTCCCTCTAGAACCACGGCGAGCAGGGATCACCACAGACCAGGGAGAAATGTGTAGACAGGGCGGCCACACCTACCACCCTCCCTCTAGAACCCCGGCGAGCAGGGATCACCACAGACCAGGGAGCAATGTGTAGACAGGGCGGCCACACCCGCCACCCTCCCTCTAGAACCACGGCGAGCAGGGATCACCACAGACTAGGGAGCAATGTGTAGACAGGGCGGCCACACCCACCACCCTCCCTCTAGAACCACGGCGAGCAGGGATCACCACAGACCAGGGAGAAATTTGTAGACAGAGCGGCCACACCCACCACCCTCCCTCTAGAACCACGGCGAGCAGGGATCACCACAGACCAGGGAGCAATGTGTAGACAGGGCGGCCACACCCACCACCCTCCCTCTAGAACCACGGCGAGCAGGGATCACCACAGACCAGGGAGCAATGTGTAGACAGGGCGGCCACACCCACCACCCTCCCTCTAGAACCACGGCGAGCAGGGATCACCACAGACCAGGGAGCAATGTGTAGACAGAGCGGCCACACCTACCACCCTCACTCTAGAACCCCGGCGAGCAGGGATCACCACAGACCAGGGAGCAATGTGTAGACAAGGCGGCCACACCCACCACCCTCCCTCTAGAACCCCGGCGAGCAGGGATCACCACAGAGCAGGGAGCAATGTGTAGACAGGGCGGCCACACCCACCACCCTCCCTCTAGAACCACGGCGAGCAGGGATCACCACAGACCAGGGAGCAATGTATAGACAGGGCGGCCACACCCACCACCCTCCCTCTAGAACCCCGGCGAGCAGGGATCACCACAGACTAGGGAGCAATGTGTAGACAGGGCGGCCACACCCACCACCCTCCCTCTAGAACCCCGGCGAGCAGGGATCACCACAGACCAGGGAGCAATGTGTAGACAGAGCGGCCACACCCGCCACCCTCCCTCTAGAACCCCGGCGAGCAGGGATCACCACAGACAAGGAAGCAATGTGTAGACAGGGCGGCCAAACCCGCCACCCTCTAGAACCACGGCGAGCAGGGATCACCACAGACCAGGGAGAAATGTGTAGACAGGGCGGCCACACCCGCCACCCTCCCTCTAGAACCACGGCGAGCAGGGATCACCACAGACAAGGAAGCAATGTGTAGACAGGGCGGCCAAACCCGCCACCCTCTAGAACCACGGCGAGCAGGGATCACCACAGACCAGGGAGCAATGTGTAGACAGGGCGGCCACACCCACCACCCTCTAGAACCACGGCGAGCAGGGATCACCACAGACCAGGGAGCAATGTGTAGACAGGGAGGCCACACCCAGCACCCTCCCTCTAGAACCACGGCGAGCAGGGATCACCACAGACCAGGGAGCAATGTGTAGACAGGGCGGCCACACCCACCACCCTCCCTCTAGAACCACGGCGAGCAGGGATCACCACAGACTAGGGAGCAATGTGTAGACAGGGCGGCCACACCCACCACCCTCCCTCTAGAACCACGGCGAGCAGGGATCACCACAGACCAGGGAGAAATGTGTAGACAGGGCGGCCACACCTACCACCCTCCCTCTAGAACCACGGCGAGCAGGGATCACCACAGACCAGGGAGAAATGTGTAGATACGGCGGCCACACCCACCACCTTCCCTCTAGAACCACGGCGAGCAGGGATCACCACAGACCAGGGAGCAATGTGTAGACAGGGCGGCCACACCCACCACCCTCCCTCTAGAACCACGGCGAGCAGGGATCACCACAGACCAGGGAGAAATGTGTAGATACGGCGACCACACCCACCACCCTCCCTCTAGAACCCCGGCGAGCAGGGATCACCAGAGACCAGGGACCAATGTGTAGACAGGGCGGCCAAACCCGTCACCCTCTAGAACCACAGCGAGCAGGGATCACCACAGACCAGGGAGAAATGTGTAGACAGGGCGGCCACACCTACCACCCTCCCTCTAGAACCACGGCGAGCAGGGATCACCACAGACCAGGGAGAAATGTGTAGATACGGCGGCCACACCCACCACCCTCCCTCTAGAACCACGGCGAGCAGGGATCACCACAGACCAGGGAGCAATGTGTAGACAGGGCGGCCAAACCCGCCACCCTCTAGAACCACGGCGAGCAGGGATCACCACAGACCAGGGAGCAATGTGTAGACAGGGCGGCCAAACCCGCCACCCTCTAGAACCACGGCGAGCAGGGATCACAACAGACCAGGGAGCAATGTGTAGACAGGGCGGCCACACCTACCACCCTCCCTCTAGAACCACGGCGAGCAGGGATCACCACAGACCAGGGAGCAATGTGTAGACAGGGCGGCCACACCCACCACCCTCCCTCTAGAACCACGGCGAGCAGGGATCACCACAGACCAGGGAGAAATGTGTAGACAGGGCGGCCACACCCACCACCCTCCCTCTAGAACCACGGCGAGCAGGGATCACCACAGACCAGGGAGCAATGTGTAGACAGGGCGTCCACACCCACCACCCACCCTCTAGAACCCCGGCGAGCAGGGATCACCACAGACCAGGGAGCAATGTGTAGACAGGGCGGCCACACCCGCCACCCTCCCTCTAGAACCACGGCGAGCAGGGATCACCACAGACCAGGGAGAAATGTGTAGACAGGGCGGCCACACCCGCCACCCTCTAGAACCACGGCGAGCAGGGATCACCACAGACCAGGGAGAAATGTGTAGACAGGGCGGCCACACCTACCACCCTCCCTCTAGAACCACGGCGAGCAGGGATCACCACAGACCAGGGACCAATGTGTAGACAGGGCGGCCACACGCACCACCCTCCCTCTAGAACCACGGCGAGCAGAGATCACCACAGACCAGGGAGAAATGTGTAGACAGGGCGGCCACACCCGCCACCCTCTAGAACCACGGCGAGCAGGGATCACCACAGACCAGAGAGAAATGTGTAGACAGGGCGGCCACACCTACCACCCTCCCTCTAGAACCACGGCGAGCAGGGATCACCACAGACCAGGGAGCAATGTGTGGACAGGGCGGCCACACCCACCACCCTCCCTCTAGAACCACGGCGAGCAGGGATCACCACAGACCAGGGAGCAATGTGTAGACAGGGCGGCCACACCCACCACCATCCCTCTAGAACCCCGGCGAGCAGGGATCACCACAGACCAGGGAGCAATGTGTAGACAGGGAGGCCACACCCACCACCCTTCCTCTAGAACCACGGCGAGCAGGGATCACCACAGACCAGGGAGCAATGTGTAGACAGGGCGGCCACACCCACCACCCTCCCTCTAGAACCACGGCGAGCAGGGATCACCACAGACCAGGGAGAAATGTGTAGACAGGGCGGCCACACCCACCACCATCCCTCTAGAACCCCGGCGAGCAGGGATCACCACAGACCAGGGAGCAATGTGTAGACAGGGCGGCCACACCCACCACCCTCCCTCTAGAACCACGGCGAGCAGGGATCACCACAGACCAGGGAGAAATGTGTAGACAGGGCGGCCACACCCACCACCCTTCCTCTAGAACCACGGCGAGCAGGGATCACCACAGACCAGGGAGAAATGTGTAGACAGGGCGGCCACACCCACCACCCTTCCTCTAGAACCACGGCGAGCAGGGATCACCACAGACCAGGGAGCAATGTGTAGACAGGGCGGCCACACCCACCACCCTCCCTCTAGAACCCCGGCGAGCAGGGATCACCACAGACCAGGGAGCAATGTGTAGACAGGGCGGCCACACCCACCACCCTCCCTCTAGAACCACGGCGAGCAGGGATCACCACAGACCAGGGAGCAATGTGTAGACAGGGCGGCCACACCCACCACCCTCTAGAACCACGGCGAGCAGGGATCACCACAGACCAGGGAGAATGTGTAGACAGGGCGGCCACACCCACCACCCTTCCTCTAGAACCACGGCGAGCAGGGATCACCACAGACCAGGGAGCAATGTGTAGACAGGGCGGCCACACCCACCACCCTCCCTCTAGAACCACGGCGAGCAGGGATCACCACAGACCAGGGAGAAATGTGTAGACAGGGCGGCCACACCCACCACCCTCCCTCTAGAACCACGGCGAGCAGGGATCACCACAGACCAGGGAGCAATGTGTAGACAGGGCGGCCAAACCCGCCACCCTCTAGAACCACGGCGAGCAGGGATCACCACAGACCAGGGAGAATGTGTAGACAGGGCGGCCACACCCACCACCCTTCCTCTAGAACCACGGCGAGCAGGGATCACCACAGACCAGGGAGCAATGTGTAGACAGGGCGGCCACACCCACCACCCTCCCTCTAGAACCACGGCGAGCAGGGATCACCACAGACCAGGGAGAATGTGTAGACAGGGCGGCCACACCCACCACCCTCCCTCTAGAACCACGGCGAGCAGGGATCACCACAGACCAGGGAGAATGTGTAGACAGGGCGGCCACACCCACCACCCTCCCTCTAGAACCACGGCGAGCAAGGATCACCACAGACCAGGGAGCAATGTGTGGACAGGGCGGCCACACCCACCACCCTCCCTCTAGAACCACGGCGAGCAAGGATCACCACAGACCAGGGAGAATGTGTAGACAGGGCGGCCACACCCACCACCCTTCCTCTAGAACCACGGCGAGCAGGGATCACCACAGACCAGGGAGCAATGTGTAGACAGGGCGGCCACACCCACCACCCTCCCTCTAGAACCACGGCGAGCAGGGATCACCACAGACCAGGGAGAAATGTGTAGACAGGGCGGCCACACCTACCACCCTCCCTCTAGAACCACGGCGAGCAGGGATCACCACAGACCAGGGAGAAATGTGTAGACAGGGCGGCCACACCCACCACCCTCCCTCTAGAACCACGGCGAGCAGGGATCACCACAGACCAGGGACCAATGTGTAGACAGGGCGGCCAAACCCGCCACCCTCTAGAACCACGGCGAGCAGGGATCACCACAGACCAGGGAGCAATGTGTAGACAGGGCGGCCAAACCCGCCACCCTCCCTCTAGAACCACGGCGAGCAGGGATCACCACAGACCAGGGAGCAATGTGTAGACAGGGCGGCCACACCCACCACCCTCCCTCTAGAACCCCGGCGAGCAGGGATCACCACAGACCAGGGACCAATGTGTAGACAGGGCGGCCAAACCCGCCACCCTCTAGAACCACGGCGAGCAGGGATCACCACAGACCAGGGAGCAATGTGTAGACAGGGCGGCCAAACCCGCCACCCTCCCTCTAGAACCACGGCGAGCAGGGATCACCACAGACCAGGGAGCAATGTGTAGACAGGGCGGCCACACCCACCACCCTCCCTCTAGAACCCCGGCGAGCAGGGATCACCACAGACCAGGGACCAATGTGTAGACAGGGCGGCCACACCCACCACCCTCCCTCTAGAACCCCGGCGAGCAGGGATCACCACAGACCAGGGAGAAATGTGTAGATACGGCGGCCACACCCACCACCCTCCCTCTAGATCCCCGGCGAGCAGGGATCACCACAGACCAAGGAGAAATGTGTAGACAGGGCGGCCACACCTACCACCCCCCCTCTAGAACCCCGGCGAGCAGGGATCACCACAGACCAGGGAGAAATGTGTAGACAGGGCGGCCACACGTACCACCCTCCCTCTAGAACCACGGCGAGCAGGGATCACCACAGACCAGGGAGCAATGTGTAGACAGGGCGGCCACACCCACCACCCTCTAGAACCACGGCGAGCAGGGATCACCACAGACCAGGGAGCAATGTGTAGACAGGGCGGCCACACCCACCACCCTCCCTCTAGAACCACGGCGAGCAGGGATCACCAGAGACCAGGGAGCAATGTGTAGACAAGGCGGCCACACCCACCACCCTCTCTCTAGAACCACGGCGAGCAGGGATCACCACAGACCAGGGAGAAATGTGTAGACAGGGCGGCCAAACCCGCCACCCTCTAGAACCACGGCGAGCAGGGATCACCACAGACCAGGGAGAAATGTGTAGACAGGGCGGCCACACCTACCACCCTCCCTCTAGAACCCCGGCGAGCAGGGATCACCACAGACCAGGGAGCAATGTGTAGACAGGGCGGCCACACCCGCCACCCTCCCTCTAGAACCACGGCGAGCAGGGATCACCACAGACCAGGGAGAAATGTGTAGACAGGGCGGCCACACCCGCCACCCTCTAGAACCACGGCGAGCAGGGATCACCACAGACCAGGGAGAAATGTGTAGACAGGGCGGCCACACCCACCACCCTCCCTCTAGAACCACGGCGAGCTGGGATCACCACAGACTTGGGAGCAATGTGTAGACAGGGCGGCGACACCCACCACCCTCCCTCTAGAACCCCGGCGAGCAGGGATCACCACAGACCAAGGAGAAATGTGTAGACAGGGCGGCCACACCTACCACCCCCCCTCTAGAACCACGGCGAGCAGGGATCACCACAGACCAGGGAGCAATGTGTAGACAGGGCGGCCACACCTACCACCCTCCCTCTAGAACCACGGCGAGCAGGGATCACCACAGACTAGGGAGCAATGTGTAGACAGGGCGGCCACACCCACCACCCTCCCTCTAGAACCCCGGCGAGCAGGGATCACCACAGACCAGGGAGAAATGTGTAGACAGGGCGGCCACACCTACCACCCTCCCTCTAGAACCACGGCGAGCAGGGATCACCACAGACCAGGGAGCAATGTGTAGACAGGGCGACCACAACCACCACCCTCTAGAACCACGGCGAGCAGGGATCACCACAGACCAGGGAGCAATGTGTAGACAAGGCGGCCACACCCACCACCCTCTCTCTAGAACCACGGCGAGCAGGGATCACCACAGACCAGGGAGAAATGTGTAGACAGGGCGGCCACACCCACCACCCTCTAGAACCACGGCGAGCAGGGATCACCACAGACCAGGGAGAAATGTGTAGACAGGGCGGCCACACCCACCACCCTCTAGAACCACGGCGAGCAGGGATCACCACAGACCAGGGAGAAATGTGTAGACAGGGCGGCCACACCTACCACCCTCCCTCTAGAACCACGGCGAGCAGGGATCACCACAGACCAGGGAGAAATGTGTAGACAGGGCGGCCACACCCACCACCCTCCCTCTAGAACCACGGCGAGCAGGGATCACCACAGACCAGGGAGCAATGTGTAGACAGGGCGGCCACACCCACCACCCTCCCTCTAGAACCCCGGCGAGCAGGGATCACCACAGACCAGGGAGCAATGTGTAGACAGGGCGGCCACACCCGCCACCCTCCCTCTAGAACCACGGCGAGCAGGGATCACCACAGACCAGGGAGAAATGTGTAGACAGGGCGGCCACACCCGCCACCCTCTAGAACCACGGCGAGCAGGGATCACCACAGACCAGGGAGAAATGTGTAGACAGGGCGGCCACACCTACCACCCTCCCTCTAGAACCACGGCGAGCAGGGATCACCACAGACCAGGGACCAATGTGTAGACAGGGCGGCCACACGCACCACCCTCCCTCTAGAACCACGGCGAGCAGGGATCACCACAGACCAGGGAGAAATGTGTAGACAGGGCGGCCACACCCGCCACCCTCTAGAACCACGGCGAGCAGGGATCACCACAGACCAGGGAGAAATGTGTAGACAGGGCGGCCACACCTACCACCCTCCCTCTAGAACCACGGCGAGCAGGGATCACCACAGACCAGGGAGCAATGTGTAGACAGGGCGGCCACACCCACCACCCTCCCTCTAGAACCACGGCGAGCAGGGATCACCACAGACCAGGGAGCAATGTGTAGACAGGGCGGCCACACCCACCACCCTCCCTCTAGAACCCCGGCGAGCAGGGATCACCACAGACCAGGGAGCAATGTGTAGACAGGGCGGCCACACCCACCACCCTTCCTCTAGAACCACGGCGAGCAGGGATCACCACAGACCAGGGAGAAATGTGTAGACAGGGCGGCCACACCCACCACCCTTCCTCTAGAACCACGGCGAGCAGGGATCACCACAGACCAGGGAGCAATGTGTAGACAGGGCGGCCACACCCACCACCCTCCCTCTAGAACCACGGCGAGCAGGGATCACCACAGACCAGGGAGCAATGTGTAGACAGGGCGGCCAAACCCGCCACCCTCCCTCTAGAACCACGGCGAGCAGGGATCACCACGGACCAGGGACCAATGTGTAGACAGGGCGGCCACACCCACCACCCTCCCTCTAGAACCCCGGCGAGCAGGGATCACCACAGACCAGGGACCAATGTGTAGACAGGGCGGCCACACCCACCACCCTCCCTCTAGAACCCCGGCGAGCAGGGATCACCACAGACCAGGGAGAAATGTGTAGATACGGCGGCCACACCCACCACCCTCCCTCTAGAACCACGGCGAGCAGGGATCACCACAGACTAGGGAGCAATGTGTAGACAGGGCGGCCACACCCACCACCCTCCCTCTAGAACCCCGGCGAGCAGGGATCACCACAGACCAAGGAGAAATGTGTAGACAGGGCGACCACACCTACCACCCCCGCTCTAGAACCCCGGCGAGCAGGGATCACCACAGACCAGGGAGAAATGTGTAGACAGGGCGGCCACACCTACCACCCTCCCTCTAGAACCACGGCGAGCAGGGATCACCACAGACCAGGGAGAAATGTGTAGACAGGGCGGCCACACCCACCACCCTCTAGAACCACGGCGAGCAGGGATCACCACAGAGCAGGGAGCAATGTGTAGACAGGGCGGCCACACCCACCACCCTCCCTCTAGAACCACGGCGAGCAGGGATCACCACAGACCAGGGAGCAATGTGTAGACAAGGCGGCCACACCCACCACCCTCTCTCTAGAACCACGGCGAGCAGGGATCACCACAGACCAGGGAGAAATGTGTAGACAGGGCGGCCAAACCCGCCACCCTCTAGAACCACGGCGAGCAGGGATCACCACAGACCAGGGAGAAATGTGTAGACAGGGCGGCCACACCCGCCACCCTCTAGAACCACGGCGAGCAGGGATCACCACAGACCAGGGAGAAATGTGTAGACAGGGCGGCCACACCTACCACCCTCCCTCTAGAACCCCAGCGAGCAGGGATCACCACAGACCAGGGAGCAATGTGTAGACAGGGCGGCCACACCCGCCACCCTCCCTCTAGAACCACGGCGAGCAGGGATCACCACAGACCAGGGAGAAATGTGTAGACAGGGCGGCCACACCCGCCACCCTCTAGAACCACGGCGAGCAGGGATCACCACAGACCAGGGAGAAATGTGTAGACAGGGCGGCCACACCTACCACCCTCCCTCTAGAACCACGGCGAGCAGGGATCACCACAGACCAGGGAGAAATGTGTAGACAGGGCGGCCACACCCACCACCCTCCCTCTAGAACCACGGCGAGCAGGGATCACCACAGACCAGGGAGAAATGTGTAGACAGGGCGGCCACACCCGCCACCCTCTAGAACCACGGCAAGCAGGGATCACCACAGACCAGGGAGAAATGTGTAGACAGGGCGGCCACACCTACCACCCTCCCTCTAGAACCACGGCGAGCAGGGATCACCACAGACCAGGGAGAAATGTGTAGAGAGGGCGGCCACACCCACCACCCTCCCTCTAGAACCACGGCGAGCAGGGATCACCACAGACCAGGGAGCAATGTGTAGACAGGGCGGCCACACCCACCACCCTCCCTCTAGAACCCCGGCGAGCAGGGATCACCCCAGACCAGGGAGCAATGTGTAGACAGGGCGGCCACACCCGCCACCCTCTAGAACCACGGCGAGCAGGGATCACCACAGACCAGGGAGCAATGTGTAGACAGGGCGGCCACACCCGCCACCCTCTAGAACCACGGCGAGCAGGGATCACCACAGACCAGGGAGAAATGTGTAGACAGGGCGGCCACACCTACCACCCTCCCTCTAGAACCACGGCGAGCAGGGATCACCACAGACCAGGGAGCAATGTGTAGACAGGGCGGCCACACGCACTACCCTCCCTCTAGAACCACGGCGAGCAGGGATCACCACAGACCAGGGAGAAATGTGTAGACAGGGCGGCCACACCCGCCACCCTCTAGAACCACGGCGAGCAGGGATCACCACAGACCAGGGAGAAATGTGTAGACAGGGCGGCCACACCTACCACCCTCCCTCTAGAACCACGGCGAGCAGGGATCACCACAGACCAGGGACCAATGTGTAGACAGGGCGGCCAAACCCGCCACCCTCTAGAACCACGGCGAGCAGGGATCACCACAGACCAGGGAGCAATGTGTAGACAGGGCGGCCAAACCCGCCACCCTCCCTCTAGAACCACGGCGAGCAGGGATCACCACAGACCAGGGAGCAATGTGTAGACAGGGCGGCCACACCCACCACCCTCCCTCTAGAACCACGGCGAGCAGGGATCACCACAGACCAGGGAGAAATGTGTAGACAGGGCGGCCACACCTACCACCCACCCTCTAGAACCACGGCGAGCAGGGATCACCACAGACCAGGGAGAAATGTGTAGACAGGGCGGCCACACCCACCACCCTTCCTCTAGAACCACGGCGAGCAGGGATCACCACAGACCAGGGAGAAATGTGTAGACAGGGCGGCCACACCTACCACCCTCCCTCTAGAACCACGGCGAGCAGGGATCACCACAGACCAGGGAGAAATGTGTAGACAGGGCGGCCACACCCACCACCCTCCCTCTAGAACCCCGGCGAGCAGGGATCACCACAGACCAGGGACCAATGTGTAGACAGGGCGGCCAAACCCGCCACCCTCTAGAACCACGGCGAGCAGGGATCACCACAGACCAGGGAGCAATGTGTAGACAGGGCGGCCAAACCCGCCACCCTCCCTCTAGAACCACGGCGAGCAGGGATCACCACAGACCAGGGAGCAATGTGTAGACAGGGCGGCCACACCCACCACCCTCCCTCTAGAACCCCGGCGAGCAGGGATCACCACAGACCAGGGACCAATGTGTAGACAGGGCGGCCACACCCACCACCCTCCCTCTAGAACCCCGGCGAGCAGGGATCACCACAGACCAGGGAGAAATGTGTAGATACGGCGGCCACACCCACCACCCTCCCTCTAGAACCACGGCGAGCAGGGATCACCACAGACTAGGGAGCAATGTGTAGACAGGGCGGCCACACCCACCACCCTCCCTCTAGAACCCCGGCGAGCAGGGATCACCACAGACCAAGGAGAAATGCGTAGACAGGGCGACCACACCTACCACCCCCGCTCTAGAACCCCGGCGAGCAGGGATCACCACAGACCAAGGAGAAATGTGTAGACAGGGCGGCCACACCTACCACCCTCCCTCTAGAACCACGGCGAGCAGGGATCACCACAGACCAGGGAGCAATGTGTAGACAGGGCGGCCACACCCACCACCCTCTAGAACCACGGCGAGCAGGGATCACCACAGACCAGGGAGCAATGTGTAGACAGGGCGGCCACACCCACCACCCTCCCTCTAGAACCACGGCGAGCAGGGATCACCACAGACCAGGGAGCAATGTGTAGACAAGGGGGCCACACCCACCACCCTCTCTCTAGAACCACGGCGAGCAGGGATCACCACAGACCAGGGAGAAATGTGTAGACAGGGCGGCCAAACCCGCCACCCTCTAGAACCACGGCGAGCAGGGATCACCACAGACCAGGGAGAAATGTGTAGACAGGGCGGCCACACCCGCCACCCTCTAGAACCACGGCGAGCAGGGATCACCACAGACCAGGGAGAAATGTGTAGACAGGGCGGCCACACCTACCACCCTCCCTCTAGAACCCCGGCGAGCAGGGATCACCACAGACCAGGGAGCAATGTGTAGACAGGGCGGCCACACCCGCCACCCTTCCTCTAGAACCACGGCGAGCAGGGATCACCACAGACCAGGGAGAAATGTGTAGACAGGGCGGCCACACCCGCCACCCTCTAGAACCACGGCGAGCAGGGATCACCACAGACCAGGGAGAAATGTGTAGACAGGGCGGCCACACCTACCACCCTCCCTCTAGAACCACGGCGAGCAGGGATCACCACAGACCAGAGAGCAATGTGTAGACAGGGCGGCCACACCCGCCACCCTCCCTCTAGAACCACGGCGAGCAGGGACCACCACAGACCAGGGAGAAATGTGTAGACAGGGCGGCCACACCCGCCACCCTCTAGAACCACGGCGAGCAGGGATCACCACAGACCAGGGAGCAATGTGTAGACAGGGCGGCCACACCCACCACCCTCCCTCTAGAACCCCGGCGAGCAGGGATCACCACAGACCAGGGAGCAATGTGTAGACAGGGCGGCCACACCCACCACCCTCTAGAACCACGGCGAGCAGGGATCACCACAGACCAGGGAGCAATGTGTAGACAGGGCGGCCACACCCACCACCCTCTCTCTAGAACCACGGCGAGCAGGGATCACCACAGACCAGGGAGCAATGTGTAGACAGAGCGGCCACGCCTACCACCCTCCCTCTAGAACCACGGCGAGCAGGGATCACCACAGACCAGGGAGCAATGTGTAGACAGGGCGGCCACACCCGCCACCCTCCCTCTAGAACCACGGCGAGCAGGGATCACCACAGACCAGGGAGCAATGTGTAGACAGGGCGGCCACACCCGCCACCCTCCCTCTAGAACCACGGCGAGCAGGGATCACCACAGACCAGGGAGCAATGTGTAGACAGGGCGGCCACACCTACCACCCTCCCTCTAGAACCACGGCGAGCAGGGATCACCACAGACTAGGGACCAATGTGTAGACAGGGCGGCCACACCTACCACCCTCCCTCTAGAACCACGGCGAGCAGGGATCACCACAGACCAGGGAGCAATGTGTAGACAGGGCGGCCACACCCACCACCCTCTAGAACCACGGCGAGCAGGGATCACCACAGACCAGCGAGCAATGTGTAGACAGGGCGGCCACACCCACCACCCTCCCTCTAGAACCCCGGCGAGCAGGGATCACCACAGACCAGGGAGCAATGTGTAGACAGGGCTGCCACACCCACCACCCTCCCTCTAGAACCACGGCGAGCAGGGATCACCACAGACCAGGGAGCAATGTGTAGACAGGGCGGCCACACCCACCACCCTCCCTCTAGAACCACGGCGAGCAGGGATCACCACAGACCAGGGAGCAATGTGTAGACAGGGCGGCCACACCCACCACCCTCTAGAACCACGGCGAGCAGGGATCACCACAGACCAGGGAGCAATGTGTAGACAGGGCGGCCACACCCACCACCCTCCCTCTAGAACCACGGCGAGCAGGGATCACCACAGACCAGGGAGAAATGTGTAGACAGGGCGGCCACACCTACCACCCTCCCTCTAGAACCACGGCGGCCAGGGATCACCACAGACCAGGGAGCAATGTGTAGACAGGGCGGCCACACCCACCACCCTCCCTCTAGAACCACGGCGAGCAGGGATCACCACAGACCAGGGAGAAATGTGTAGACAGGGCGGCCACACCCGCCACCCTCTAGAACCACGGCGAGCAGGGATCACCACAGACCAGGGAGAAATGTGTAGACAGGGCGGCCACACCTACCACCCTCCCTCTAGAACCACGGCGAGCAGGGATCACCACAGACCAGGGAGCAATGTCTAGACAGGGCGGCCACACCCACCACCCTCCCTCTAGAACCACGGCGAGCAGGGATCACCACAGACCAGGGAGCAATGTGTAGACAGGGCGGCCACACCCACCACCCTCCCTCTAGAACCACGGCGAGCAGGGATCACCACAGACCAGGGAGCAATGTGTAGACAGGGCGGCCACACCCACCACCCTCCCTCTAGAACCACGGCGAGCAGGGATCACCACAGACCAGGGAGCAATGTGTAGACAGGGCGGCCACACCAACCACCCTCCCTCTAGAACCACGGCGAGCAGGGATCACCACAGACTAGGGACCAATGTGTAGACAGGGCGGCCACACCTACCACCCTCCCTCTAGAACCCCGGCGAGCAGGGATCACCACAGACCAGGGAGAAATGTGTAGACAGGGCGGCCACACCTACCACCCTCCCTCTAGAACCACGGCGGGCAGGGATCACCACAGACCAGGGAGCAATGTGTAGACAGGGCGGCCACACCCACCACCCTCCCTCTAGAACCACGGCGAGCAGGGATCACCACAGACCAGGGAGCAATGTGTAGACAGGGCGGCCACACCCACCACCCTTCCTCTAGAACCACGGCGAGCAGGGATCACCACAGACCAGGGAGCAATGTGTAGACAGGGCGGCCACACCCACCACCCTCCCTCTAGAACCACGGCGAGCAGGGATCACCACAGACCAGGGAGCAATGTGTAGACAGGGCGGCCACACCCACCACCCTCCCTCTAGAACCCCGGCGAGCAGGGATCACCACAGACCAGGGAGCAATGTGTAGACAGGGCGGCCACACCCACCACCCTCTAGAACCACGGCGAGCAGGGATCACCACAGACCAGGGAGCAATGTGTAGACAGGGCGGCCACACCCACCACCCTCCCTCTAGAACCACGGCGAGCAGGGATCACCACAGACCAGGGAGCAATGTGTAGACAGGGCGGCCACACCCGCCACCCTCCCTCTAGAACCACGGCGAGCAGGGATCACCACAGACCAGGGAGAAATGTGTAGACAGGGCGGCCACACCCACCACCCTCCCTCTAGAACCACGGCGAGCAGGGATCACCACAGACCAGGGAGCAATGTGTAGACAGGGCGGCCACACCCGCCACCCTCCCCCTAGAACCACGGCGAGCAGGGATCACCACAGACCAGGGAGCAATGTGTAGACAGGGCGGCCACACCCACCACCCTCCCTCTAGAACCACGGCGAGCAGGGATCACCACAGACCAGGGAGCAATGTGTAGACAGGGCGGCCACACCCGCCACCCTCCCTCTAGAACCCCGGCGAGCAGGGATCACCACAGACCAGGGATAAATGTGTAGACAGAGCGGCCACACCCACCACCCTCCCTCTAGAACCACGGCGAGCAGGGATCACCACAGACCAGGGAGAAATGTGTAGATACGGCGGCCACACCCACCACCCTCTCTCTAGAACCACGGCGAGCAGGGATCACCACAGACCAGGGAGCAATATGTAGACAGAGCGGCCACACCCACCACCCTCCCTCTAGAACCCCGGCGAGCAGGGATCACCACAGACCAGGGAGCAATGTGTAGACAGGGCGGCCACACCCACCACCCTCCCTCTAGAACCCCGGCGAGCAGGGATCACCACAGACCAGGGAGCAATGTGTAGATACGGCGGCCACACCCGCCACCCTCCCTCTAGAACCACGGCGAGCAGGGATCACCACAGACCAGGGAGCAATGTGTAGACAGGGCGGCCACACCCACCACCCTCCTTCTAGAACCACGGCGAGCAGGGATCACCACAGACCAGGGAGCAATGTGTAGACAGGGCGGCCACACCTACCACCCTCCCTCTAGAACCACGGCGAGCAGGGATCACCACAGACCAGGGAGCAATGTGTAGACAGGGCGGCCACACCCGCCACCCTCCCTCTAGAACCGCGGCGAGCAGGGATCACCACAGACCAGGGAGCAATGTGTAGACAGGGCGGCCACACCCACCACCCTCCCTCTAGAACCACGGCGAGCAGGGATCACCACAGACCAGGGAGCAATGTGTAGACAGGGCGGCCACACCCACCACCCTCCCTCTAGAACCACGGCGAGCAGGGATCACCACAGACCAGGGAGAAATGTGTAGATACGGCGGCCACACCCACCACCCTCTCTCTAGAACCACGGCGAGCAGGGATCACCAAAGACCAGGGAGCAATGTGTAGACAGGGCGGCCACACCCACCACCCTCCCTCTAGAACCCCGGCGAGCGGGGATCACCACAGACTAGGGAGCAATGTGTAGACAGGGCGGCCACACCCACCACCCTCCCTCTAGAACCACGCCGAGCAGGGATCACCACAGACCAGGGAGCAATGTGTAGACAGGGCGGCCACACCCACCACCCTCCCTCTAGAACCCCGGCGAGCAGGGATCACCACAGACTAGGGAGCAATGTGTAGACAGGGCGGCCACACCCACCAACCCCCCTCTAGAACCCCGGCGAGCAGGGATCACCACAGACCAGGGAGCAATGTGTAGACAGGGCGGCCACACCCACCACCCTCCCTCTAGAACCCCGGCGAGCAGGGATCACCACAGACCAGGGAGAAATGTGTAGACAGGGCGTCCAAACCCGCCACCCTCTAGAACCACGGCGAGCAGGGATCACCACAGACCAGGGAGAAATGTGTAGACAGGGCGGCCAAACCCGCCACCCTCTAGAACCACGGCGAGCAGGGATCACCACAGACCAGGGAGAAATGTGTAGACAGGGCGGCCACACCTACCACCCTCCCTCTAGAACCAGGGCGAGCAGGGATCACCACAGACCAGGGAGAAATGTGTAGATACGGCGGCCACACCCACCACCCTCCCTCTAGAACCACGGCGAGCAGGGATCACCACAGACTTGGGAGCAATGTGTAGACAGGGCGGCCACACCTACCACCCTCTAGAACCACGGCGAGCAGGGATCACCACAGACCAGGGAGAAATGTGTAGACAGGGCGGCCAAACCCGCCACCCTCTAGAACCACGGCGAGCAGGGATCACCACAGACCAGGGAGAAATGTGTAGACAGGGCGGCCACACCTACCACCCTCCCTCTAGAACCACGGCGAGCAGGGATCACCACAGACCAGGGAGAAATGTGTAGATACGGCGGCCACACCCACCACCCTCCCTCTAGAACCACGGCGAGCAGGGATCACCACAGACCAGGGAACAATGTGTAGACAGGGCGGCCACACCCACCACCCTCCCTCTAGAACCACGGCGAGCAGGGATCACCACAGACCAGGGAGAAATGTGTAGACAGGGCGGCCACACCTACCACCCTCCCTCTAGAACCACGGCGAGCAGGGATCACCACAGACCAGGGAGCAATGTGTAGACAGGGCGGCCACACCTACCACCCTCGCTCTAGAACCACGGCGAGCAGGGATCACCACAGACCAGGGAGAAATGTGTAGACAGAGCAGCCACACCCGCCACCCTCCCTCTAGAACCCCGGCGAGCAGGGATCACCACAGACAAGGAAGCAATGTGTAGACAGGGCGGCCAACCCGCCACCCTCTAGAACCACGGCGAGCAGGGATCGCCACAGACCAGGGAGAAATGTGTAGACAGGGCGGCCACACCCGCCACCCTCCCTCTCGAACCACGGCGAGCAGGGATCACCACAGACAAGGAAGCAATGTGTAGACAGGGCGGCCAAACCCGCCACCCTCCAGAACCACGGCGAGCAGGGATCACCACAGACCAGGGAGAAATGTGTAGACAGGGCGGCCAAACCCGCCACCCTCTAGAACCACGGCGAGCAGGGATCACCACAGACCAGGGAGAAATGTGTAGACAAGGCGGCCAAACCCGCCACCCTCTAGAACCACGGCGAGCAGGGATCACCACAGACCAGGGAGAAATGTGTAGACAGGGCGGCCAAACCCGCCACCCTCTAGAACCACGGCGAGCAGGGATCACCACAGACCAGGGAGCAATGTGTAGAAAGGGCGGCCACACCCACCACCCTCTAGAACCACGGCGAGCAGGGATCACCACAGACCAGGGATAAACGTGTAGACTGGGCGGCCACACCTGCCACCCTCCCTCTAGAACCATGGCGAGCAGGGATCACCACAGACCAGGGAGCAATGTGTAGACTGGGCGGCCACACCCGCCACCCTCCCTCTAGAACCACGGCGAGCAGGGCTCACCACAGACCAGGGAGCAATGTGTAGACAGAGCGGCCACACCCACCACCCTCCCTCTAGAACCACGGCGAGCAGGGATCACCACAGACCAGGGACCAATGTGTAGACAGGGCGGCCACACCTACCACCCTCCCTCTAGAACCCCGGCGAGCAGGGATCACCACAGACCAGGGAGCAATGTGTAGACAGAGCGGCCACACCCACCACCCTCCCTCTAGAACCCCGGCGAGCAGGGATCACCACAGACCAGGGATAAATGTGTAGACTGGGCGGCCACACCCGCCACCCTCCCTCTAGAACCATGGCGAGCAGGGATCACCACAGACCAGGGATAAATGTGTAGACTGGGCGGCCACACCCGCCACCCTCCCTCTAGAACCACGGCGAGCAGGGCTCACCACAGACCGGGGAGAAATGTGTAGACAGGGCGGCCACACCCACCACCCTCCCTCTAGAACCATGGCGAGCAGGGATCACCACAGACCAGGGATAAATGTGTAGACTGGGCGGCCACACCCGCCACCCTCCCTCTAGAACCACGGCGAGCAGGGCTCACCACAGACCAGGGAGAAATTTGTAGACAGGGCGGCCACACCCACCACCCTCCCTCTAGAACCATGGCGAGCAGGGATCACCACAGACCAGGGATAAATGTGTAGACTGGGCGGCCACACCCGCCACCCTCCCTCTAGAACCACGGCGAGCAGGGCTCACCACAGACCAGGGAGCAATGTGTAGACAGAGCGGCCACACCCACCACCCTCCCTCTAGAACCACGGCGAGCAGGGATCACCACAGACCAGGGACCAATGTGTAGACAGGGCGGCCACACCTACCACCCTCCCTCTAGAACCACGGCGAGCAGGGATCACCACAGACCAGGGACCAATGTGTAGACAGGGCGGCCACACCTACCACCCTCCCTCTAGAACCCCGGCGAGCAGGGATCACCACAGACCAGGGAGCAATGTGTAGACAGAGCGGCCACACCCACCACCCTCCCTCTAGAACCCCGGCGAGCAGGGATCACCACAGACCAGGGATAAATGTGTAGACTGGGCGGCCACACCCGCCACCCTCCCTCTAGAACCATGGCGAGCAGGGATCACCACAGACCAGGGATAAATGTGTAGACTGGGCGGCCACACCCGCCACCCTCCCTCTAGAACCACGGCGAGCAGGGCTCACCACAGACCGGGGAGAAATGTGTAGACAGGGCGGCCACACCCACCACCCTCCCTCTAGAACCATGGCGAGCAGGGATCACCACAGACCAGGGATAAATGTGTAGACTGGGCGGCCACACCCGCCACCCTCCCTCTAGAACCACGGCGAGCAGGGCTCACCACAGACCAGGGAGAAATTTGTAGACAGGGCGGCCACACCCACCACCCTCCCTCTAGAACCATGGCGAGCAGGGATCACCACAGACCAGGGATAAATGTGTAGACTGGGCGGCCACACCCGCCACCCTCCCTCTAGAACCACGGCGAGCAGGGATCACCACAGACCAGGAAGAAATGTGTAGACATCTCGGCCACACCCACCACCCTCTAGAACCATGGCGAGCAGGGCTCACCACAGACCAGGGAGAAATGTGTAGACAGGGCGGCCACACCCACCACCCTCCCTCTAGAACCATGGCGAGCAGGGATCACCACAGACCAGGGAGAAATGTGTAGACAGGGCGGCCACACCCACCACCCTCCCTCTAGAACCATGGCGAGCAGGGATCACCACAGACCAGGGATAAATGTGTAGACTGGGCGGCCACACCCACCACCCTCCCTCTAGAACCACGGTGCAGATTCGCTTCCTATTTTATATGATGCAAGTTATTATGGTGATGTCTCGCTGAGTGCCAAGCGCTCGATTCCCGCTGTTTCTTGTCACCACGTGACCAGTGGTTCGTCCCGCCGTTCGTGGGCCCCCGTTACTGGGGCCACTGGAGCTGGTGCGGGGCTCCACGGACCTGGTTCCCCCTACCCACACCCCCTCCCTCGCCCGCCCACCCGCCCCCAGGACCCACACCTAATAGCGTGCAACAGACTCAGTAAAAGAGGGAAATTTAACAGCGTAACCATGGCGATTTGTGACGTCAAACACGCAGAGGAATCATGTTTCCGACAGGTATGTTTTGGGCGTGTGTTTTTTGTAGGGAAGAGCGGCCTTATAGAGCGGCCTTTTAGAGCTGCCTTATAGGGCTGCCTTATAGGCTGCCTTATAGGGCTGCCTTATAGGCGGACTTATAGGGTGCCTTATGGGGCGGCCTTATAGGGCTGCCTTATAGGGTGCCTTACAGGGTGCCTTATAGGGTGCCTTATAGGGTGCCTTTTAGGGCGGCCTGATAGGGTGCCTTATAGGGCGGCCTCATTGGGTGCCTTACAGGGTGCCTTATAGGGCGGCCTTATAGGGCGGCCTTAAAGGGCGGCCTTTTAGGGTGCCTTACAGGGTGCTTTATAGGGTGCCTTATAGGGCGGCCCTACAGAGCTGCCTTATCGGATGCCTTATAGGGTGCCTTATAGGGTGCCTTATAGGGCGGCCTTATAGGGTGCCTTACAGGGTGCCTTATAGGGTGCCTTATAGGGCGGCCCTATAGGGCGGCCTTATAGGGTGCCTTACAGGGTGCCTTATAGGGTGCCTTATAGGGTGCCTTACAGGGCTGCCTTATAGGGTGCCTTACAGGGTGCCTTACAGGGTGCCTTATAGGGTGCCTTACAGGGTGCCTTATAGGGTGCCTTATAGGGCGGCCTTATAGGGCGGCCTTATAGGGTGCCTTATAGGGTGCCTTATAGGGCTGCCTTATAGGGTGGCCTTATAGGGCGGCCTTATAGGGTGCCTTATAGGGTGCCTTACAGGGTGCCTTACAGGGTGCCTTATAGGGTGCCTTATAGGGTGCCTTACAGGGCTGCCTTATAGGGTGGCCTTATAGGGCGGCCTTATAGGGTGCCTTACAGGATGCCTTATAGGGTGCCTTATAGGGCGGCCCTATAGGGCGGCCTTATCGGATGCCTTATAGGGTGCCTTATAGGGTGCCTTATAGGGCGGCCTTATAGGGTGCCTTACAGGATGCCTTATAGGGTGCCTTATAGGGCGGCCCTATAGGGCGGCCTTATCGGATGCCTTATAGGGTGCCTTACAGGGTGCCTTATAGGGCTGCCTTACAGGGTGTCTTATAGGGTGCCTTATAGGGCGGCCTTATAGGGCGGCCTTATAGGGTGCCTTATAGGGCTGCCTTATAAGGTGTCTGACAGGGTGCCTTATAGGATGCCTTATAGGGTGCTTTATAGGGCTGCCTTATAGGGTGCCTTATAGGCGGACTTATAGGGTGCCTTATAGGGCGGCCTTATAGGGCTGCCTTATTGGGATGCCTTATAGGCGGCCTTATAGGCGGCCTTATAGGCGGCCTTATAGGGCGGCCTTATAGGGTGCCTTATAGGGCGGCCTTATAGGGCGGCCTTACAGGGTGCCTTATAGGGCGGCCTTACAGGGTGCCTTATAGGGTGCCTTATAGGGTGTCTTACAGGGCGGCCTTACAGGGTGCCTTATAGGGTGCCTTATAGGATGTCTTACAGGGCGGTCCTGTAAGAACGGATGTCGAAGATGTTAGCGCAGCGTTAAGAAGGATCTCAACAAGCAACTTATTGTCTCCATGACGACTGCGTGAGTCATGTTATGAGGTGTCTTTGCACTAGAGTAAAATTGTGGAAGACAGGTGTGGCGGGGCTTGGCGTCATGTGTTAATGGTGCCGATCAACTTCCTGCTTCGTGGTAAAGAAACCCCAGCACGGCTGGCAGAATAAGCACGCCGTGGTTAAGCTGAAGAAACGAAGGTAGTTTACATTGGACATGTCAATTAATCCATGCTCTCTTCCGGCTTGTGTCATGATCTGCCAAAGAAAAGCAGTCGTTCACCAGGGGCGCTATCGGCATGGTCCACCAAGGGCGATGTCGGCATGGTCCACCGGGGGCGATGTCGGCATGGTCCACCGGGGGCGATGTCGGCATGGTCCACCGGGGGCGATGTCGGCATGGTCCACCGGGGGCGATGTCGGCATGGTCCACCGGGGGCGATGTCGGCATGGTCCACCGGGGGCGATGTCGGCATGGTCCACCGGGGGCGATGTCGGCATGGTCCACCAGGGGCGATGTCGGCATGGTCCACCGGGGGCGATGTCGGCATGGTCCACCGGGGGCGATGTCGGCATGGTCCACCGGGGGCGATGTCGGCATGGTCCACCGGGGTCGCTGTCGGCATGGTCCACCGGGGGCGATGTCGGCATGGTCCACCGGGGGCGATGTCGGCATGGTCCACCGGAGGCGATGTCGGCATGGTCCACCAAGGGCGATGTCGGCATGGTCCACCGGGGGCGCTGTCGGCATGGTCCACCAGGGGGCGTGCGTAATGACAGACACAGCTACCCCTCACGGCAGGGGGCAAGTCATCAGACACAGCTACCCCTCACGGCAGGGGGCAAGTCATCAGACACAGCTACCGCTCACGGCAGGGGGCAAGTCATCAGACACAGCTACCCCTCACGGCAGGGGGCAAGTCATCAGACACAGCTATCCCTCACTGTAGGGGGCAAGTCATCAGACACAGCTACCCCTCACTGCAGGGGGCAAGTCATCAGACACAGCTACCCCTCACTGCAGGGGGCAAGTCATCAGACACAGCTACCCCTCACGGCAGGGGGCAAGTCATCAGACACAGCTACCCCTCACGGCAGGGGGCAAGTCATCAGACACAGCTACCGCTCACGGCAGGGGGCAAGTCATCAGACACAGCTACCCCTCACTGCAGGGGGCAAGTCATCAGACACAGCTACCCCTCACTGCAGGGGGCAAGTCATCAGACACAGCTACCCCTCACTGCAGGGGGCAAGTCATCAGACACAGCTACCCCTCACGGCAGGGGGCAAGTCATCAGACACAGCTACCCCTCACTGCAGGGGGCAAGTCATCAGACACAGCTACCGCTCACGGCAGGGGGAAAGTCATCAGACACAGCTACCCCTCACGGCAGGGGGCAAGTCATCAGACACAGCTACCCCTCACTGTAGGGGGCAAGTCATCAGACACAGCTACCCCTCACGGCAGGGGGCAAGTCATCAGACACAGCTACCGCTCACGGCAGGGGGCAAGTCATCAGACACAGCTACCCCTCACTGTAGGGGGCAAGTCATCAGACACAGCTACCCCTCACGGCAGGGGGCAAGTCATCAGACACAGCTACCGCTCACGGCAGGGGGCAAGTCATCAGACACAGCTACCCCTCACGGCAGGGGGCAAGTCATCAGACACAGCTACCCCTCACGGCAGGGGGCAAGTCATCAGACACAGCTACCCCTCACTGTAGGGGGCAAGTCATCAGACACAGCTACCCCTCACGGCAGGGGGCAAGTCATCAGACACAGCTACCGCTCACGGCAGGGGGCAAGTCATCAGACACAGCTACCCCTCACTGCAGGGGGCAAGTCATCAGACACAGCTACCCCTCACGGCAGGGGGCAAGTCATCAGACACAGCTACCCCTCACGGCAGGGGGCAAGTCATCAGACACAGCTACCGCTCACGGCAGGGGGCAAGTCATCAGACACAGCTACCCCTCACGGCAGGGGGCAAGTCATCAGACACAGCTACCCCTCACTGTAGGGGGCAAGTCATCAGACACAGCTACCCCTCACTGTAGGGGGCAAGTCATCAGACACAGCTACCCCTCACTGCAGGGGGCAAGTCATCAGACACAGCTACCGCTCACGGCAGGGGGCAAGTCATCAGACACAGCTACCCCTCACGGCAGGGGGCAAGTCATCAGACACAGCTACCCCTCACGGCAGGGGGCAAGTCATCAGACACAGCTACCCCTCACTGCAGGGGGCAAGTCATCAGACACAGCTACCCTTCACGGCAGGGGGCAAGTCATCAGACACAGCTACCCCTCACGGCAGGGGGCAAGTCATCAGACACAGCTACCGCTCACGGCAGGGGGCAAGTCATCAGACACAGCTACCCCTCACTGTAGGGGGCAAGTCATCAGACACAGCTACCCCTCACTGTAGGGGGCAAGTCATCAGACACAGCTACCCCTCACTGTAGGGGGCAAGTCATCAGACACAGCTACCGCTCACGGCAGGGGGCAAGTCATCAGACACAGCTCCCCCTCACTGTAGGGGGCAAGTCATCAGACACAGCTACCCCTCACGGCAGGGGGCAAGTCATCAGACACAGCTACCCCTCACGGCAGGGGGCAAGTCATCAGACACAGCTACCCCTAACTGTAGGGGGCAAGTCATCAGACACAGCTACCCCTCACTGCAGGGGGCAAGTCATCAGACACAGCTACCCCTCACTGTAGGGGGCAAGTCATCAGACACACCTACCGCTCACGGCAGGGGGCAAGTCATCAGACACAGCTACCCCTTCACGGCAGGGGGCAAGTCATCAGACACAGCTACCGCTCACGGCAGGGGGCAAGTCATCAGACACAGCTACCCCTCACTGTAGGGGGCAAGTCATCAGACACAGCTACCCCTCACTGTAGGGGGCAAGTCATCAGACACAGCTACCCCTCACTGTAGGGGGCAAGTCATCAGACACACCTACCGCTCACGGCAGGGGGCAAGTCATCAGACACAGCTACCCCTTCACGGCAGGGGGCAAGTCATCAGACACAGCTACCCCTTCACGGCAGGGGGCAAGTCATCAGACACAGCTACCCCTCACTGTAGGGGGCAAGTCATCAGACACAGCTACCCCTCACTGTAGGGGGCAAGTCATTAGACACAGCTACCGCTCACGGCAGGGGGCAAGTCATCAGACACAGCTACCGCTCACGGCAGGGGGCAAGTCATCAGACACAGCTACCCCTCACTGTAGGGGGCAAGTCATCAGACACAGCTACCGCTCACGGCAGGGGGCAAGTCATCAGACACAGCTACCGCTCACGGCAGGGGGCAAGTCATCAGACACAGCTACCCCTCACTGTAGGGGGCAAGTCATTAGACACAGCTACCCCTCACTGTAGGGGGCAAGTCATCAGACACAGCTACCCCTCACTGTAGGGGGCAAGTCATCAGACACAGCTACCCCTCACTGTAGGGGGCAAGTCATCAGACACAGCTACCCCTCACTGCAGGGGGCAAGTCATCAGACACAGCTACCCCTCACTGCAGGGGGCAAGTCATCAGACACAGCTACCCTTCACGGCAGGGGGCAAGTCATCAGACACAGCTACCGCTCACGGCAGGGGGCAAGTCATCAGACACAGCTCCCCCTCACTGCAGGGGGCAAGTCATCAGACACAGCTACCGCTCACGGCAGGGGGCAAGTCATCAGACACAGCTACCCCTCACTGTAGGGGGCAAGTCATTAGACACAGCTACCCCTCACTGTAGGGGGCAAGTCATCAGACACAGCTACCCCTCACTGTAGGGGGCAAGTCATCAGACACAGCTACCCCTCACTGTAGGGGGCAAGTCATCAGACACAGCTACCCCTCACTGCAGGGGGCAAGTCATCAGACACAGCTACCCCTCACTGCAGGGGGCAAGTCATCAGACACAGCTACCCCTCACTATAGGGGGAAAGTCATCAGACACAGCTACCGCTCACGGCAGGGGGCAAGTCATCAGACACAGCTACCGCTCACGGCAGGGGGCAAGTCATCAGACACAGCTACCGCTCACGGCAGGGGGCAAGTCATCAGACACAGCTCCCCCTCACTGCAGGGGGCAAGTCATCAGACACAGCTACCGCTCACGGCAGGGGGCAAGTCATCAGACACAGCTACCCCTCACTGTAGGGGGCAAGTCATCAGACACAGCTACCGCTCACGGCAGGGGGCAAGTCATCAGACACAGCTACCCCTCACGGCAGGGGGCAAGTCATCAGACACAGCTACCCCTCACTGCAGGGGGCAAGTCATCAGACACAGCTACCCCTCACTGTAGGGGGCAAGTCATCAGACACAGCTACCCCTCACTGCAGGGGGCAAGTCATCAGACACAGCTACCCCTCACTATAGGGGGCAAGTCATCAGACACAGCTACCCCTCACGGCAGGGGGCAAGTCATCAGACACAGCTACCCCTCACTGTAGAGGGCAAGTCATCAGACACAGCTACCCCTCACGGCAGGGGGCAAGTCATCAGACACAGCTACCCCTCACTGTAGAGGGCAAGTCATCAGACACAGCTACCGCTCACGGCAGGGGGCAAGTGATCAGACACAGCTACCCCTCACGGCAGGGGGCAAGTCATCAGACACAACTACCGCTCACGGCAGGGGGCAAGTCATCAGACACAGCTACCCTTCACGGCAGGGGGCAAGTCATCAGACACAGCTACCCCTCACGGCAGGGGGCAAGTCATCAGACACAGCTACCGCTCACGGCAGGGGGCAAGTCATCAGACACAGCTACCCCTCACGGCAGGGGGCAAGTCATCAGACACAGCTACCCCTCACGGCAGGGGGCAAGTCATCAGACACAGCTACCCCTCACGGCAGGGGGCAAGTCATCAGACACAGCTACCCCTCACTGTAGGGGGCAAGTCATCAGACACAGCTACCCCTCACGGCAGGGGGCAAGTCATCAGACACAGCTACCCCTCACGGCAGGGGGCAAGTCATCAGACACAGCTACCCCTCACGGCAGGGGGCAAGTCATCAGACACAACTACCGCTCACGGCAGGGGGCAAGTCATCAGACACAGCTACCCTTCACGGCAGGGGGCAAGTCATCAGACACAGCTACCCCTCACGGCAGGGGGCAAGTCATCAGACACAGCTACCGCTCACGGCAGGGGGCAAGTCATCAGACACAGCTACCCCTCACGGCAGGGGGCAAGTCATCAGACACAGCTACCCCTCACGGCAGGGGGCAAGTCATCAGACACAGCTACCCCTCACGGCAGGGGGCAAGTCATCAGACACAGCTACCCCTCACTGTAGGGGGCAAGTCATCAGACACAGCTACCCCTCACGGCAGGGGGCAAGTCATCAGACACAGCTACCCCTCACGGCAGGGGGCAAGTCATCAGACACAGCTACCCCTCACGGCAGGGGGCAAGTCATCAGACACAGCTACCCCTTCACGGCAGGGGGCAAGTCATCAGACACAGCTACCCCTCACTGTAGGGGGCAAGTCATCAGACACAACTACCCCTCACGGCAGGGGGCAAGTCATCAGACACAGCTACCCCTCACTGTAGGGGGCAAGTCATCAGACACAGCTACCCCTCACTGTAGGGGACAAGTCATCAGACACAGCTACCCCTCACTATAGGGGGCAAGTCATCAGACACAGCTACCCCTCACGGCAGGGGGCAAGTGATCAGACACAGCTACCCCTCACGGCAGGGGGCAAGTCATCAGACACAGCTACCCCTCACGGCAGGGGGCAAGTCATCAGACACAGCTACCTCTCACTGTATGGGGCAAGTCATCAGACACAGCTACCGCTCACGGCAGGGGGCAAGTCATCAGACACAGCTACCCCTCACTGTAGGGGACAAGTCATCAGACACAGCTACCCCTCACTATAGGGGGAAAGTCATCAGACACAGCTACCGCTCACGGCAGGGGACAAGTCATCAGACACAGCTACCCCTCACTGTAGGGGGCAAGTCATCAGACACAGCTACCCCTCACGGCAGGGGGCAAGTCATCAGACACAGCTACCCCTCACTGTAGGGGGCAAGTCATCAGACACAGCTACCCCTCACGGCAGGGGGCAAGTCATCAGACACAGCTACCCCTCACTGTAGGGGACAAGTCATCAGACACAGCTACCCCTCACTATAGGGGGAAAGTCATCAGACACAGCTACCCCTCACGGCAGGGGGCAAGTCATCAGATACAGCTACCCCTCACTGTAGGGGACAAGTCATCAGACACAGCTACCGCTCACGGCAGGGGGCAAGTCATCAGACACAGCTACCCCTCACTGTAGGGGGCAAGTCATCAGACACAGCTACCGCTCACGGCAGGGGGCAAGTCATCAGACACAGCTACCCCTCACGGCAGGGGGCAAGTCATCAGACACAGCTACCCCTCACGGCAGGGGGCAAGTCATCAGACACAGCTACCCCTCACTGTAGGGGGCAAGTCATCAGACACAGCTACCCCTCACGGCAGGGGGCAAGTCATCAGACACAGCTACCCCTCACGGCAGGGGGCAAGTCATCAGACACAGCTACCCCTCACTATAGGGGGCAAGTCATCAGACACAGCTACCGCTCACGGCAGGGGGCAAGTCATCAGACACAGCTACCGCTCACGGCAGGGGGCAAGTCATCAGACACAACTACCGCTCACGGCAGGGGGCAAGTCATCAGGCACAGCTACCCCTCACGGCAGGGGGCAAGTCATCAGACACAGCTACCCCTCACGGCAGGGGGCAAGTCATCAGGCACAGCTACCCCTCACGGCAGGGGGCAAGTCATCAGACACAGCTACCCCTCACGGCAGGGGGCAAGTCATCAGACACAGCTACCCCTCACGGCAGGGGGCAAGTCATCAGACACAGCTAGCCCTCACGGCAGGGGGCAAGTCATCAGACACAGCTACCCCTCACTGTAGGGGGCAAGTCATCAGACACAGCTACCGCTCACTGCAGGGGGCAAGTCATCAGACACAGCTACCCCTCACGGCAGGGGGCAAGTCATCAGACACAGCTACCCCTCACGGCAGGGGGCAAGTCATCAGACACAGCTACCCCTCACGGCAGGGGGCAAGTCATCAGACACAGCTACCCCTCACTGTAGGGGGCAAGTCATCAGACACAGCTACCGCTCACTGCAGGGGGCAAGTCATCAGACACAGCTACCCCTCACGGCAGGGGGCAAGTCATCAGACACAGCTACCCCTCACGGCAGGGGGCAAGTCATCAGACACAGCTCCCCCTCACGGCAGGGGGCAAGTCATCAGACACAGCTACCCCTCACGGCAGGGGGCAAGTCATCAGACACAGCTACCCCTCACTATAGGGGGCAAGTCATCAGACACAGCTACCCCTCACGGCAGGGGGCAAGTCATCAGACACAGCTACCCCTCACGGCAGGGGGCAAGTCATCAGACACAGCTACCCCTCACTATAGGGGGCAAGTCATCAGACACAGCTACCCCTCACGGCAGGGGGCAAGTCATCAGACACAGCTACCCCTCACTATAGGGGGCAAGTCATCAGACACAGCTACCCCTCACGGCAGGGGGCAAGTCATCAGACACAGCTACCCCTCACGGCAGGGGGCAAGTCATCAGACACAGCTACCCCTCACGGCAGGGGGCAAGTCATCAGACACAGCTACCCCTCACGGCAGGGGGCAAGTCATCAGACACAGCTACCCCTCACGGCAGGGGGCAAGTCATTAGACACAGCTACCCCTCACTGCAGGGGGCAAGTCATTAGACACAGCTACCGCTCACGGCAGGGGGCAAGTCATCAGACACAGCTACCCCTCACGGCAGGGGGCAAGTCATCAGACACAGCTACCCCTCACGGCAGGGGGCAAGTCATCAGACACAGCTACCCCTCACGGCAGGGGGCAAGTCATCAGACACAGCTACCCCTCACGGCAGGGGGCAAGTCATCAGACACAGCTACCCCTCACTGTAGGGGGCAAGTCATCAGACACAGCTACCGCTCACGGCAGGGGGCAAGTCATCAGACACAGCTACCCCTCACGGCAGGGGGCAAGTCATCAGACACAGCTACCCCTCACTGTAGGGGGCAAGTCATCAGACACAGCTACCGCTCACGGCAGGGGGCAAGTCATCAGACACAGCTACCCCTCACGGCAGGGGGCAAGTCATCAGACACAGCTACCCCTCACGGCAGGGGGCAAGTCATCAGACACAGCTACCCCTCACGGCAGGGGGCAAGTCATCAGACACAGCTACCGCTCACGGCAGGGGGCAAGTCATCAGACACAGCTACCCCTCACTGTAGGGGGCAAGTCATCAGACACAGCTACCCCTCACTGTAGGGGGCAAGTCATCAGACACAGCTACCCCTCACTGCAGGGGGCAAGTCATCAGACACAGCTACCCCTCACGGCAGGGGGCAAGTCATCAGACACAGCTACCCCTCACGGCAGGGGGCAAGTCATCAGACACAGCTACCCCTCACTGTAGGGGGCAAGTCATCAGACACAGCTACCCCTCACTGTAGGGGGCAAGTCATCAGACACAGCTACCGCTCACGGCAGGGGGCAAGTCATTAGACACAGCTACCCCTCACGGCAGGGGGCAAGTCATCAGACACAGCTCCCCCTCACTGTAGGGGGCAAGTCATCAGACACAGCTACCGCTCACGGCAGGGGGCAAGTCATTAGACACAGCTACCCCTCACTGTAGGGGGCAAGTCATCAGACACAGCTACCCCTCACTGTAGGGGGCAAGTCATCAGACACAGCTACCCCTCACTGTAGGGGGCAAGTCATCAGACACAGCTACCCCTCACGGCAGGGGGCAAGTCATCAGACACAGCTACCCCTCACGGCAGGGGGCAAGTCATTAGACACAGCTACCGCTCACGGCAGGGGGCAAGTCATTAGACACAGCTACCCCTCACTGTAGGGGGCAAGTCATCAGACACAGCTACCCCTCACGGCAGGGGGCAAGTCATCAGACACAGCTACCGCTCACGGCAGGGGGCAAGTCATCAGACACAGCTACCCCTCACGGCAGGGGGCAAGTCATCAGACACAGCTACCCCTCACGGCAGGGGGCAAGTCATCAGACACAGCTACCCCTCACGGCAGGGGGCAAGTCATCAGACACAGCTACCCCTCACTGTAGGGGGCAAGTCATCAGACACAGCTACCCCTCACGGCAGGGGGCAAGTCATCAGACACAGCTACCCCTCACGGCAGGGGGCAAGTCATCAGACACAGCTACCCCTCACGGCAGGGGGCAAGTCATCAGACACAGCTACCCCTTCACGGCAGGGGGCAAGTCATCAGACACAGCTACCCCTCACTGTAGGGGGCAAGTCATCAGACACAACTACCCCTCACGGCAGGGGGCAAGTCATCAGACACAGCTACCCCTCACTGTAGGGGGCAAGTCATCAGACACAGCTACCCCTCACTGTAGGGGACAAGTCATCAGACACAGCTACCCCTCACTATAGGGGGCAAGTCATCAGACACAGCTACCCCTCACGGCAGGGGGCAAGTGATCAGACACAGCTACCCCTCACGGCAGGGGGCAAGTCATCAGACACAGCTACCCCTCACGGCAGGGGGCAAGTCATCAGACACAGCTACCCCTCACTGTAGGGGGCAAGTCATCAGACACAGCTACCGCTCACGGCAGGGGGCAAGTCATCAGACACAGCTACCCCTCACTGTAGGGGACAAGTCATCAGACACAGCTACCCCTCACTATAGGGGGAAAGTCATCAGACACAGCTACCGCTCACGGCAGGGGACAAGTCATCAGACACAGCTACCCCTCACTGTAGGGGGCAAGTCATCAGACACAGCTACCCCTCACGGCAGGGGGCAAGTCATCAGACACAGCTACCCCTCACTGTAGGGGGCAAGTCATCAGACACAGCTACCCCTCACGGCAGGGGGCAAGTCATCAGACACAGCTACCCCTCACTGTAGGGGACAAGTCATCAGACACAGCTACCCCTCACTATAGGGGGAAAGTCATCAGACACAGCTACCCCTCACGGCAGGGGGCAAGTCATCAGATACAGCTACCCCTCACTGTAGGGGACAAGTCATCAGACACAGCTACCGCTCACGGCAGGGGGCAAGTCATCAGACACAGCTACCCCTCACTGTAGGGGGCAAGTCATCAGACACAGCTACCGCTCACGGCAGGGGGCAAGTCATCAGACACAGCTACCCCTCACGGCAGGGGGCAAGTCATCAGACACAGCTACCCCTCACGGCAGGGGGCAAGTCATCAGACACAGCTACCCCTCACTGTAGGGGGCAAGTCATCAGACACAGCTACCCCTCACGGCAGGGGGCAAGTCATCAGACACAGCTACCCCTCACGGCAGGGGGCAAGTCATCAGACACAGCTACCCCTCACTATAGGGGGCAAGTCATCAGACACAGCTACCGCTCACGGCAGGGGGCAAGTCATCAGACACAGCTACCGCTCACGGCAGGGGGCAAGTCATCAGACACAACTACCGCTCACGGCAGGGGGCAAGTCATCAGGCACAGCTACCCCTCACGGCAGGGGGCAAGTCATCAGACACAGCTACCCCTCACGGCAGGGGGCAAGTCATCAGGCACAGCTACCCCTCACGGCAGGGGGCAAGTCATCAGACACAGCTACCCCTCACGGCAGGGGGCAAGTCATCAGACACAGCTACCCCTCACGGCAGGGGGCAAGTCATCAGACACAGCTACCCCTCACGGCAGGGGGCAAGTCATCAGACACAGCTACCCCTCACTGTAGGGGGCAAGTCATCAGACACAGCTACCGCTCACTGCAGGGGGCAAGTCATCAGACACAGCTACCCCTCACGGCAGGGGGCAAGTCATCAGACACAGCTACCCCTCACGGCAGGGGGCAAGTCATCAGACACAGCTACCCCTCACGGCAGGGGGCAAGTCATCAGACACAGCTACCCCTCACTGTAGGGGGCAAGTCATCAGACACAGCTACCGCTCACTGCAGGGGGCAAGTCATCAGACACAGCTACCCCTCACGGCAGGGGGCAAGTCATCAGACACAGCTACCCCTCACGGCAGGGGGCAAGTCATCAGACACAGCTACCCCTCACTATAGGGGGCAAGTCATCAGACACAGCTACCCCTCACGGCAGGGGGCAAGTCATCAGACACAGCTACCCCTCACGGCAGGGGGCAAGTCATCAGACACAGCTACCCCTCACGGCAGGGGGCAAGTCATCAGACACAGCTACCCCTCACGGCAGGGGGCAAGTCATCAGACACAGCTACCCCTCACGGCAGGGGGCAAGTCATTAGACACAGCTACCCCTCACTGCAGGGGGCAAGTCATTAGACACAGCTACCGCTCACGGCAGGGGGCAAGTCATCAGACACAGCTACCCCTCACGGCAGGGGGCAAGTCATCAGACACAGCTACCCCTCACGGCAGGGGGCAAGTCATCAGACACAGCTACCCCTCACGGCAGGGGGCAAGTCATCAGACACAGCTACCCCTCACGGCAGGGGGCAAGTCATCAGACACAGCTACCCCTCACTGTAGGGGGCAAGTCATCAGACACAGCTACCGCTCACGGCAGGGGGCAAGTCATCAGACACAGCTACCCCTCACGGCAGGGGGCAAGTCATCAGACACAGCTACCCCTCACTGTAGGGGGCAAGTCATCAGACACAGCTACCGCTCACGGCAGGGGGCAAGTCATCAGACACAGCTACCCCTCACGGCAGGGGGCAAGTCATCAGACACAGCTACCCCTCACGGCAGGGGGCAAGTCATCAGACACAGCTACCCCTCACGGCAGGGGGCAAGTCATCAGACACAGCTACCGCTCACGGCAGGGGGCAAGTCATCAGACACAGCTACCCCTCACTGTAGGGGGCAAGTCATCAGACACAGCTACCCCTCACTGTAGGGGGCAAGTCATCAGACACAGCTACCCCTCACTGCAGGGGGCAAGTCATCAGACACAGCTACCCCTCACGGCAGGGGGCAAGTCATCAGACACAGCTACCCCTCACGGCAGGGGGCAAGTCATCAGACACAGCTACCCCTCACTGTAGGGGGCAAGTCATCAGACACAGCTACCCCTCACTGTAGGGGGCAAGTCATCAGACACAGCTACCGCTCACGGCAGGGGGCAAGTCATTAGACACAGCTACCCCTCACGGCAGGGGGCAAGTCATCAGACACAGCTCCCCCTCACTGTAGGGGGCAAGTCATCAGACACAGCTACCGCTCACGGCAGGGGGCAAGTCATTAGACACAGCTACCCCTCACTGTAGGGGGCAAGTCATCAGACACAGCTACCCCTCACTGTAGGGGGCAAGTCATCAGACACAGCTACCCCTCACTGTAGGGGGCAAGTCATCAGACACAGCTACCCCTCACGGCAGGGGGCAAGTCATCAGACACAGCTACCCCTCACGGCAGGGGGCAAGTCATTAGACACAGCTACCGCTCACGGCAGGGGGCAAGTCATTAGACACAGCTACCCCTCACTGTAGGGGGCAAGTCATCAGACACAGCTACCCCTCACTGTAGGGGGCAAGTCATCAGACACAGCTACCCCTCACTGTAGGGGGCAAGTCATCAGACACAGCTACCGCTCACGGCAGGGGGCAAGTCATTAGACACAGCTACCGCTCACGGCAGGGGGCAAGTCATTAGACACAGCTACCCCTCACTGTAGGGGGCAAGTCATCAGACACAGCTACCCCTCACTGTAGGGGGCAAGTCATCAGACACAGCTACCCCTCACTGCAGGGGGCAAGTCATTAGACACAGCTACCGCTCACGGCAGGGGGCAAGTCATTAGACACAGCTACCCCTCACTGTAGGGGGCAAGTCATCAGACACAGCTACCCCTCACTGTAGGGGGCAAGTCATCAGACACAGCTACCCCTCACGGCAGGGGGCAAGTCATTAGACACAGCTACCGCTCACGGCAGGGGGCAAGTCATTAGACACAGCTACCCCTCACTGTAGGGGGCAAGTCATCAGACACAGCTACCCCTCACTGCAGGGGGCAAGTCATCAGACACAGCTACCCCTCACGGCAGGGGGCAAGTCATCAGACACAGCTACCCCTCACGGCAGGGGGCAAGTCATCAGACACAGCTACCCCTCACTGTAGGGGGCAAGTCATCAGACACAGCTACCGCTCACGGCAGGGGGCAAGTCATTAGACACAGCTACCCCTCACGGCAGGGGGCAAGTCATCAGACACAGCTCCCCCTCACTGTAGGGGGCAAGTCATCAGACACAGCTACCGCTCACGGCAGGGGGCAAGTCATTAGACACAGCTACCCCTCACTGTAGGGGGCAAGTCATCAGACACAGCTACCCCTCACTGTAGGGGGCAAGTCATCAGACACAGCTACCCCTCACTGTAGGGGGCAAGTCATCAGACACAGCTACCCCTCACGGCAGGGGGCAAGTCATCAGACACAGCTACCCCTCGGCAGGGGACAAGTCATCAGACACAGCTACCCCTCACGGCAGGGGGCAAGTCATCAGACACAGCTACCCCTCACTGTAGGGGGCAAGTCATCAGACACAGCTACCCCTCACTGTAGGGGGCAAGTCATCAGACACAGCTACCCCTCACGGCAGGGGACAAGTCATCAGACACAGCTACCCCTCACGGCAGGGGGCAAGTCATCAGACACAGCTACCCCTCACTGTAGGGGGCAAGTCATCAGACACAGCTACCCCTCACTGTAGGGGGCAAGTCATCAGACACAGCTACCCCTCACGGCAGGGGACAAGTCATCAGACACAGCTACCCCTCACGGCAGGGGGCAAGTCATCAGACACAGCTACCCCTCACGGCAGGGGGCAAGTCATCAGACACAGCTACCCCTCACTGTAGGGGGCAAGTCATCAGACACAGCTACCCCTCACGGCAGGGGGCAAGTCATCAGACACAGCTACCCCTCACTGTAGGGGGCAAGTCATCAGACACAGCTACCCCTCACTGCAGGGGGCAAGTCATCAGACACAGCTACCCCTCACTGTAGGGGGCAAGTCATCAGACACAGCTACCCCTCACGGCAGGGGGCAAGTCATCAGACACAGCTACCCCTTCACGGCAGGGGGCAAGTCATTAGACACAGCTACCGCTCACGGCAGGGGGCAAGTCATCAGACACAGCTTCCCCTCACTGTAGGGGGCAAGTCATCAGACACAGCTACCCCTCACGGCAGGGGGCAAGTCATCAGACACAGCTACCCCTCACTGTAGGGGGCAAGTCATCAGACACAGCTACCCCTCACGGCAGGGGGCAAGTCATCAGACACAGCTACCCCTCACTGTAGGGGGCAAGTCATCAGACACAGCTACCGCTCACGGCAGGGGGCAAGTCATCAGACACAGCTACCGCTCACGGCAGGGGGCAAGTCATCAGACACAGCTACCCCTCACAGGCAGGGGGCAAGTCATCAGACACAGCTACCCCTCACGGCAGGGGGCAAGTCATCAGACACAGCTACCCCTAACTGTAGGGGGCAAGTCATCAGACACAGCTACCCCTCACTGTAGAGGGCAAGTCATTAGACACAGCTACCGATCACGGCAGGGGGCAAATCCTCAGACACAGCTACCCCTCACGGCAGGGGGCAAGTCATCAGACACAGCTACCCCTCACTGTAGGGGGCAAGTCATCAGACACAGCTACCCCTCACTGCAGGGGGCAAGTCATCAGACACAGCTACCCCTCACGGCAGGGGGCAAGTCATCAGACACAGCTACCGCTCACGGCAGGGGGCAAGTCATCAGACACAGCTACCCCTCACTGCAGGGGGCAAGTCATCAGACACAGCTACCCTTCACGGCAGGGGGCAAGTCATCAGACACAGCTACCCCTCACTGCAGGGGGCAAGTCATCAGACACAGCTACCGCTCACGGCAGGGGGCAAGTCATCAGACACAGCTACCCCTCACTGCAGGGGGCAAGTCATCAGACACAGCTACCCCTCACGGCAGGGGGCAAGTCATCAGACACAGCTACCCCTCACGGCAGGGGGCAAGTTATCAGACACAGCTACCCCTCACGGCAGGGGGAAGTCATCAGACACAGCTACCGCTCACGGCAGGGGGCAAGTCATCAGACACAGCTACCGCTCACGGCAGGGGGCAAGTCATCAGACACAACTACCCCTCACGGCAGGGGGCAAGTCATCAGACACAGCTACCCCTCACTGTAGGGGGCAAGTCATCAGACACAGCTACCCCTCACTGTAGGGGGCAAGTCATCAGACACAGCTACCCCTCACTGTAGGGGGCAAGTCATCAGACACAGCTACCGCTCACGGCAGGGGGAAAGTCATTAGACACAGCTACCGCTCACTGTAGGGGGCAAGTCATTAGACACAGCTACCCCTCACTGTAGGGGGCAAGTCATCAGACACAGCTACCCCTCACTGTAGGGGGCAAGTCATCAGACACAGCTACCCCTCACTGTAGGGGGCAAGTCATCAGACACAGCTACCGCTCACTGTAGGGGGCAAGTCATCAGACACAGCTACCCCTCACGGCAGGGGGCAAGTCATCAGACACAGCTACCCCTCACTGTAGGGGGCAAGTCATCAGACACAGCTACCCCTCACTGTAGGGGGCAAGTCATCAGACACAGCTACCGCTCACTGTAGAGGGCAAGTCATCAGACACAGCTACCCCTCACTGTAGGGGGCAAGTCATCAGACACAGCTACCCCTCACTGTAGGGGGCAAGTCATCAGACACAGCTACCCCTCACTGCAGGGGGCAAGTCATCAGACACAGCTACCCCTCACGGCAGGGGGCAAGTCATCAGACACAGCTACCCCTCACGGCAGGGGGCAAGTCATCAGACACAACTACCCCTAACTGTAGGGGGCAAGTCATCAGACACAGCTACCCCTCACTGTAGGGGGCAAGTCATCAGACACAGCTACCCCTCACTGTAGGGGGCAAGTCATCAGACACAGCTACCCCTCACGGCAGGGGGCAAGTCATTAGACACAGTTGCCCCTCACTCTAGGGGGCAAGTCATCAGACACAGCTAGGGGGCAAGTCATCAGACACAGCTACCCCTCACTGTAGGGGGCAAGTCATTAGACACAGCTACCCCTCACTGTAGGGGGCAAGTCATCAGACACAGCTACCCCTCACGGCAGGGGGCAAGTCATCAGACACAGCTACCCCTCACTGTAGGGGGCAAGTCATCAGACACAGCTACCCCTCACGGCAGGGGGCAAGTCATCAGACACAGCTACCCCTCACTGTAGGGGGCAAGTCATCAGACACAGCTACCCCTCACTGTAGGGGGCAAGTCATCAGACACAGCTACCCCTCACGGCAGGGGGCAAGTCATCAGACACAGCTACCCCTCACGGCAGGGGGCAAGTCATCAGACACAGCTACCCCTCACTGTAGGGGGCAAGTCATCAGACACAGCTACCCCTCACTGTAGGGGGCAAGTCATCAGACACAGCTACCCCTCACTGTAGGGGGCAAGTCATCAGACACAGCTACCCCTCACTGTAGGGGGCAAGTCATCAGACACAGCTACCCCTCACTGTAGGGGGCAAGTCATCAGACACAGCTACCCCTCACGGCAGGGGGCAAGTCATCAGACACAGCTACCCCTCACTGTAGGGGGCAAGTCATCAGACACAGCTACCCCTCACTGTAGGGGGCAAGTCATCAGACACAGCTTCCCCTCACGGCAGGGGGCAAGTCATCAGACACAGCTACCCCTCACTGTAGGGGGCAAGTCATCAGACACAGCTACCCCTCACTGTAGGGGGCAAGTCATCAGACACAGCTACCGCTCACGGCAGGGGGCAAGTCATCAGACACAGCTACCCCTCACGGCAGGGGGCAAGTCATCAGACACAGCTACCCCTCACTGTAGGGGGCAAGTCATCAGACACAGCTACCCCTCACTGTAGGGGGCAAGTCATCAGACACAGCTACCCCTCACTGCAGGGGGCAAGTCATCAGACACAGCTACCCCTCACGGCAGGGGGCAAGTCATCAGACACAGCTACCCCTCACGGCAGGGGGCAAGTGATCAGACACAGCTACCCCTCACGGCAGGGGGCAAGTCATCAGACACAGCTACCCCTCACTGTAGGGGGCAAGTCATTAGACACAGCTACCGCTCACGGCAGGGGGCAAATCCTCAGACACAGCTACCCCTCACGGCAGGGGGCAAGTCATCAGACACAGCTACCGCTCACGGCAGGGGGCAAGTCATCAGACACAGCTACCCCTCACTGTAGGGGGCAAGTCATCAGACACAGCTACCCCTCACGGCAGGGGGCAAGTCATCAGACACAGCTACCCCTCACTGTAGGGGGCAAGTCATCAGACACAGCTACCCCTCACGGCAGGGGGCAAGTCATCAGACACAGCTACCCCTCACTGTAGGGGGCAAGTCATCAGACACAGCTACCCCTCACTGTAGGGGGCAAGTCATCAGACACAGCTACCCCTCACTGTAGGGGGCAAGTCATCAGACACACCTACCGCTCACGGCAGGGGGCAAGTCATCAGACACAGCTACCCCTCACTGTAGGGGGCAAGTCATCAGACACAGCTACCCCTCACTGTAGGGGGCAAGTCATCAGACACAGCTACCCCTCACTGTAGGGGGCAAGTCATCAGACACAGCTACCCCTCACTGTAGGGGGCAAGTCATCAGACACAGCTACCCCTCACGGCAGGGGGCAAGTCATCAGACACAGCTACCCCTCACGGCAGGGGGCAAGTCATCAGACACAGCTACCCCTCACTGTAGGGGGCAAGTCATCAGACACAGCTACCGCTCACGGCAGGGGGCAAGTCATCAGACACAGCTACCCCTCACGGCAGGGGGCAAGTCATCAGACACAGCTACCCCTCACTGTAGGGGGCAAGTCATCAGACACAGCTACCCCTCACTGTAGGGGGCAAGTCATCAGACACAGCTACCCCTCACTGTAGGGGGCAAGTCATCAGACACAGCTACCCCTCACGGCAGGGGGCAAGTCATCAGACACAGCTACCCCTCACGGCAGGGGGCAAGTCATCAGACACAGCTACCCCTCACGGCAGGGGGCAAGTCATCAGACACAGCTACCCCTCACGGCAGGGGGCAAGTCATCAGACACAGCTACCGCTCACGGCAGGGGGAAAGTCATCAGACACAGCTACCGCTCACGGCAGGGGGCAAGTCATCAGACACAGCTACCCCTCACTGTAGGGGGCAAGTCATCAGACACAGCTACCCCTCACGGCAGGGGGCAAGTCATCAGACACAGCTACCCCTCACTGTAGGGGGCAAGTCATCAGACACAGCTACCCCTCACTGTAGGGGGCAAGTCATCAGACACACCTACCGCTCACGGCAGGGGGCAAGTCATCAGACACAGCTACCCCTCACTGTAGGGGGCAAGTCATCAGACACAGCTACCCCTCACGGCAGGGGGCAAGTCATCAGACACAGCTACCCCTCACGGCAGGGGGCAAGTCATCAGACACAGCTACCCCTCACTGTAGGGGGCAAGTCATCAGACACAGCTACCGCTCACGGCAGGGGGCAAGTCATCAGACACAGCTACCCCTCACGGCAGGGGGCAAGTCATCAGACACAGCTACCCCTCACTGTAGGGGGCAAGTCATCAGACACAGCTACCCCTCACTGTAGGGGGCAAGTCATCAGACACAGCTACCCCTCACGGCAGGGGGCAAGTCATCAGACACAGCTACCCCTCACTGTAGGGGGCAAGTCATCAGACACAGCTACACCTCACTGTAGGGGGCAAGTCATCAGACACAGCTACCCCTCACTGTAGGGGGCAAGTCATCAGACACAGCTACCGCTCACGGCAGGGGGCAAGTCATCAGACACAGCTACCCCTCACTGTAGGGGGCAAGTCATTAGACACAGCTACCCCTCACTGTAGGGGGCAAGTCATCAGACACAGCTACCCCTCACTGTAGGGGGCAAGTCATCAGACACAGCTACCCCTCACTGTAGGGGGCAAGTCATCAGACACAGCTACCCCTCACGGCAGGGGGCAAGTCATCAGACACAGCTACCCCTCACTGTAGGGGGCAAGTCATCAGACACAGCTTCCCCTCACGGCAGGGGGCAAGTCATCAGACACAGCTACCCCTCACTATAGGGGGCAAGTAATCAGACACAGCTACCGCTCACGGCAGGGGGCAAGTCATCAGACACAGCTACCCCTAACTGTAGGGGACAAATCATCAGACACAGCTACCCCTCACTGTAGGGGGCAAGTCATCAGACACAGCTACCCCTCACTGTAGGGGGCAAGTCATCAGACACAGCTACCCCTCACTGTAGGGGGCAAGTCATCAGACACAGCTACCCCTAACTGTAGGGGACAAATCATCAGACACAGCTACCGCTCACGGCAGGGGACAAGTCATCAGACACAACTAGCCCTAACTGTAGGGGGCAAGTCATCAGACACAGCTACCCCTCACTGTAGGGGGCAAGTGATCAGACACAGCTACCCCTCACGGCAGGGGGCAAGTGATCAGACACAGCTACCCCTCACGGCAGGGGGAAAGTCATCAGACACAGCTACCCCTCACGGCAGGGGGCAAGTCATCAGACACAGCTACCCCTCACGGCAGGGGGCAAGTCATCAGACACAACTACCCCTCACTGTAGGGGACAAGTCGTCAGATACAGCTACCCCTCACAGCAGGGGGCAAGTTATCAGACACAGCTACCCCTCACGGCAGGAGGAAAGTCATCAGACACAGCACCGCTCACGGCAGGGGGCAAGTCATCAGACACAGCTACCGCTCACGGCAGGGGGCAAGTCATCAGACACAGCTACCGCTCACGGCAGGGGGCAAGTCATCAGACGCAACTACCCCTAACTGTAGGGGACAAGTCATCAGACACAGCTACCCCTAACTGTAGGGGACAAGTCATCAGACACAGCTACCCCTCACTGTAGGGGACAAGTCATCAGATACAGCTACCGCTCACAGCAGGGGGCAAGTCATCAGACACAGCTACCCCTCACTGTAGGGGGCAAGTCATCAGACACAGCTATCCCTCACGGCAGGGGGCAAGTGATCAGACACAGCTACCCCTCACGGCAGGGGGCAAATCATCAGACACAGCTACCCCTCACTGTAGGGGGCAAGTCATCAGACACAGCTACCCCTCACGGCAGGGGGCAAGTCATCAGACACAACTACCCCTCACTGTAGGGGGCAAGTCATCAGACACAGCTACCCCTCACTGTAGAGGGCAAGTCATCAGACACAGCTACCCCTCACGGCAGGGGGCAAGTCATCAGACACAGCTACCCCTCACTGTAGGGGGCAAGTCATCAGACACAGCTACCCCTCACGGCAGGGGGCAAGTCATCAGACACAGCTACCCCTCACGGCAGGGGGCAAGTGATCAGACACAGCTACCCCTCACGGCAGGGGGCAAGTGATCAGACACAGCTACCCCTCACGGCAGGGGGCAAGTCATCAGACACAGCTACCCCTCACGGCAGGGGGCAAGTCATCAGACACAGCTACCCTTCACGGCAGGGGGCAAGTCATCAGACACAGCTACCCCTCACAGCAGGGGGCAAGTCATCAGACACAGCTATCCCTCACTGTAGGGGGCAAGTCATCAGACACAGCTACCGCTCACTGTAGGGGGCAAGTCATCAGACACAGCTACCCCTCACAGCAGGGGGCAAGTCATCAGACACAGCTATCCCTCACTGTAGGGGGCAAGTCATCAGACACAGCTACCCCTCACGGCAGGGGGCAAGTCATCAGACACAGCTACCCCTCACGGCAGGGGGCAAGTCATCAGACACAGCTACCCCTCACGGCAGGGGGCAAGTCATCAGACACAGCTACCCCTCACTGTAGGGGGCAAGTCATCAGACACAGCTACCCCTCACGGCAGGGGGCAAGTCATCAGACACAGCTACCCCTCACGGCAGGGGGCAAGTCATCAGGCACAGCTACCCCTCACTATAGGGGGCAAGTCATCAGACACAACTACCCCTCACGGCAGGGGGCAAGTCATCAGACACAGCTACCCCTCACGGCAGGGGGCAAGTCATCAGACACAGCTACCCCTCACTGTAGGGGGCAAGTCATCAGACACAGCTACCCCTCACTGTAGGGGGCAAGTCATCAGACACAGCTACCCCTCACGGCAGGGGGCAAGTGATCAGACACAGCTACCCCTCACGGCAGGGGGCAAGTCATCAGACACAGCTACCCCTCACGGCAGGGGGCAAGTCATCAGACACAACTACCCCTAACTGCAGGGCGCAAGTCATCAGACACAGCTACCCCTCACGGCAGGGGGCAAGTCATCAGACACAGCTACCCCTCACGGCAGGGGGCAAGTCATCAGACACAGCTACCCCTCACTGTAGGGGGCAAGTGATCAGACACAGCTACCCCTCACTGTAGGGGGCAAGTCATCAGACACAGCTACCGCTCACGGCAGGGGGCAAGTCATCAGACACAGCTACCCCTCACTGTAGGGGGCAAGTCATCAGACACAGCTACCCCTCACGGCAGGGGGCAAGTCATCAGACACAGCTACCCCTAACTGTAGGGGGCAAGTCATCAGACACAGCTACCCCTCACGGCAGGGGGCAAGTCATCAGACACAGCTACCCCTCACGGCAGGGGGCAAGTCATCAGACACAGCTACCCCTCACGGCAGGGGGCAAGTGATCAGACACAGCTACCCCTCACGGCAGGGGGCAAGTCATCAGACACAGCTACCCCTCACGGCAGGGGGCAAGTCATCAGACACAACTACCCCTAACTGCAGGGCGCAAGTCATCAGACACAGCTACCCCTCACGGCAGGGGGCAAGTCATCAGACACAGCTACCCCTCACGGCAGGGGGCAAGTCATCAGACACAGCTACCCCTCACTGTAGGGGGCAAGTGATCAGACACAGCTACCCCTCACTGTAGGGGGCAAGTCATCAGACACAGCTATCGCTCACGGCAGGGGGCAAGTCATCAGACACAGCTACCCCTCACTGTAGGGGGCAAGTCATCAGACACAGCTACCCCTCACGGCAGGGGGCAAGTCATCAGACACAGCTACCCCTAACTGTAGGGGGCAAGTCATCAGACACAGCTACCCCTCACGGCAGGGGGCAAGTCATCAGACACAGCTACCCCTCACGGCAGGGGGCAAGTCATCAGACACAGCTACCCCTCACGGCAGGGGGCAAGTCATCAGACACAGCTACCCCTCACTGTAGGGGGCAAGTGATCAGACACAGCTACCCCTCACTGTAGGGGGCAAGTCATCAGACACAGCTACCGCTCACGGCAGGGGGCAAGTCATCAGACACAGCTACCCCTCACTGTAGGGGGCAAGTCATCAGACACAGCTACCCCTCACTGCAGGGGGCAAGTCATCAGACACAGCTACCCCTCACGGCAGGGGGCAAGTCATCAGACACAGCTACCCCTCACTGCAGGGGGCAAGTCATCAGACACAGCTACCCCTCACGGCAGGGGGCAAGTCATCAGACACAGCTACCGCTCACGGCAGGGGGCAAGTCATCAGACACAGCTACCCCTCACGGCAGGGGGCAAGTCATCAGACACAGCTACCCCTCACGGCAGGGGGCAAGTCATCAGACACAGCTACCCTTCATGGCAGGGGGCAAGTCATCAGACACAGCTACCCCTCACTGTAGGGGGCAAGTCATCAGACACAGCTACCGCTCACGGCAGGGGGCTAGTCATCAGACACAGCTACCCCTCACGGCAGGGGGCAAGTCATCAGACACAGCTACCCCTAACTGCAGGGCGCAAGTCATCAGACACAACTACCCCTCAGCCAAGTCATGAGCCTATATACCTACTTGTTGCCAGGTTCTCGCTTACATTGCCTGAGAGACGCGCCGGCGCAGCGTCCGCCCAGCTCTGCTCCCAGCGGGGTTCGAACCCCCCACGACATTCCTAATTGGGTTACCCGACACATTAACCGTTAGTCGTGTGATTTAACATATTGGTTGCTTTATTTCAAACACTATGCGTAGGAACAAGACACACACACGCCTACCACGCTCAACAATCTGTGCCAACAACGTACTAGGAATGTTTTACATAATCTCACGGTACCGTACAAATAAATATTGAACGATTTACATAAATCTTTCTACGTAATGTGAGTACATTCATTCAGCTGGATATAAGAGCCCTCACACCAGCGAGATAGTAGTCAGTCAGTGCATTTATCGGATTACAAGTGATTTCATTAATTGGGACATAAAGTCATTGGACTGAATATATGAGTAAATTCATTCAGTGGGATATAAGAGTAGTTCAAGTCAATGGGAATAGGAGTGATTTCATGCAGTGGATTATAAGAGTAGTTCAAATTAATGGGAATAGGAGTGATTTCATTCAGTGGATTATAAGAGTAGTTCAAGTCAATGGGAATAGGAGTGATTTCATTCAGTGGATTATAAGAGTAGTTCAAGTCAATGGGAATAGGAGTGATTTCATTCAGTGGATTATAAGAGTAGTTCAAGTCAATGGGAATAGGAGTGATTTCATTCAGTGGATTATAAGAGTAGTTCAAGTCAATGGGAATAGGAGTGATTTCATTCAGTGGATTATAAGAGTAGTTCAAGTCAATGGGAATAGGAGTGATTTCATTCAGTGGATTATAAGAGTAGTTCAAGTCAATGGGAATAGGAGTGATTTCATTCAGTGGATTATAAGAGTAGTTCAAGACAAATCAGAGCGGGTTTCATTCAGTGGCATATCAGAGTGGTTTCATCTATTCGGATATAAGAGTGGTTTCATTCGTGGGATATTAAAGTGGTTTCCTTCAGTGGGATATAAAATTGGTTTCACTCAGTTGGATATCAGAGTGGTTTCATTCATTGGTATATCAAAGTGGTTTCATCTATTCGGTTATAAGAGTGGTTTCGTCTATTCGGTTATAAGAGTGGTTTCATCTATTCGGATGTAAGAGTGGTTTCATTCGTGGAATATTAAAGTATATTCCTTCAGTGGGATATAAAATTGGTTTCACTCAGTGGGATATAAAATTGGTTTCACTCGGTGGAATATAAAATTGGTTTCACTCAGCGGGGTATTAGAGTGATTTCATTTTTTGGTATATCGGAGTGGTTACCTTTATTGGTACACCAGAGTGGTTTTCGTTATTGGTACACCAGAGTGGTTTCGTTATTGGTATATCAGAGTGGATTCGTTATTGGTATATCAGAGTGGTTTCGTTATTGGTATATCAGAGTGGTTTCATTCAGTGGTACTGCTGGGGTGCTCTGGCGCTGACACAACGTACACAACGGCCACGACAGGCTGGCGGAGCAGAGGGTCAGCCGCCCAAAATCCCACTCCAACAACAAACACACGAGACGACCCTGGTCATCATAAATCAAGGCCAAGCGATTGGTCTTGGCATTCCCGCGGTGGCTGTACTTCACTACGATGTTACAGGTACCAGTGCGGGGTCAGGACTACAGTATTCACCCAGGACGGTGTCCGAAGTGGGGGGGGGGGGCAGGTTACACGCAGTTTTTTTTAAGGGGGGGGTGCGGGGCTGGGGTTTAACACATGGGTGGTGTCCGAGGAGGAGGAGGGCTACACATTGGCGGTGCCCGGCGGGGGGGGGCTACACGTGGGTGGTGCCCGGTGTCCGGGGGGGGGGGAGGGGGCGCCGCACGTGGTGGTGTCCGGGGAGGAGGGGGGGGGCTGAGGGGCTGCACGTGGCGGTGTCCAGGGGGGGAGGGGGGGCTGAGGGGTTACACGTGGGCGGTGTCCGGGGGGGGGAGGGAGGGCTGGGGGTTACACGTGGTGGTGTCCGGGGGGGGGAGGGGGGGGGCTGCACGTGGTGGTGTCCGGGGAGGAGGGGGGGGGGGCTGAGGGGTTACACGTGGGCGGTGTCCAGGGGGGGAGGGAGGGCTGGGGGTTACACGTGGTGGTGTCCGGGGGGGAGGGGGGGCTGAGGGGCTGCACGTGAGTGAATTCTCGTCGGGGGGGCTGAGAGGTTACACGTGAGTGGTGCCCGGGGGGCTGGGGGTCATACGTGGGTGGTGTGGGGGGGGGGGCTGGGGGATTACACGTGGGTGGTGTCCGCGGGGCAGGGCAGTGGGCACCGCCGTGTAGCTGCCCTTGGTGGGTGCTGTCTTGGTGGCGGCCGCCGAGTCTGGCACCCAGGGGGCCCCCTTGCACCCCCCCAGGTCCCTCAGCGGGATGTCCGTGCCGCCGCCGCCGCCGCCGTTGACGACCAGCCGTCCGTTGTGCTTGGCGGACAGGGAGTCCACGGAGTTAGAGGGACTCCGCCGGTCGTCAGCAGTCGTCACCTGCGTCATCTGGTTGGACTGGGACTGCGCGCGCTGCCTGGCGCCGAGGCAGACACAGCAGCGACACCGCTTCTGGCAATGGGTGAGTACCTGGCGAGGGTAGAGGTCAAGGTTAGTGTGTGAGGTCGAGCATAGTGTGGGAGGTCGAGGAAAGTGCGGAAGGTTGAGTATAGTGCGGGAGGCTGAGGGTACTGTGACAGGTCGAGGGTATTGGGGGAGGTTGAGGATAGTGTTGGAGGTCGAGGAAAGTGCGGAAAGTTGAGTATAGTGCGGGAGGCTGAGGGTACTGTGAGAGGTCGAGGGTATTGGAGGAGGTTGAGGATAGTGTTGGAGGTCGAGGGTAGTGTTGGAGGTCGTGGGTAGTGTGGGAGTTCGAGGATATTTTTGGAGATCGAGGGTAGTGTGGGAGGTCGAGGGCAGTGTTGGAGGTCGAGGGTAGTGTTGGAGGTTGAGGGTAGTGTTGGAGGTCGAGGGTAGTGTGGGAGGTCGAGGGTAGTGTTGGAGGTTGAGGGTAGTGTTGGAGGTCGAGGGTAGTGTGGGAGGTCGAGAGTAGTGTTGGAGGTCAAGGGTAGTGTTGGAGGTCGAGGGTAGTGTGAGAGGTCGAGGGTAGTGTGGGAGGTCGAGGGTAGTGTTGGAGGTCGAGGGTAGTGTTGGAGGTCGAGGGTAGTGTGGGAGGTCGAGGGTAGTGTTGGAGTTCGAGGGTAGTGTGGGAGGTCGAGGGTAGTGTTGGAGGTCGAGGGTAGTGTGGGAGGTCGAGGGTAGTGTTGGAGGTCGAGGGTAGTGTTGGAGGTCGAGGGTAGTGTTGGAGGTCGAGGGTAGTGTTGGAAGTCGAGGGCAGTGTGGGATGTCGAGGGTAGTGTGGAAGGTCGAGGGTAGTGTTGGAGGTCGAGGGTAGTGTGGGAGGCTGAGGGTAGTGTTGGAGGTCGAGGGTAGTGTGGGAGGTCGAGGGTAATGTACATACGTTGAGAGAAAGTTTATAAAGATCCCATCGCTGCTATGTGTAAGTCAATCGTGGGTATTTTGATATATGGCAATGGTAGTAATATAATAATGCTAAGAAATCAATTGTATAGATTACCGTACGTAATAGATAATAGAGCAGAAAGTCGTAACAATGTTAAAAGCATTAACAAACACTTATAATGCAGAACCTCATTGAATGAAATGTTGGTGTATTGTTTGAGCACTTGATAATGTAGGTGATTGCCTTTCCATATGTTTCTACGAAAAAAATGAAATTTCATTTTGGCATTAATTGATTAATGATAAAGTTGATTAATAACTCATGACCTTTCATTACCAAGAAAGTCATATCTTTAGACCCGGCGTGGGAAAATGTCAATGTGAAAGCTGCAGTTACTATTGGTCACTGTGAGAGCTGCAGTTACTATTGGTCACTGGGAGCTGCAGTTACTAATGGTCACTGTGAAAGCTGCAGTTACTATTGGTCACTGTGAGAGCTGCAGTTTCTATTGGTCACTGAGAGCTGCAGTTACTATTATTCACTGTGAGAGCTGCAGTTAATATTGGTCACTGAGAGCTGCAGTTACTATTGGTCACTGAGAGCTGCAGTTACTATTGGTCACTGAGAGCTGCAATTACTATTGGTCACTGTGGGCTGCAGTTACTATTGGTCAATGGGATAGCTGCAGTTACTATTGTTCAATGTGGGAGTTGCAGTTACTATTGGTCACTGAGAGCTGCAGCTACTATTGGTCACTGTGATAGCTGCAGTTACTATTGGTAACTGAGAGCTGCAGTTACTATTGGTCACGGTGAACGCTGCAGTTACTATTGGTCACTGTGAGAGCTGCAGTTACTATTGGTCACTGTGAGAGCCGCAGTTACTATTGGTTACGGTGAACGCTGTAGTTACTATTGGTCACTGTGAGAGCTGCAGTTACTATTGGTCACTGAGAGCTGCAGGTACTATTATTCACTGTGAGAGTTGCCGTTAATATTGGTCACTGAGAGCTGCAGTTACTATTGGTCACTGAGAGCTGCAGTTACTATTGGTCACTGAGAGCTGCAATTACTATTGGTCACTGTGAGCTGCAGTTACTATTGGTCTATGTGATAGCTGCAGTTACTATTGTTCAATGTGGGACCTGCAGTTACTATTGGTCACTGTGAGAGCTGCAGTTACTATTGGTCACGGTGAACGCTGCAGTTACTATTGGTCACTGTGAAAGCTGCAGTTACTATTGGTCACCGAGAGCTGCAGTTACTATTGGTGACTGTGAAAGCTGCAGTTACTATTGGTCACTGAGAGCTGCAGTTTCTATTGGTCACTGAGAGCTGCAGTTACTATTGGTCAATGTGATAGCTGCAGTTACCATTGTTCAATGTGGGACCTGCCGTTACTATTGGTCACTGTGAGAGCTGCAGTTACTATTGGTCACTGAGAGCTGCAGTTACTATTGTTCACTGTGAGAGCTGCAGTTACTATTGGTCACTGAGAGCTGCAGTTACTATTGGTCACTGAGAGCTGCAGTTACTATTGGTCACTGTGAGAGCTACAGTTACTATTGGTCACTGTGAGAGCCACAGTTAATATTGGTCACTGAGAGCTGCAGTTACTATTGGTCACTGAGAGCTGCAGTTACTATTGTTCAATGTGGGACCTGCAGTTAATATTGGTCACTGAGAGCTGCAGTTACTATTGGTCACTGAGAGCTGCAGTGACTATTGGTCACTGTGAAAGCTGCAGTTACTATTGGTCACTGAGAGCTGCAGTTACTATTGGTCACTGAGAGCTGCAGTTACTATTGGTCACTGTGAGCTGCAGTTACTATTGGTCACTGAGAGCTGCAGTTACTTTTGGTCACTGAGAGCTGCAGTTACTATTGGTCACTGAGAGCTGCAGTTACTATTGGTCACTGAGAGCTGCAGTTACTATTGGTCACTGAAAGCTGCAGTTACTATTGGTCACTGAGAGCTGCAGTTACTATTGGTCACTGAGGGCTGCAGTTACTATTGGTCACTGAGAGCTGCAGTTACTATTGGTCACTGTGAACGCGCTGGGAACTGTGTAAGCCTCAGTTATCATTGGTCACTCATTTTTCAAGCTGTGATTTTGAGTGTTATGGTAAAAGCAACAAGTACTGCGCGTCACGCTTATCACCTCATGGAAATCCTTTCACAGAGTACTGCGCGCCCGGCACCACGCTTATCGCCTCATGGAAAGCCTTTCACAGAGTACTGCGCGCCCGGCACCACGCTTATCACCTCAAGGAAAGCCTTCCACAGAGTACTGCGCGCCAGGCACCACGCTTATCACTTCAAGGAAAGCCTTCCACAGAGTACTGCGCGCCCGGCACCACGCTTATCACCTCAAGGAAAGCCTTTCACAGAGTACTGCGCGCCCGGCACCACGCTTATCACCTCATGAAAAGCCTTCCACAGAGTACTGCGCGCCCGGCCCCACGCTTATCGCCTCATGAAAAGCCTTCCACAGAGTACTGCGCGCCCGGCACCACGCTTATCACCTCATGAAAAGCCTTTCACAGAGTACTGCGCGCCCGGCACCACGCTTATCACCTCAAGGAAAGCCTTTCACAGAGTACTGCGCGCCCGGCACCACGCTTATCACCGCAGGGAAAGCCTTCCACAGAGTACTGCGCGCCCGGCACCACGCTTATCACCTCAAGGAAAGACTTTCACAGAGTACTGCGCGCCCGGCACCACGCTTATCACCACAGGAAAAGCCTTCCACAGAGTACTGCGCGCCCGGCACCACGCTTATCACCTCATGGAAATCCTTTCACAGAGTACTGCGCGCCCGGCACCACGCTTATCACCTCATGGAAAGCCTTTCACAGAGTACTGCGCGCCCGGCACCACGCTTATCACCTCATGGAAAGCCTTTCACAGAGTACTGCGCGCCCGGCACCACGCTTATCACCTCATGGAAAGCCTTTCACAGAGTACTGCGCGCCCGGCCCCACGCTTATCACCTCATGAAAAGCCTTCCACAGAGTACTGCGCGCCCGGCACCACGCTTATCACCTCAAGGAAAGCCTTTCACAGAGTACTGCGCGCCCGGCCCCACGCTTATCACCTCATGGAAAGCCTTTCACAGAGTACTGCGCGCCCGGCACCACGCTTATCACCTCATGGAAATCCTTCCACAGAGTACTGCGCGCCCGGCACCACGCTTATCACCTCAAGGAAAGCCTTTCACAGAGTACTGCGCGCCCGGCACCACGCTTATCACCACAGGAAAAGCCTTCCACAGAGTACTGCGCGCCCGGCACCACGCTTATCACCTCATGGAAATCCTTTCACAGAGTACTGCGCGCCCGGCACCACGCTTATCACCTCATGGAAAGCCTTTCACAGAGTACTGCGCGCCCGGCACCACGCTTATCACCTCATGGAAATCCTTTCACAGAGTACTGCGCGCCCGGCACCACGCTTATCACCTCAAGGAAAGCCTTTCACAGAGTACTGCGCGCCCGGCACCACGCTTATCACCACAGGAAAAGCCTTCCACAGAGTACTGCGCGCCCGGCACCACGCTTATCACCTCATGGAAATCCTTTCACAGAGTACTGCGCGCCCGGCACCACGCTTATCACCTCATGGAAAGCCTTTCACAGAGTACTGCGCGCCCGGCACCACGCTTATCACCTCATGGAAATCCTTTCACAGAGTACTGCGCGCCCGGCACCACGCTTATCACCTCAAGGAAAGCCTTTCACAGAGTACTGCGCGCCCGGCACCACGCTTATCACCTCATGGACAGCTTTTCACAGAGTACTGCGCGCCCGGCCCCACGCTTATCACCTCATGAAAATCCTTCCACAGAGTACTGCGCGCCCGGCACCACGCTTATCACCTCAAGGAAAGCCTTTCACAGAGTACTGCGCGCCCGGCACCACGCTTATCACCTCATGGACAGCTTTTCACAGAGTACTGCGCGCCCGGCACCACGCTTATCACCTCATGGAAATCCTTCCACAGAGTACTGCGCGCCCGGCACCACGCTTATCACCTCAAGGAAAGCCTTTCACAGAGTACTGCGCGCCCGGCACCACGCTTATCACCACAGGAAAAGCCTTCCACAGAGTACTGCGCGCCCGGCACCACGCTTATCACCTCATGGAAATCCTTTCACAGAGTACTGCGCGCCCGGCACCACGCTTATCACCTCATGGAAAGCCTTTCACAGAGTACTGCGCGCCCGGCACCACGCTTATCACCTCATGGAAATCCTTTCACAGAGTACTGCGCGCCCGGCACCACGCTTATCACCTCAAGGAAAGCCTTTCACAGAGTACTGCGCGCCCGGCACCACGCTTATCACCACAGGAAAAGCCTTCCACAGAGTACTGCGCGCCCGGCACCACGCTTATCACCTCATGGAAATCCTTTCACAGAGTACTGCGCGCCCGGCACCACGCTTATCACCTCATGGAAAGCCTTTCACAGAGTACTGCGCGCCCGGCACCACGCTTATCACCTCATGGAAATCCTTTCACAGAGTACTGCGCGCCCGGCACCACGCTTATCACCTCAAGGAAAGCCTTTCACAGAGTACTGCGCGCCCGGCACCACGCTTATCACCTCATGGACAGCTTTTCACAGAGTACTGCGGGCCCGGCCCCACGCTTATCACCTCAGGAAAAGCCTTTCACAGAGTACTGCGCGCCCGGCACCACGCTTATCACCTCATGAAAAGCCTTCCACAGAGTACTGCGCGCCCGGCACCACGCTTATCACCTCAAGGAAAGCCTTTCACAGAGTACTGCGCGCCCGGCACCACGCTTATCACCGCAGGGAAAGCCTTTCACAGAGTACTGCGCGCCCGGCACCACGCTTATCACCTCATGGACAGCTTTTCACAGAGTACTGCGCGCCCGGCCCCACGCTTATCACCTCAGGAAAAGCCTTTCACAGAGTACTGCGCGCCCGGCACCACGCTTATCACCTCAAGGAAAGCCTTTCACAGAGTACTGCGCGCCCGGCACCACGCTTATCACCGCAGGGAAAGCCTTTCACAGAGTACTGCGCGCCCGGCCCCACGCTCATCACCTCATGGAAGGCCTTCCACAGAGTACTGCGCGCCCGGCACCACGCTTATTACCTCATGGAAAGCCTTTCACAGAGTACTGCGCGCCCGGCACCACGCTTATCACCTCATGAAAAGCCTTCCACAGAGTACTGCGCGCCCGGCACCACGCTTATCACCTCAGGGAAAGCCTTCCACAGAGTACTGTGCGCCCGGCACCACGTTTATCACCACAGGGAAAGCCTTTCACAGAGTACTGCGCGCCCGGAACCACGCTTATCACCTCAGGGAAAGCCTTCCACAGAGTACTGCGCCCCCAGGCACCACGCTTATCACCTCATGGAAAGCCTTTCACAGAGTACTGCGCGCCCGGCACCACGCTTATCACCTCAGGGAAAGCCTTCCACAGAGTACTGTGCGCCCGGCACCACGTTTATCACCACAGGGAAAGCCTTTCACAGAGTACTGCGCCCCCAGGCACCACGCTTATCACCTCATGGAAAGCCTTTCACAGAGTACTGCGCGCCCGGCACCACGCTTATCACCTCATGGAAAGCCTTTCACAGAGTACTGCCCCCCCGGCACCACGCTTATCACCTCATGAAAAGCCTTCCACAGAGTACTGCGCGCCCGGCACCACGCTTATCGCCTGCGGGAAACCCTTTCACAGAGTACTGCGCGCCCGGCACCACGCTTATCGCCATAGGGAAAGCCTTCCACAAAGTACTGCGCGCCCGGCACCACGCTTATCGCCTGCGGGAAACCCTTTCACAGAGTACTGCGCGCACGGCACCACGCTTATCGCCACAGGGAAAGCCTTCCACAAAGTACTGCGCGCCCGGCACCACGCTTATCACCACAGCGAAAGCCTTCCACAGAGTACTGCGCGCCTGGCACCACGCTTATCATCTCATGAAAAGCCTTCCACAGAGTACTGCGCGCCTGGCACCACGCTTATCATCTCATGAAAAGCCTTCCACAGAGTACTGCGCGCCTGGCACCACGCTTATCATCTCATGAAAAGCCTTCCACAGAGTACTGCGCGCCCGGCACCACGCTTATCACCTCATGGAAAGCCTTTCACAGAGTACTGCGCGCCCGGCACCACGCTTATCACCTCATGAAAAGCCTTCCACAGAGTACTGCGCGCCCGGCACCACGCTTATCGCCTGCGGGAAACCCTTTCACAGAGTACTGCGCGCCCGGCACCACGCTTATCGCCACAGGGAAAGCCTTCCACAAAGTACTGCGCGCCCGGCACCAAGCTTATCACCACAGCGAAAGCCTTCCACAGAGTACTGCGCGCCCGGCACCACGCTTATCATCTCATGAAAAGCCTTCCACAGAGTACTGCGCGCCCGGCACCACGCTTATCACCTCATGAAAAGCCTTCCACAGAGTACTGCGCCCCCAGGCACCACGCTTATCGCCTGAGGGTAAGCCTTTCACAGAGTACTGCGCGCCCGGCACCACGCTTATCGCCTGAGGGAAAGCCTTCCACAAAGTACTGCGCGCCTGGCACCACGCTTATCACCACAGCGAAAGCCTTCCACAGAGTACTGCGCGCCCGGCACCACGCTTATCATCTCATGAAAAGCCTTCCACAGAGTACTGCGCGCCCGGCACCACGCTTATCACCTCATGAAAAGCCTTCCACAGAGTACTGCGCCCCCAGGCACCACGCTTATCGCCTGAGGGTAAGCCTTTCACAGAGTACTGCGCGCCCGGCACCACGCTTATCGCCTGAGGGAAAGCCTTCCACAAAGTACTGCGCGCCTGGCACCACGCTTATCACCACAGCGAAAGCCTTCCACAGAGTACTGCGCGCCCGGCACCACGCTTATCATCTCATGAAAAGCCTTCCACAGAGTACTGCGCGCCCGGCACCACGCTTATCACCTCATGGAAAGCCTGTCACAGAGTACTGCGCGCCCGGCACCACGCTTATCACCTCATGGAAAGCCTTTCACAGAGTACTGCGCGCCCGGCACCACGCTTATTACCTCAAGGAAAGCGTGTCACAGAGTACTGCGCGCCCGGTACCACGCTTATCACCACAGGAAAAGCCTTTTACGGAGTACTGCGCGCCCGGCCCCACGCTTATCGCCTCATGGACAGCTTTTCACAGAGTACTGCGCGCCCGGCACCACGCTTATCACCTCATGAAAAGCCTTTCACAGAGTACTGCGCGCCCGGCACCACGCTTATCGCCTGAGGGAAAGCCTTCCACAGAGTACTGCGCGCCCGGCACCACGCTTATCACCTCAAGGAAAGCCTTTCACAGAGTACTGCGCGCCCGGCACCATGCCTATCACCTCATGGAAAGCCTTTCTCGGAGTACTGCGCGCCCGGCACCACGCTTATTACCTCAGGGAAAGCCTTTCACAGAGTACTGCGCGCGCGGCACCACGCTTATCACCTCATGAAAAGCCTGTCACAGAGTACTGCGCGCACGGCACCACGCTTATCACCACAGGGAAAGCCTTTCACAGAGTACTGCGCGCCCGGCACCACGCTTATCGCCTCATGGAAAGCCTTTCACAGAGTACTGCGCGCCCGGCACCACGCTTATCACCTCAGGGAAAGCCTTTCACAGAGCACTGCGCGCCCGGCACCACGCTTATCACCTCAGAGAAAATCCTTTCACAGAGTACTGCGCGCCCGGCACCACGCTTATCACCTCAGGGAAATCCTTTCACAGAGTACTGCGCGCCCGGCACCACGCTTATCACCTCAGGGAAAGCCTTTCACAGAGCACTGCGCGCCCGGCACCACGCTTATCACCGCGGGGAAAGCCTTCCACAGAGTACTGCGCGCCCGGCACCACGCTTATCACCTCATGGAAAGCCTTCCACAGAGTACTGCGCGCCCGGCACCACGCTTATCACCTCAGGGAAATCCTTTCACAGAGTACTGCGCGCCCGGCACCACGCTTATCACCTCAGGGAAATCCTTCCACAGAGTACTGCGCGCCCGGCACCACGCTTATCACCTCAGGGAAAGCCTTCCACAGAGTACTGCGCGCCCGGTACCACGCTTATCGCCTCAGGGAAAGCCTTTCACAGAGCACTGCGCGCCCGGCACCACGCTTATCACCACAGGGAAAGCCTTTCATAACAAACAGCACCCGCATGCCATGGCAGCAAAATCGGTGTGTCTGAAGAACATACTTAATACATAGCTATGACAGAAATGTCAGAAAATAACCTAGGGACAATCGACCGGCAGGAGTTCACTGAGTACCGTAACGCTACTCACTGTTAACGCTAGAAAGGCGCTGGGTATTGTAAGCATAATAGGCAAAGTGAGAAAGGTATCCAAAGGGCACTACGGTAAGCTAGGGTGGTGGATGGTGAGGGAGGTAAGTATCATGGTGGGTGACGCGGCGTGTACCTGGCCTTGGGGCAGAAATGGCGACTCACCTCGCCATTAAAGAAGCAGAAGATGAGGGACACGAAGACACCCTGCAAAGAGAACGTTCACATCAGAGCGCAGCAATATGGCCAACAACTTGACGACCAGCAATATGGCCAACAATTTGACGCCCAGCAATATGGCCAACAACTTGACGCCCAGCAATATGGCCAACAACTTGACGCCCAGCAATATGGCCAACAACTTGACGCCCAGCAATATGGCCAACAACTTGACGCCCAGCAATATGGCCAACAACTTGACGCCCAGCAATATGGCCAACTTGACGCCCAGCAATATGGCCAACAACTTGACGCCCAGCAATATGGCCAACAACTTGACGCCCAGCAATACGGCCAACAACTTGACGCCCAGCTATATGGCCAACAACTTGACGCCCAGCAATATGGCCAACAACGCGACGCCCAGGAATATGGCCAAAAACGACGCCCAGCAATATGGGCAACAACTTGACGCCCAGCAATATGGTCAACAGCAATATGGCCAAAAACTTGACGCTCAGCAATATGGCCAACAACGTGACGCCCAGGAATATGGCCAAAAACTTGACGCCCAGCAATATGCCCAACAACTTGACGCCCAGCAATATGGCCAACAACTTGACGCCCAGCAATATGGCCAACAACGTGACGCCCAGGAATATGGCCAAAAACTTGACGCCCAGCAATATGGCCAACAACTTGACGCCCAGCAATATGGCCAACAGCAATATGGCCAAAAACTTAACGCCCAGCAATATGGCCAACAATTTGACGTCCAACAACATGGCCTACAACTTGACGCCAAACAATACGGCCTATACATTGACGCCCAACAATATGATTTACAACTTCACGCCCAACAAGATGTCCCAAACAGGTCACACCGTATGGGGGGCTTAGCCAGCCAAGTGTCAGGCCTACAGGTCACACCGTATGGAGGGCTCAGCCAGCCAGGTGTCAGACCTACAGGTCACACCGTATGGAGGGCTCAGCCAGCCAGGTGTCAGGCCTACAGGTCACACCGTATGGAGGGCTCAGCCAGCCAGGTGTCAGGCCTACAGGTCACACCGTATGGAGGGCTCAGCCAGCCAGGTGTCAGGCCTACAGGTCACACCGTATGGAGGGCTCAGCCAGCCAGGTGTCAGACCTACAGGTCACACCGTATGGAGGGCTCAGCCAGCCAGGTGTCAGGCCTACAGGTCACACCGTATGGAGGGCTCAGCCAGTGAGGTGTCAGCCCTACAGGTCACACCGTATGGAGGGCGCAGCCAGCCAGGTGTCACGCCTACAGGTCACACCGTATGGAGGGCTCAGCCAGCCAGGTGTCAGGCCTACAGGTCACACGGTATAGAGGGCTCAGCCAGCCAGGTGTCAGGCCTACAGGTCACACCGTATGGAGAGCTCAGCCAGCCAGGTGTCAGGCCTACAGGTCACACCGTATGGAGGGCTCAGCCAGCCAGGTGTCAGACCTACAGGTCACACGGTATAGAGGGCTCAGCCAGCCAGGTGTCAGGCCTACAGGTCACACCGTATGGAGAGCTCAGCCAGCCAGGTGTCAGGCCTACAGGTCACACCGTATGGAGGGCTCAGCCAGCCAGGTGTCAGGCCTACAGGTCACACCGTATGGAGGGCGCAGCCAGCCTGGTGTCACGCCTACAGGTCACACCGTATGGAGGGCTCAGCCAGCCAGGTGTCAGGCCTACAGGTCACACCGTATAGAGGGCTCAGCCAGCCAGGTGTCAGGCCTACAAGTCACACCGCCTAGTGGGCTCAGCCAGCCAGGTGTCAGCCCTACAGGTCACACCGTATGGAGGGCTCAGCCAGCCAGGTGTCAGGCCTACAGGTCACACCGTATGTAGAGCTCAGCCAGCCAGGTGTCAGGCCTACAGGTCACCCCGTATGGAGGGCTCAGCCAGCCAGGTGTCACGCCTACAAGTCACACCGCCTGGTGGGCTCAGCCAGCCAGGTGTCAGGCCTACAGGTCACACCGTATGGAGGGCTCAGCCAGCCAGGTGTCAGGCCTACAAGTCACACCGCCTGGTGGGCTCAGCCAGCCAGGTGTCAGGCCTACAAGTCACACCGCCTGGTGGGCTCAGCCAGCCAGGTGTCAGGCCTACAGGTCACATCGTAAGGAGGGCTCAGCCAGCCAGGTGTCAGACCTACAGGTCACACCGTATGGAGGGCTCAGCCAGCCAGGTGTCAGGCCTACAGGTCACACCGTATGGAGGGCTCAGCCAGCCAGGTGTCAGACGTACAGGTCACACGGTATTGAGGGCTCAGCCAGCCAGGTGTCAGGCCTACAGGTCACACCGTATGGAGGGCTCAGCCAGCCAGGTGTCAGGCCTACAGGTCACACCGTATGGAGAGCTCAGCCAGCCAGGTGTCAGGCCTACAGGTCACACCGTATAGAGGGCTCAGCCAGCCAGGTGTCAGGCCTACAAGTCACACCGCCTGGTGGGCTCAGCCAGCCAGGTGTCAGGCCTACAGGTCACATCGTAAGGAGGGCTCAGCTAGCCAGGTGTCAGACCTACAGGTCACACCGTATGGAGGGCTCAGCCAGCCAGGTGTCACGCCTACAGGTCACACCGTATGGAGGGCTCAGCCAGCCAGGTGTCAGACCTACAGGTCACACCGTATGGAGGGCTCAGCCAGCCAGGTGTCAGGCCTACAGGTCACACCGTATGGAGGGCTCAGCCAGCCAGGTGTCAGGCCTACAGGTCACACCGTATGGAGGGCTCAGCCAGCCAGGTGTCAGCCCTACAGGTCACACCGTATAGAGGGCTCAGCCAGCCAGGTGTCACGCCTACAGGTCACACCGTATGGAGGGCTCAGCCAGCCAGGTGTCAGACCTACAGGTCACACCGTATGGAGGGCTCAGCCAGCCAGGTGTCAGACCTACAGGTCACACGGTATAGAGGGCTCAGCCAGCCAGGTGTCAGACCTACAGGTCACACCGTATGGAGGGCTCAGCCAGCCAGGTGTCAGGCCTACAGGTCACACCGTATGGAGGGTTCAGCCAGCCAGGTGTCAGGCCTACAGGTCACCCCGTATGGAGGGCTCAGCCAGCCAGGTGTCACGCCTACAGGTCACACCGTATGGAGGGCTCAGCCAGCCAGGTGTCAGACCTACAGGTCACACCGTATGGAGAGCTCAGCCAGCCAGGTGTCAGACCTACAGGTCACCCCGTATGGAGGGCTCAGCCAACCAGGTGTCAGCCCTACAGGTCACACTGTATGGAGGGCTCAGCCAGCCAGGTGTCAGGCCAACAGGTCACCCCGTATGGAGGGCTCATCCAGCCAGGTGTCAGGTCTACAGGTCACACCTTCTACACCTTTCACACTCCATTATCTAGATCACTTACCTGCGAACCACTGATTATGAAATTGATGTATTCATACGCCTGGGATCCGGCCGACTCCTGCGGTGGTCTGTATATGGTCAGGAACAACTGTAGTCCAAACAAGGGCATCAGCATAAAGACTGCCTTCAGGGCCCGTCTGCAAACACATAGAGTAAAGACATCAGCACGAAGACTGCCTTCAGGGCCCGTCTGTAAACACACAGAGTAAAGACATCAGCATGAAGACTGCCTTCAGGGCCCGTCTGTAAACAGACAGAGTAAAGACATCAGCATGAAGACTGCCTTCAGGGCCCGTCTGTAAACACACAGAGTAAAGACATCAGCATGAGGACTGCCTTCAGGGCCCGTCTGTAAACACACAGAGTAGAGACATCAGCATGAAGACTGCCTTCAGGACCCGTCTGTAAACACACAGAGTAAAGACATCAGCATGAAGACTGCCTTCAGGACCCGTCTGTAAACACACAGAGTAAAGACATCAGCATGAGGATTGCCTTCAAGGCCCGTCTGTAAACACACAGAGTAGAGACATCAGCATGAAGACTGCCTTCAGGACCCGTCTGTAAACACACAGAGTAAAGACATCAGCATGAAGACTGCCTTCAAGGCCCGTCTGCAAACACATAGAGTAAAGACATCAGCACGAAGACTGCCTTCAGGACCCGTCTGTAAACACACAGAGTAAAGACATCAGCATGAAGACTGCCTTCAAGGCCCGTCTGCAAACACATAGAGTAAAGACATCAGCACGAAGACTGCCTTCAGGGCCCGTCTGTAAACACACAGAGTAAAGACATCAGCATGAAGACTGCCTTCAAGGCCCGTCTGCAAACACATAGAGTAAAGACATCAGCACGAAGACTGCCTTCAGGGCCCGTCTGTAAACACACAGAGTAAAGACATCAGCATGAAGACTGCCTTCAGGTCCCGTCTGTAAACAGACAGAGTAAAGACATCAGCATGAAGACTGCCTTCAGGGCCCGTCTGTAAACACACAGAGTAAAGACATCAGCATGAAGACTTTCAGCGCCCGTCTGTAAACACACAGAGTAGAGACATCAGCATGAAGACTGCCTTCAAGGCCCGTCTGTAAACACACAGAGTAGAGACATCAGCATGAAGACTGCCTTCAGGACCCGTCTGTAAACACACAGAGTAGAGACATCAGCATGAAGACTGCCTTCAAGGCCCGTCTGTAAACACATAGAGTAGAGACATCAGCATGAAGACTGCCTTCAGGACCCGTCTGTAAACACACAGAGTAAAGACATCAGCATGAGGACTGCCTTCAGGGCCCGTCTGTAAACACACAGAGTAGAGACATCAGCATGAAGACTGCCTTCAGGACCCGTCTGTAAACACACAGAGTAGAGACATCAGCATGAAGACTGCCTTCAAGGCCCGTCTGTAAACACACAGAGTAGAGACATCAGCATGAAGACTGTCTTCAGGACCCGCCTGTAAACACACAGAGTAGAGACATCAGCATGAAGACTGCCTTCAGGACCCGTCTGTAAACACACAGAGTAGAGACATCAGCATGAAGACTGCCTTCAGGACCCGTCTGTAAACACACAGAGTAGAGACATCAGCATGAAGACTGCCTTCAAGGCCCGTCTGTAAACACACATAGTAGAGACATCAGCATGAAGACTGCCTTCAGGGCCCGTCTGCAAACACACAGAGTAGAGACATCAGCATGAAGACTGCCTTCAGGGCCATGGTTTGACGGAGACAAAACATGGCCCTGAAGGCCCACGCCAGCCTGACGGAGATAAACCATGGCACTGACGGGCCACGCCAGCCTGACGGAGATAAACCATGGCACTGACGGCCCACGCCAGCCTGACGGAGACAAAACATGGCCCTGAAGGCCCACGCCAGCCTGACGGAGACAAACCATGGCACTGACGGGCCACGCCAGCCTGACGGAGACAAACCATGGCACTGACGGAGGTCAACCATGGCACTGACGGGCCACGCCAGCCTGACGGAGATAAACCATGGCACTGACGGCCCACGCTAGCCTGACGGAGACAAACCATGGCACTGACGGAGGTCAACCATGGCACTGACGGGCCACGCCAGCCTGACGGAGATAAACCATGGCACTGACGGCCCACGCTAGCCTGACGGAGACAAACCATGGCACTGACGAGCCACGCCAGCCTGACGGAGATAAACCATGGCACTGACGGCCCACGCCAGCCTGACGGAGACAAAACATGGCCCTGAAGGCCCACGCCAGCCTGACGGAGATAAACCATGGCACTGACGAGCCACGCCAGCCTGACGGAGACAAACCATGGCACTGACGGCCCACGCCAGCCTGACGGAGACAAAACATGGCCCTGAAGGCCCACGCCAGCCTGACGGAGATAAACCATGGCACTGACGGCCCACGCTAGCCTGACGGAGACAAACCATGGCACTGACGAGCCACGCCAGCCTGACGGAGATAAACCATGGCACTGACGGCCCACGCCAGCCTGACGGAGACAAAACATGGCCCTGAAGGCCCACGCCAGCCTGACGGAGATAAACCATGGCACTGACGAGACACGCCAGCCTGACGGAGACAAAACATGGCCCTGAAGGCCCACGCCAGCCTGACGGAGACAAACCATGGCACTGACGGCCCACGCTAGCCTGACGGAGATAAACCATGGCACTGACGAGCCACGCCAGCCTGACGGAGATAAACCATGGCACTGACGGCCCACGCCAGCCTGACGGAGACAAAACATGGCCCTGAAGGCCCACGCCAGCCTGACGGAGATAAACCATGGCACTGACGGGCCACGCCAGCCTGACGGAGACAAACCATGGCACTGACGGAGGTCAACCATGGCACTGACCGCCCACGCTAGCCTGACGGAGACAAACCATGGCCCTGACGGAGGTCAACCATGGCACTGACGGGCCACGCCAGCCTGACGGAGATAAACCATGGCACTGACGGCCCACGCTAGCCTGACGGAGACAAACCATGGCACTGACGGAGGTCAACCATGGCACTGACCGCCCACGCTAGCCTGACGGAGACAAACCATGGCCCTGACGGAGGTCAACCATGGCACTGACGGGCCACGCCAGCCTGACGGAGATAAACCATGGCACTGACGGCCCACGCCAGCCTGACGGAGACAAAACATGGCCCTGAAGGCCCACGCCAGCCTGACGGAGATAAACCATGGCACTGACGAGCCACGCCAGCCTGACGGAGACAAACCATGGCACTGACGGCCCACGCCAGCCTGACGGAGACAAAACATGGCCCTGAAGGCCCACGCCAGCCTGACGGAGATAAACCATGGCACTGACGGCCCACGCTAGCCTGACGGAGACAAACCATGGCACTGACGAGCCACGCCAGCCTGACGGAGATAAACCATGGCACTGACGGCCCACGCCAGCCTGACGGAGACAAAACATGGCCCTGAAGGCCCACGCCAGCCTGACGGAGATAAACCATGGCACTGACGAGACACGCCAGCCTGACGGAGACAAAACATGGCCCTGAAGGCCCACGCCAGCCTGACGGAGACAAACCATGGCACTGACGGCCCACGCTAGCCTGACGGAGATAAACCATGGCACTGACGAGCCACGCCAGCCTGACGGAGATAAACCATGGCACTGACGGGCCACGCCAGCCTGACGGAGACAAACCATGGCACTGACGGAGGTCAACCATGGCACTGACCGCCCACGCTAGCCTGACGGAGACAAACCATGGCCCTGACGGAGGTCAACCATGGCACTGACGGGCCACGCCAGCCTGACGGAGATAAACCATGGCACTGACGGCCCACGCTAGCCTGACGGAGACAAACCATGGCACTGACGGAGGTCAACCATGGCACTGACGAGCCACGCCAACCTGACGGAGACAAACCATGGCACTGACGGCCCACGCCAGCCTGACGGAGATAAACCATGGCACTGACGGCCCACGCCAGCCTGACGGAGATAAACCATGGCACTGACCGCCCACGCTAGCCTGACGGAGACAAAACATGGCCCTGAAGGCCCACGCCAGCCTGACGGAGACAAACCATGGCACTGACGGAGGTCAACCATGGCACTGACGAGCCACGCCAGCCTGACGGAGATACACCATGGCACTGACGGGCCACGCCAGCCTGACGGAGACAAACCATGGCACTGACGGAGGTCAACCATGGCACTGACGAGCCACGCCAACCTGACGGAGACAAACCATGGCACTGACGGCCCACGCCAGCCTGACGGAGATAAACCATGGCACTGACGGCCCACGCCAGCCTGACGGAGATAAACCATGGCACTGACCGCCCACGCTAGCCTGACGGAGACAAAACATGGCCCTGAAGGCCCACGCCAGCCTGACGGAGACAAACCATGGCACTGACGGAGGTCAACCATGGCACTGACGAGCCACGCCAGCCTGACGGAGACAAACCATGGCACTGACGGCCCACGCTAGCCTGACGGAGACAAACCATGGCACTGACGGAGGTCAACCATGGCACTGACGAGCCACGCCAACCTGACGGAGACAAACCATGGCACTGACGGCCCACGCCAGCCTGACGGAGATAAACCATGGCACTGACGGCCCACGCCAGCCTGACGGAGATAAACCATGGCACTGACCGCCCACGCTAGCCTGACGGAGACAAAACATGGCCCTGAAGGCCCACGCCAGCCTGACGGAGACAAACCATGGCACTGACGGAGGTCAACCATGGCACTGACGAGCCACGCCAGCCTGACGGAGACAAACCATGGCACTGACGGCCCACGCTAGCCTGACGGAGACAAACCATGGCACTGACGGAGGTCAACCATGGCACTGACGAGCCACGCCAACCTGACGGAGACAAACCATGGCACTGACGGCCCACGCCAGCCTGACGGAGACAAACCATGGCACTGACGGAGGTCAACCATGGCACTGACGGAGGTCAACCATGGCACTGACGGCCCACGCCAGCCTGACGGAGATAAACCATGGCACTGACGGCCCACGCCAGCCTGACGGAGATAAACCATGGCACTGACCGCCCACGCTAGCCTGACGGAGACAAACCATGGCACTGACGGAGGTCAACCATGGCACTGACGAGCCACGCCAGCCTGACGGAGATAAACCATGGCACTGACCGCCCACGCTAGCCTGACGGAGACAAACCATGGCACTGACGGAGGTCAACCATGGCACTGACGAGCCACGCCAACCTGACGGAGACAAACCATGGCACTGACGGCCCACGCCAGCCTGACGGAGACAAACCATGGCACTGACGGAGGTCAACCATGGCACTGACGGAGGTCAACCATGGCACTGACGGCCCACGCCAGCCTGACGGAGACAAACCATGGCACTGACGGCCCACGCCAGCCTGACGGAGGCAAACCATGGCACTGACAGAGGTCAACCATTGTACTGACGGCCCACCCCACCACAGATACTCACCTGAAGTTACTCGGCTCATGCGGATGTGAATGAAGTTGAAACAGCAGAATTCTCAGAATATTGCACAAAAAGATGAGATTGATCTGAAATTACACAAACGAAGACAATTTGGAAACATCGTTAGACAGTAAGTGGCAATCAATCAAATGGTCCAATTGATATATTACTGTAGTATGTTCAAGGACGGCACCAGACAGGCTGTATAGAGCGGTACTTACCACCACACAGACTGTACAGAGCAGTACTTACCACCAGACAGACTGTACAGAGCGGTACTTACCAACAGACAGACCGTACAGAGAGGTACTTACCACCAGACAGGCTTCAAGAGCGGTACTTACCACCAGACAGACTGTACAGAGCGGTACTTACCACCAGACAGGCTTCAAGAGCGGTACTTACCACCAGACAGACTGTACAGAGCGGTACTTACCACCAGACAGGCTGTACAGAGCGGTACTTACCACCAGACAGACTGTACAGAGCGGTACTTACTACCAGACAGACTGTACAGAGAGGTGCTTACCACCAGACAGGCTGTACAGAGCGGTACTTACCACCAGACAGGCTGTAAAGAGCGGTACTTACCACCAGACAGGCTGTACAGAGCGGTAGTTACCACCAGACAGACTGTACAGCAAGGTACTTACCACCAGACAGGCTGTACAGAGCGGTACTTACCACCAGACAGACCGTACAGAGAGATACTTACCACCAGACAGGCTTCAAGAGCGGTACTTACCACCAGACAGACTGTACAGAGCGGTACTTACCACCAGACAGGCTGTACAGAGCGGTACTTACCACCACACAGGCTGTACAGAGCGGTACTTACCACCAGACAGGCTGTACAGAGCGGTACTTACCACCAGACAGGCTGTACAGAGCGGTATTTACCACCAGACAGGCTGTACAGAGAGGTACTTACCACCAGACAGGCTGTACAGAGCGGTATTTACCACCAGACAGGCTGTACAGAGCGGTACTTACCACCAGACAGGCTGTACAGAGCGGTACTTACCACTAGACAGGCTGTACAGAGCGGTACTTACCACCAGACAGGCAGTACAGAGCGATACTTACCACCAGACAGGCTGTACAGAGCGGTACTTACCACCAGACAGGCTGTACAGAGCGGTACTTACCACCAGACAGGCTGTACAGAGCGGTACTTACCACCAGACAGACTGTACAGAGCGGTACTTACCACCACACAGGCTGTACAGAGCGGTACTTACCACCAGACAGGCTGTACAGAGCGATACTTACCACCAGACAGGCTGTACAGAGCGGTACCTACCACCAGACAGGCTGTACAGAGAGGTACTTACCACCAGACAGGCTGTACAGAGCGGTACTTACCACCCGACAGGCTGCACAAAGCGGTATTTACCACCAGACAGGCTCTATAGAGCGGTACTTATCACCAGACGGTTGGTACAGAGCGGTACTTACCACCAGACAGGCTGCACAGAGCGGTACTTACCACTAGACAAGCTGTACAGAGCGGTACTTACCACTAGACAGGCTGTACAGAGCCTGTACTTACCACCAGACAGGCTGCACAGAGCGGTACTTACCACCAGACTGGTTGTGCAGAGCGGTACTTACCACCACACACGCTGCACAGAGCGGTACTTACCACCAGACAGGCTGTACAGAGCGGTACTTACCAACAGACAGGCTGTACAGAGCAGTACTTACCACCACATAGGCTGTACAGAGCGGTACTTACCACCAGTCAGGCTGTATAGAGCGGCAGTTACCACCAGACAGGTTGTACAGAGCGGTACTTAATACCAGACAGGCTGTACAGAGCGGTACTTACCACCAGACAGGCTGTACAGAGCGGTACCTACCACCAGACAGGCTGTACAGAAAGGTACTTACCACCAGACAGGGTGTACAGAGCGGTACTTACCACCACACAGGCTGTACAGAGCGGTACTTACCACCAGACAGACTGTACAGAGAGGTACTTACCACCAGACAGGCTTAAAGAGCGGTACTTACCACCAGACAGACTGTACAGAGCGGTACTTACCACCAGACAGGCTGTACAGAGCGGTACTTACCACCACACAGGCTGTACAGAGCGGTACTTACCACCAGACAGGCTGTACAGAGCGATACTTACCACCAGACAGGCTGTACAGAGCGGTACCTACCACCAGACAGGCTGTACAGAGCGGCACTTACCACCCGACAGGCTGCACAAAGCGGTATTTACCACCAGACAGGCTCTATAGAGCGGTACTTATCACCAGACGGTTGGTACAGAGCGGTACTTACCACCAGACAGGCTGCACAGAGCGGTACTTACCACTAGACAAGCTGTACAGAGCGGTACTTACCACTAGACAGGCTGTACAGAGCCTGTACTTACCACCAGACAGGCTAGACAGAGCGGTACTTACCACCAGACTGGTTGTGCAGAGCGGTACTTACCACCACACACGCTGCACAGAGCGGTACTTACCACCAGACAGGTTGTACAGAGCGATACTTACCACCAGACAGGCTGTACAGAGCAGTACTTACCACCACATAGGCTGTACAGAGCGGTACGTACCGCCAGACTAGCTGTATAGAGCGGCACTTACCACCAGACAGGTTGTACAGAGCGGTACTTACCAACAGACAGGCTGTACAGAGCAGTACTTACCACCACATAGGCTGTACAGAGCGGTACTTACCACCAGTCAGGCTGTATAGAGCGGCACTTACCACCAGACAGGTTGTACAGAGCGATACTTACCACCAGACAGGCTGTACAGAGCAGTACTTACCACCAGTCAGGCTGTATAGAGCGGCACTTACCACCAGACAGGTTGTACAGAGCGGTACTTACCAACAGACAGGCTGTACAGAGCAGTACTTACCACCACATAGGCTGTACAGAGCGGTACTTACCACCAGTCAGGCTGTATAGAGCGGCACTTACCACCAGACAGGTTGTACAGAGCGATACTTACCACCAGACAGGCTGTACAGAGCAGTACTTACCACCAGTCAGGCTGTATAGAGCGGCACTTACCACCAGACAGGTTGTACAGAGCGGTACTTACCACCAGACAGGCTGTACAGAGCGGTACTTACCACCAGACAGGCTGTACAGAGCGGTACTTACCACCAGACAGGCTGTACAGAGCGGTAATTACCACCAGACAGGCTGTACAGAGCGGTACTTACCACTAGACGGGCTGAACAGAGCGGTACTTACCACCAGACAGGCAGTACAGAGCGGTACTTACCACCAGATAGGCTGTACAGAGCGGTACTTACCACCAGACAGGCTAAGTTCGGCGCATATATGACCCACTCCAGACCCCCAAGGTTCTTTGCCCAGCATCTGAAATGACGTCATTATATACTTTAGAAAAACTAATAATAGCTATGACACGGCACATCGACATCCTCACAATATACGAGCCAATAACGGAGTTTAGAATTATGCCATTTGAGAGACTGCCTCCTACAACATTTGTAGTGCTGTGTGTCCGCATTTACATTGCTAGATGGTGCGAAACATACATCATACTGTAGAATAATACATCGAGTTTCTCATCATACACGACATTTAGGTCCTTATCTGCCTCCTTACTAAGCAATATATGTCACCAGAAACTCACTCTCCGTTGTCCTTAAATATCCGGATGACGCTGTAGACCAAGCCGGGCAAGGTGGGCGCACCTGCAGGGAAACAGGGAACGAGACGGTTAGAGCAGAGGCACACACGTGTCAGTGAGTCATTGGTTCAGGATCTCCGCGTGTCAGTGAGTCATTGATTTAGGATCTCCGTGTGTCAGTGAGTCATTGATTCAGGATCTCAGTGTGTCAGTGAGTCATTGATTCAGGATCTCCGTGTGTCAGTGAGTCATTGATTCAGGATCTACGTGTGTGAGTCATTGATTCAGGATATCCGTGTGTCAGTGAGTCATTGATTCAGGATCTCCGTGTATCAGTGAGTCATTGATTCAGGATCTCCGTGTGTCAGTGAGTCATTGATTCAGGATCTCTGTGTATCAGTGAGTCATTGATTCAGGATCTCCGTGTGTCAGTGAGTCATTGATTCAGGATCTCCGTGTGTCTGTGAGTCATTGATTCAGGATCTCCGTGTGTCAGTGAGTCATTAATTCACGATCAGCGTGTGTCAGTGAGTCATTGATTAGGGATCTCCGTGTGTCAGTGAGTCATTGGTTCAGGATATCCGCGTGTCAGTGAGTCATTATCTCACGATCACCGTCTGTCAGTGAGTCATTAATTCAGGATCACCGTGTGTCAGTGAGTCATTGATTAAGTATCTCCGTGTATCAGTGAGTCATTGATTCAGGATCTCCGTGTGTCAGTGAGTCATTGATTCAGGATCTCCGTGTATCAGTGAGTCATTGATTCAGGATCTCCGTGTGTCAGCGAGTCATTGATTCAGGATCTCGGTGTGCCATTGAGTCATTGAATCAGGATCTCCGTGTGTCTGTGAGTTAATGATTTAGGATCTCTGTGTATCAGTGAGTCATTGATTCAGGATCTCCGTGGATCTCCGTGTGTCAGTGAGTCATTGATTCAGGATCTCCGTGTGTCAGTGAGTCATTAATTCACGATCAGCGTGTGGCAGTGAGTCATTAATTCAGGATCTCCGTGTGTCTGTGAGTCATCGGTTCAGGATATCCGCGTGCCAGTGAGTCATTGATTCCGGATCTCCGTGTGTCAGTGAGTCATTGATTCAGGATCTCGTTGTATCAGTGAGTCATTGATTCAGGATCTCCGTCGACCTCCTTGTGTGTCAGTCAGTCATTGATTCAGGATCTCCGTGTGTCAGTGAGTCATTGATTCAGGATCTCCGTGTGTCTGTGAGAAATTGATTCAGGATCTCTGTGTGCCTGTGAGTCATTGGTTCAGGATATCCGCGTGTCAGTGAGTCATTAATTCACGTTCACCGTGTGTCAGTGAGTCATTAATTCAGGATCACCGTGTGTCAGTGAGTCCATGATTCAGGATCTTCGTGTGTCAGTGAGTCATTTATTCAGGATCTCGGTGTATCAGTGAGTCATTGATTCAGGATCTCCGTGTATCAGTGAGTCATTGATCCAGGATCTCCGTGTGTCAGTGACTCATTTATTCAGGATCTCGGAGTATCAGTGAGTCATTGCTTCAGGATCTCCGTGTGTCAGTGAGTCATTGATTTAGGATCTCCGTGTGTCAGTGAGTCATTGATTCAGGATCTCTGTGGATCTCCGTATGTCAATGAGTCATTGATTCAGGATCTCCGTGTGTCAGTGAGTCATTAATTCAGGATCTCTGTGTGTCAGTGAGTCATTAATACAGGATCTCCGTGGACCTCCGTGTGTCAGTGAGTCATTGATTCAGGATCACCGTGTGTCAGTGAGTCATTGATTCAGGATCTCCGTGTGTCTGTGAGTCATTGGTTCAGGATATCCGCGTGTCAGTGAGTCATTAATTCACGTTCACCGTGTGTCAGTGAGTCATTAATTCAGGATCACCGTCTGTCAGTGAGTCATTGATTCAGGATCTCCGTGTATCAGTGAGTCATTGATTCAGGATCTCCGTGTGTCAGTGAATCATTTATTCAGGATCTCGTTGTATCAGTTAGTCATTGATTCAGGATCTCCGTGTGTCAGTGAGTCATTGATTCGGATCTCCGTGTGTCAGTGAGTCATTGATTCAGGATCTCTGTGGATCTCCGTATGTCAATGAGTCATTCAATCAGGATCTCTGTGTATCAGTAAGTCATTGGTTCAGGATCTCCGTGTGTCTGTGAGTCATTGGTTCAGGATCTCCGTGTGTCAGTGAGTCATTGATTCAGGATCTCTGTGTATCAGTGAGTCATTGATTCAGGATCTCCGTGGATCTCCGTGTGTCAGCGAGTCATTGATTCAGGATCACCGTGTGTCAGTGAGTCATTGACTCAGGATCTCCGTGCGTCAGTGAGTCATTAATTCACGATCAGCGTGTGTCTGTGAGTCATTGGTTCAGGATATCCGTGTGTCAGTGAGTCATTGATTCAGGATCTCCGTGTGTCTGTGAGTCATTGACTCAGGATCTCCTTGCGTCAGTGAGTCATTAATTCACGATCAGCGTGTGTCTGTGAGTCATTGGTTCAGGATATCCGTGTGTCAGTGAGTCATAATTTCACGATCACCGTCTGTCAGTGAGTCATTAATTCAGGATCACCGTGTGTCAGTGAGTCATTGATTAAGGATCTCCGTGTATCAGTGAGTCATTGATTCCGGATCTTCGTGTGTCAGTGAGTCATTTATTCAGGATCTCGGTGTATCAGTGAGTCATTGATTCAGGATCTCCGTGTATCAGTAAGTCATTGATTCAGGATCTCCGTGTGTCAGCGAGTCATTGATTCAGGATCTCGGTGTGCCATTGAGTCATTGTTTCAGGATCTCCGTGTGTCAGTGAGTCATTGATTGAGGATCTCCGTGTGTCTGTGAGTCATTGATATAGGATCTCCGTGCATCAGTGAGTCATTCATTCAGGATGTCCGTGGACCTCCGTGTGTCAGTGAGTCATTGATTCAGGATCACCGTGTGTCAGTGAGTCATTGATTCAGGATCTCCGTGTGTCAGTGAGTCATTGATTGAGGATCTCCGTGTGTCTGTGAGTCATTGATATAGGATCTCCGTGCATCAGTGAGTCATTCATTCAGGATGTCCGTGGACCTCCGTGTGTCAGCGAGTCATTGATTCAGGATCTCGGTGTGCCATTGAGTCATTGAATCAGGATCTCCGTGTGTCTGTGAGTTAATGATTTAGGATCTCTGTGTATCAGTGAGTCATTGATTCAGGATCTCCGTGGATCTCCGTGTGTCAGTGAGTCATTGATTCAGGATCTCCGTGTGTCAGTGAGTCATTAATTCACGATCAGCGTGTGGCAGTGAGTCATTAATTCAGGATCTCCGTGTGTCTGTGAGTCATCGGTTCAGGATATCCGCGTGCCAGTGAGTCATTGATTCCGGATCTCCGTGTGTCAGTGAGTCATTGATTCAGGATCTCGTTGTATCAGTGAGTCATTGATTCAGGATCTCCGTCGACCTCCTTGTGTGTCAGTCAGTCATTGATTCAGGATCTCCGTGTGTCAGTGAGTCATTGATTCAGGATCTCCGTGTGTCTGTGAGAAATTGATTCAGGATCTCTGTGTGCCTGTGAGTCATTGGTTCAGGATATCCGCGTGTCAGTGAGTCATTAATTCACGTTCACCGTGTGTCAGTGAGTCATTAATTCAGGATCACCGTGTGTCAGTGAGTCCATGATTCAGGATCTTCGTGTGTCAGTGAGTCATTTATTCAGGATCTCGGTGTATCAGTGAGTCATTGATTCAGGATCTCCGTGTATCAGTGAGTCATTGATCCAGGATCTCCGTGTGTCAGTGACTCATTTATTCAGGATCTCGGAGTATCAGTGAGTCATTGCTTCAGGATCTCCGTGTGTCAGTGAGTCATTGATTTAGGATCTCCGTGTGTCAGTGAGTCATTGATTCAGGATCTCCGTGGATCTCCGTATGTCAATGAGTCATTGATTCAGGATCTCCGTGTGTCAGTGAGTCATTAATTCAGGATCTCTGTGTGTCAGTGAGTCATTAATACAGGATCTCCGTGGACCTCCGTGTGTCAGTGAGTCATTGATTCAGGATCACCGTGTGTCAGTGAGTCATTGATTCAGGATCTCCGTGTGTCTGTGAGTCATTGGTTCAGGATATCCGCGTGTCAGTGAGTCATTAATTCACGTTCACCGTGTGTCAGTGAGTCATTAATTCAGGATCACCGTCTGTCAGTGAGTCATTGATTCAGGATCTCCGTGTATCAGTGAGTCATTGATTCAGGATCTCCGTGTGTCAGTGAATCATTTATTCAGGATCTCGTTGTATCAGTGAGTCATTGATTCAGGATCTCCGTGTGTCAGTGAGTCATTGATTCGGATCTCCGTGTGTCAGTGAGTCATTGATTCAGGATCTCTGTGGATCTCCGTATGTCAATGAGTCATTCAATCAGGATCTCTGTGTATCAGTGAGTCATTGGTTCAGGATCTCCGTGTGTCTGTGAGTCATTGGTTCAGGATCTCCGTGTGTCAGTGAGTCATTGATTCAGGATCTCTGTGTATCAGTGAGTCATTGATTCAGGATCTCCGTGGATCTCCGTGTGTCAGCGAGTCATTGATTCAGGATCACCGTGTGTCAGTGAGTCATTGATTCAGGATCTCCGTGTGTCAGTGAGTCATTGATTCAGGATCTCCGTGTGTCAGTGAGTCATTAATTCACGATCAGCGTGTGGCAGTGAGTCATTAATTCAGGATCTCCGTGTGTCTGTGAGTCATCGGTTCAGGATATCCGCGTGCCAGTGAGTCATTGATTCCGGATCTCCGTGTGTCAGTGAGTCATTGATTCAGGATCTCGTTGTATCAGTGAGTCATTGATTCAGGATCTCCGTGTGTCAGTGAGTCATTGATTCAGGATCTCCGTGTGTCTGTGAGAAATTGATTCAGGATCTCTGTGTGCCTGTGAGTCATTGGTTCAGGATATCCGCGTGTCAGTGAGTCATTAATTCACGTTCACCGTGTGTCAGTGAGTCATTAATTCAGGATCACCGTGTGTCAGTGAGTCCATGATTCAGGATCTTCGTGTGTCAGTGAGTCATTTATTCAGGATCTCGGTGTATCAGTGAGTCATTGATTCAGGATCTCCGTGTATCAGTGAGTCATTGATCCAGGATCTCCGTGTGTCAGTGACTCATTTATTCAGGATCTCGGAGTATCAGTGAGTCATTGCTTCAGGATCTCCGTGTGTCAGTGAGTCATTGATTTAGGATCTCCGTGTGTCAGTGAGTCATTGATTCAGGATCTCCGTGGATCTCCGTATGTCAATGAGTCATTGATTCAGGATCTCCGTGTGTCAGTGAGTCATTAATTCAGGATCTCTGTGTGTCAGTGAGTCATTAATACAGGATCTCCGTGGACCTCCGTGTGTCAGTGAGTCATTGATTCAGGATCACCGTGTGTCAGTGAGTCATTGATTCAGGATCTCCGTGTGTCTGTGAGTCATTGGTTCAGGATATCCGCGTGTCAGTGAGTCATTAATTCACGTTCACCGTGTGTCAGTGAGTCATTAATTCAGGATCACCGTCTGTCAGTGAGTCATTGATTCAGGATCTCCGTGTATCAGTGAGTCATTGATTCAGGATCTCCGTGTGTCAGTGAATCATTTATTCAGGATCTCGTTGTATCAGTGAGTCATTGATTCAGGATCTCCGTGTGTCAGTGAGTCATTGATTCGGATCTCCGTGTGTCAGTGAGTCATTGATTCAGGATCTCTGTGGATCTCCGTATGTCAATGAGTCATTCAATCAGGATCTCTGTGTATCAGTGAGTCATTGGTTCAGGATCTCCGTGTGTCTGTGAGTCATTGGTTCAGGATCTCCGTGTGTCAGTGAGTCATTGATTCAGGATCTCTGTGTATCAGTGAGTCATTGATTCAGGATCTCCGTGGATCTCCGTGTGTCAGCGAGTCATTGATTCAGGATCACCGTGTGTCAGTGAGTCATTGATTCAGGATCTCCGTGTGTCTGTGAGTCATTGACTCAGGATCTCCGTGCGTCAGTGAGTCATTAATTCACGATCAGCGTGTGTCTGTGAGTCATTGGTTCAGGATATCCGTGTGTCAGTGAGTCATTGATTCAGGATCTCCGTGTGTCTGTGAGTCATTGACTCAGGATCTCCGTGCGTCAGTGAGTCATTAATTCACGATCAGCGTGTGTCTGTGAGTCATTGGTTCAGGATATCCGTGTGTCAGTGAGTCATAATTTCACGATCACCGTCTGTCAGTGAGTCATTAATTCAGGATCACCGTGTGTCAGTGAGTCATTGATTAAGGATCTCCGTGTATCAGTGAGTCATTGATTCCGGATCTTCGTGTGTCAGTGAGTCATTTATTCAGGATCTCGGTGTATCAGTGAGTCATTGATTCAGGATCTCCGTGTATCAGTAAGTCATTGATTCAGGATCTCCGTGTGTCAGCGAGTCATTGATTCAGGATCTCGGTGTGCCATTGAGTCATTGTTTCAGGATCTCCGTGTGTCAGTGAGTCATTGATTGAGGATCTCCGTGTGTCTGTGAGTCATTGATATAGGATCTCCGTGCATCAGTGAGTCATTCATTCAGGATGTCCGTGGACCTCCGTGTGTCAGTGAGTCATTGATTCAGGATCACCGTGTGTCAGTGAGTCATTGATTCAGGATCTCCGTGTGTCAGTGAGTCATTGATTGAGGATCTCCGTGTGTCTGTGAGTCATTGATATAGGATCTCCGTGCATCAGTGAGTCATTGATTCAGGATCTCCGTGGATCTCCGCGCGTCAGTGAGTCATTGATTCAGGATCTCCGTGTGTCAGTGAGTCATTAATTCACGATCAGCGTGTGGCAGTGAGTCATTCATTCAGGATCTCCGTGGACCTCCGTGTGGCAGTGAGTCATTGATTCAGGATCACCGTGTGTCAGTGAGTCATTGATTCAGGATCTCCGTGTGTCTGTGAGTCATTGGTTCAGGATATCCGCGTGTCAGTGAGTCATTAATTCACGTTCACCGTGTGTCAGTGAGTCATTAATTCAGGATCACCGTGTGTCAGTGAGTCATTGATTCAGGATCTCCGTGTATCAGTGAGTCATTGATTCAGGATCTCCGTGTGTCAGTGAATCATTTATTCAGGATCTCGTTGTATCAGTAAGTCATTGATTCAGGATCTCCATGTGCTAGTGAGTCATTAATTCAGGATCACCGTGTGTCAGTGAGTCATTGATTCAGGATCTCCGTGTATCAGTGAGTCATTGATTCAGGATCTCGGTGTATCAGTGAGTCATTGATTCAGGATATCCGTGTACCAGTGAGTCATTGATTCTGGATCTCCGTGTGTAAGTGAGTCATTGATTCAGGATCACCGTGTGTCAGTGAGTCATTGATTCAGGATCTCCGTGTGTCAGTGAGTCATTGATTCAGGATCTCCGTGTGTCAGTGAGTCATTGATTCAGGATCTCTGTGTATCAGTGAGTCATTGGTTCTGGGTCTCCCTGTGTCAGTGAGTCATTGATTCAGGATCTCCGTGTGTCAGTGAGTCATTAATTCAGGATCTCTGTGTATCAGTGAGTCATTGATTCAGGATCTCCGTGTGCCAGTGAGTCATTGATTCAAGATCTCTGTGTATCAGTGAGTCATTGGTTCAGGATCTCCGTGTGTCATTGAGCCATTGATTCAGGATCTCTGTGTATCAGTGAGTCATTGGTTCAGGATCTCCGTGTGTCATTGAGTCATTGATTCAGGATCTCTGTGTATCAGTGAGTCATTGATTCAGGATCTCCGTGTGTCAGTCATTGATTCAGGATCTTCGTGTGTCAGTGAGTCATTGATTCAGGATCTCCGTGGATCTCCGTGTGTCAATGAGTCATTGATCCAGGATCTCCGTGTGTCAGTCATTGATTCAGGATCTCCGTGTGTCACTGAGTCATTGATTCAGGATCTCTGTGTGTCAGTCAGTCATTTATTCAGGATCTCCGTGTGGCTGTGAGTCATTGATATAGGATCTCCGTGCATCAGTGAGTCATTGATTCAGGATCTCCGTGTGTCAGTGAGTCATTGGTTCAGGATCTTCGTGTGTCAGAGTCATTGATTCAGGATCTCCGTGTGTCAGTCATTGATTCAGGATCTCCGTGTGTCAGTGAGTCATTGATTCAGGATCTCCGTGTGTCAGTCAGTCATTGATTCAGGATTTCCGTGTGTCAGTGAGTCATTGATTCAGGATCTCCGTGTGTCAGTGAGTCATTGATTCAGGATCTCCGTGTGTCAGTGAGTTTTTGATTCAGGATCTCCGTGTGTCTGTGAGTCATTGATACAGGATCTCCGTGCATCAGTGAGTCATTGATTCAGGATCTCCGTGTGTCAGTGAGTCATTGGTTCAGGATCTCCGTGCGTCAGAGTCATTGATTCAGGATCTCCGTGTGTCAGTGAGTCATCGATTCAGGATCTCCGTGTGTCTGTGAGTTATTGATTCAGGATCTCCGTGTGTAAGTGAGTCATTGATTGAGGGTCTCCGTGTGTCTGCGAGTTATTGATTCAGGATCTCTGTGTGTCAGTGAGTCATTGATTCAGGATCTCCGTGTGTAAGTCATTGATTCAGGATATCCGTGTGTCAGTGAGTCATTGATTCAGGATATCTGTGTGTCAGTGAGTCATTGATTCAGGATATCCGTGTGTCAGTGAGTCATTGATTCAGGATCTGTGTGTGTCTGTGAGTTATTGATTCAGGATCTCCGTGTGTAAGTGAGTCATTGATTGAGGGTCTCCGTGTGTCTGCGAGTTATTGATTCAGGATCTCTGTGTGTCAGTGAGTCATTGATTCAGGATCTCCGTGTGTAAGTCATTGATTCAGGATATCCGTGTGTCAGTGAGTCATTGATTCAGGATATCCGTGTGTCAGTGAGTCATTGATTCAGGATCTCCGTGTGTCAGTCAGTCATTGATTCAGGATCTCCGTGTGTCAGTCAGTCATTGATTCAGGATCTCCGTGTATCAGTGAGTCATTGATTCAGGATCTCGGTGTGTCAGTGAGTCATTGATTCATGATCTCCGTGTGTCTGTGAGTCATTGATTAAGGATCTCCGTGTATCAGTGAGTCATTGATTCAGGATCTCGGTGTGTCTGTGAGTCATTGATTAAGGATCTCCGTGTGTCAGTGAGTCATTGATTCAGGATCTCCGTGTGTCTGTGAGTCATTGGTTCAGGATATCCGCGTGTCTGTGAGTCATTAATTCACGTTCACCGTGTGTCAGTGAGTCATTAATTAAGGATCACCGTGTGCCAGTGAGTCATTGATTCAGGATCTCCGTGTATCAGTGAGTCATTGATTCGGGATCTCCGTGTGTCAGTGAATCATTTATTCAGGATCTCGTTGTATCAGTAAGTCATTGATTCAGGATCTCCAGGTGCTAGTGAGTCATTAATTCAGGATCACCGTGTGTCAGTGAGTCATTGATTCAGGATCTCCGTGTATCAGTGAGTCATTGATTCAGGATCTCGGTGTATCAGTGAGTCATTGATTCAGGATATCCGTGTACCAGTGAGTCATTGATTCAGGATCTCCGTGTGTAAGTGAGTCATTGATTCAGGATCACCGTGTGTCAGTGAGTCATTGATTCAGGATCTCCGTGTGTCAGTGAGTCATTGATTCAGGATCTCCGTGTGTCAGTGAGTCATTGATTCAGGATCTCTGTGTATCAGTGAGTCATTGGTTCTGGGTCTCCCTGTGTCAGTGAGTCATTGATTCAGGATCTCCGTGTGTCAGTGAGTCATTAATTCAGGATCTCTGTGTATCAGTGAGTCATTGATTCAGGATCTCCGTGTGCCAGTGAGTCATTGATTCAAGATCTCTGTGTATCAGTGAGTCATTGGTTCAGGATCTCCGTGTGTCATTGAGTCATTGATTCAGGATCTCTGTGTATCAGTGAGTCATTGGTTCAGGATCTCCGTGTGTCATTGAGTCATTGATTCAGGATCTCTGTGTATCAGTGAGTCATTGATTCAGGATCTCCGTGTGTCAGTCATTGATTCAGGATCTTCGTGTGTCAGTGAGTCATTGATTCAGGATCTCCGTGGATCTCCGTGTGTCAATGAGTCATTGATCCAGGATCTCCGTGTGTCAGTCATTGATTCAGGATCTCCGTGTGTCAGTGAGTCATTGATTCAGGATCTCTGTGTGTCAGTCAGTCATTTATTCAGGATCTCCGTGTGGCTGTGAGTCATTGATATAGGATCTCCGTGCATCAGTGAGTCATTGATTCAGGATCTCCGTGTGTCAGTGAGCCATTGGTTCAGGATCTTCGTGTGTCAGAGTCATTGATTCAGGATCTCCGTGTGTCAGTCATTGATTCAGGATCTCCGTGTGTCAGTGAGTCATTGATTCAGGATCTCCGTGTGTCAGTCAGTCATTGATTCAGGATTTCCGTGTGTCAGTGAGTCATTGATTCAGGATCTCCGTGTGTCAGTGAGTCATTGATTCAGGATCTCCGTGTGTCAGTGAGTTTTTGATTCAGGATCTCCGTGTGTCTGTGAGTCATTGATATAGGATCTCCGTGCATCAGTGAGTCATTGATTCAGGATCTCCGTGTGTCAGTGAGTCATTGGTTCAGGATCTCCGTGCGTCAGAATCATTGATTCAGGATCTCCGTGTGTCAGTGAGTCATCGATTCAGTATCTCCGTGTGTCTGGGAGTTATTGATTCAGGATCTCCGTGTGTAAGTGAGTCATTGATTGAGGGTCTCCGTGTGTCTGCGAGTTATTGATTCAGGATCTCTGTGTGTAAGTGAGTCATTGATTCAGGATATCCGTGTGTCAGTGAGTCATTGATTCAGGATCTCCGTGTGTAAGTCATTGATTCAGGATATCCGTGTGTCAGTGAGTCTTTGATTCAGGATCTCCGTGTGTAAGTGAGTCATTGATTCAGGATATCCGTGTGTCAGTGAGTCATTGATTCAGGATCTCCGTGTGTAAGTCATTGATTCAGGATATCCGTGTGTCAGTGAGTCATTGATTCAGGATCTCCGTGTGTCAGTGAGTCATTGATTCAGGATCTCTGTGTGTCAGTGAGTCATTGATTCAGGATCTGTGTGTGTCAGTCAGTCATTGATTCATGATCTCCGTGTGTCTGTGAGTCATTGATTAAGGATCTCCGTGTATCAGTGAGTCATTGATTCAGGATCTCGGTGTGTCTGTGAGTCATTGATTAAGGATCTCCGTGTGTCAGTAAGTCATTGATTCAGGATCTCCGTGTGTAAGTGAGTCATTAATTCAGGATCTTCGTGTGTCAGTGAGTCATTGATTCAGGATCTCCGTGTGTCAGTGAGTCATTGATTCAGGATCTCTGTGCATCAGTACGTCATTGGTTCTGGATCTCCCTGTGTCAGTGAGTCATTGATTCAGGATCTCCGTGTGTCAGTGAGTCATTAATTCAGGATCTCTGTGTATCAGTGAGTCATTGATTCAGGATCTCCGTGTGCCAGTGAGTCATTGATTCAGGATCTCTGTGTATCAGTGAGTCATTGGTTAAGGATCTCCGTGTGTCATTGAGTCATTGATTCAGGATCTCTGTGTATCAGTGAGTCATTGGTTCAGGATCTCCGTGTGTCATTGAGTCATTGATTCAGGATCTCTGTGTATCAGTGAGTCATTGATTGAGGATCTCCGTGTGTCAGTCATTGATTCAGGATCTCCGTGTGTCAGTGAGTCATTGATTCAGGATCTCCGTGGATCTCCGTGTGTCAATGAGTCATTGATCCAGGATCTCCGTCTGTCAGTCATTGATTCAGGATCTCCGTGTGTCAGTGAGTCATTGATTCAGGATCTCCGTGTGTCAGTCAGTCATTTATTCAGGATCTCCGTGTGGCTGTGAGTCATTGACATAGGATCTCCGTGCATCAGTGAGTCATTGATTCAGGATCTCCGTGTGTCAGTGAGTCATTAGTTCAGGATCTTCGTGTGTCAGAGTCATTGATTCAGGATCTCCGTGTGTCAGTGAGTCATCGATTCAGGATCTCCGAATGTCTGTGAGTTATTGATTCAGGATCTCCGTGTGTCAGTGAGTCATTGATTCAGCATCTCCGTGTGTCAGTCATTGATTCAGGATCTCCGTGTGTCAGTGAGTCATTGATTCAGGATCTCCATGTGTCAGTCAGTCATTGATTCAGGATTTCCGTGTGTCAGTGAGTCATTGATTCAGGATCTCCGTGTGTCAGTGAGTCATTGATTCAGGATCTCCGTGTGTCAGTGAGTCTTTGATTCAGGATCTCCGTGTGTCTGTGAGTCATTGATATAGGATCTCCGTGCATCAGTGAGTCATTGATTCAGGATCTCCGTGTGTCAGTGAGTCATTGGTTCAGGATCTCCGTGTGTCAGAGTCATTGATTCAGGATCTCCGTGTGTCAGTGAGTCATCGACACAGGATCTCCGTATGTCTTTGAGTTATTGATTCAGGATCTCCCTGTGTAAGTGAATCATTGATTCAGGATCTCCGTGTGTCTGTGAGTCATTGATTCAGGATCTCCGTGTGTCAGTGAGTCATTGATTCAGGATCTCCGTGTGTAAGTCATTGATTCAGGATCTCCGTGTGTCAGTGAGTCATTGATTCAGGATCTCCGTGTGTCAGTCAGTCTTTGATTCAGGATCTCTGTGTGTCAGTGAGTCATTGATTCAGGATCTCCGTGTGTCAGTCAGTCTTTGATTCAGGATCTCCGTGTGTCTGTGAGTCATTGATTGAGGATCTCCGTGTGTCTGTGAGTCATTGATATAGGATCTCCGTGCATCAGTGAGTCATTGATTCAGGATCTCCGTGGATCTCCGTGCGTCAGTGAGTCATTGATTCAGGATCTCCGTGTGTCAGTGAGTCATTAATTCACGATCAGCGTGTGGCAGTGGGTCATTCATTCAGGATCTCCGTGGACCTCCGTGTGTCAGTGAGTCATTGATTCAGGATCACCGTGTGTCAGTGAGTCATTGATTCAGGATCTCCGTGTGTCTGTGAGTCATTGGTTCAGGATATCCGCGTGTCAGTGAGTCATTAATTCACGTTCACCGTGTGTCAGAGAGTCATTAATTCAGGATCACCGTGTGTCAGCGAGTCATTGATTCAGGATCTCCGTTTATCAGTGAGTCATTGATTCAGGATCTCCGTGTGCCAGTGAGTCATTGATTCAGGATCTCTGTGTATCAGTGAGTCATTGGTTAAGGATTTCCGTGTGTCATTGAGTCATTGATTCAGGATCTCTGTGTATCAGTGAGTCATTGGTTCAGGTTCTCCGTGTGTCATTGAGTCATTGATTCAGGATCTCTGTGTATCAGTGAGTCATTGATTCAGGATCTCCGTGTGTCAGTCATTGATTCAGGATCTCCGTGTGTCAGTGAGTCATTGATTCAGGATCTCCGTGGATCTCCGTGTGTCAATGAGTCATTGATCCAGCATCTCCGTGTGTCAGTCATTGATTCAGGATCTTCGTGTGTCAGTGAGTCATTGATTCAGGATCTCCATGTGTCAGTCAGTCATTGATTCAGGATTTCCGTGTGTCAGTGAGTCATTGATTCAGGATATCCGTGTGTCAGTGAGTCATTGATTCAGGATCTCCGTGTGTCAGTGAGTCTTTGATTCAGGATCTCCGTGTGTCTGTGAGTCATTGATATAGGATCTCCGTGCATCAGTGAGTCATTGATTCAGGATCTCAGTGTGTCAGTGAGTCATTGGTTCAGGATCTCCGTGTGTCAGAGTCATTGATTCAGGATCTCCGTGTGTCAGTGAGTCATCGATACAGGATCTCTGTGTGTCTGTGAGTTATTGCTTCAGGATCTCCCTGTGTAAGTGAGTCATTGATTCAGGATCTCCGTGTGTCTGTGAGTTATTGATTCAGGATCTCCGTGTGTCAGTGAGTCATTGATTCAGGATCTCCGTGTGTAAGTCATTGATTCAGGATCTCCGTGTGTCAGTGAGTCATTGATTCAGGATCTCCGTGTGTCAGTCAGTCTTTGATTCAGGATCTCTGTGTGTCAGTGAGTCATTGATTCAGGATCTCTGTGTGTCAGTCAGTCATTGATTCAGGATCTCCGTGTGTCTGTGAGTCATTGATATATGATCTCCGTGCATCAGTGAGTCATTGATTCAGGATCTCCGTGTGTCAGTGAGTCATTGTTTCAGGATCTCCGTGTGTCAGTGAGTCATTGATTGAGGATCTCCGTGTGTCTGTGAGTCATTGATATAGGATCTCCGTGCATCAGTGAGTCATTGATTCAGGATCTCCGTGGATCTCCGTGCGTCAGTGAGTCATTGATTCAGGATTTCCGTGTGTCAGTGAGTCATTAATTCACGATCAGCGTGTGGCAGTGAGTCATTCATTCAGGATCTCCGTGGACCTCCGTGTGTCAGTGAGTCATTGATTCAGGATCACCGTGTGTCAGTGAGTCATTGATTCAGGATCTCCGTGTGGGTGTGAGTCATTGGTTCAGGATATCCGCGTGTCAGTGAGTCATTAATTCACGTTCACCGTGTGTCAGTGAGTCATTAATTCAGGATCACCGTGTGTCAGTGAGTCATTGATTCAGGATCTCCGTGTATCAGTGAGTCTTTGATTCAGGATCTCCGTGTGTTAGTGAATTATTTATTCAGGATCTCGTTGTATCAGTGAGTCATTGATTCAGGATCTCCGTGTGCTAGTGAGTCATTAATTCAGGATCACCGTGTGTCAGTGAGTCATTGATTCAGGATCTCCGTGTATCAGTGAGTCATTGATTCAGGATCTCGGTGTATCAGTGAGTCATTGATTCAGGATATCCCTGTACCAGTGAGTCATTGATTCAGGATCTCCGTGTATCAGTGAGTCATTGATTCAGGATCTCCGTGTGTCAGTGAGTCATTGATTCAGGATCTCCGTGTGTCAGTGAGTCATTGATTCAGGATCACCGTGTGTCAGTGAGTCATTGATTCAGGATCTCCGTGTATCACTGAGTCATTGATTCAGGATCTCCGTGTGTCAGTGAATTATTTATTCAGGATCTCGTTGTATCAGTGAGTCATTGATTCAGGATCTCCGTGTGCTAGTGAGTCATTAATTCAGGATCACCGTGTGTCAGAGTCATTGATTCAGGATCTCCGTGTGTCAGTGAGTCATTGATTCAGGATCTCGGTGTGTCTGTGAGTCATTGATTCAGGATCTCCGTGTGTAAGTGAGTCATTGATTCAGGATCTCCGTGTGCTAGTGAGTCATTAATTCAGGATCTCCGTGTGTAAGTGAGTCATTGATTCAGGATATCCGTGTACCAGTGAGTCATTGATTCAGGATCTCCGTGTGTAAGTGAGTCATTGATTCAGGATCTCCGTGTGTCAGTGAGTCATTGATTCAGGATCTCCGTGTGTCAGTGAGTCATTGATTCAGGATCTCCGTGTGTCAGTGAGTCATTGATTCAGGATCTCTGTGTATCAGTGAGTCATTGGTTCTGGGTCTCCCTGTGTCAGTGAGTCATTGATTCAGGATCTCCGTGTGTCAGTGAGTCATTAATTCAGGATCTCTGTGTATCAGTGAGTCATTGATTCAGGATCTCCGTGTGCCAGTGAGTCATTGATTCAGGATCTCTGTGTATCAGTGAGTCATTGGTTCAGGATCTCCGTGTGTCATTGAGTCATTGATTCAGAATCTCTGTGTATCAGTGAGTCATTGGTTCAGGATCTCCGTGTGTCATTGAGTCATTGATTCAGGATCACTGTGTATCAGTGAGTCATTGATTCAGGATCTCCGTGTGTCAGTCATTGATTCAGGATCTTCGTGTGTCAGTGAGTCATTGATTCAGGATCTCCGTGGATCTCCGTGTGTCAATGAGTCATTGATCCAGGATCTCCGTGTGTCAGTCATTGATTCAGGATCTCCGTGTGTCAGTGAGTCATTGATTCAGGATCTCCGTGTGTCAGTCAGTCATTTATTCAGGATCTCCGTGTGGCTGTGAGTCATTGATATAGGATCTCCGTGCATCAGTGAGTCATTGATTCAGGATCTCCGTGTGTCAGTGAGTCATTGGTTTAGGATCTTCGTGTGTCAGAGTCATTGATTCAGGATCTCCGTGTGTCAGTCATTGATTCAGGATCTCCCTGTGTCAGCGAGTCATTGATTCAGGATCTCCGTGTGTCAGTCAGTCATTGACTCAGGATTTCCGTGTGTCAGTGAGTCATTGATTCAGGATCTCCGTGTGTCAGTGAGTCATTGATTCAGGATCTCCGTGTGTCAGTAAGTCTTTGATTCGGGATCTCCGTGTGTCTGTGAGTCATTGATATAGGATCTCCGTGCATCAGTGAGTCATTGATTCAGGATCTCCGTGTGTCAGTGAGTCATTGGTTCAGGATCTCCGTGCGTCACAGTCATTGATTCAGGATCTCCGTGTGTCAGTGAGTCATCGATTCAGGATCTCCGTGTGTCTGTGAGTTATTGATTCAGGATCTCCGTGTGTAAGTGAGTCATTGATTGAGGGTCTCCGTGTGTCTGTGAGTTATTGATTCAGGATCTCTGTGTGTCAGTCAGTCATTGATTCAGGATCTCCGTGTGTCAGTGACTCATTGATTCAGGATCTCCGTGTGTCAGTCATTGATTCAGGATCTCCGTGCATCAGTGAGTCATTGATTCAGGATCTCCGTGCATCAGTGAGTCATTGATTCAGGATCTCCGTGTGTCAGTCAGTCATTGATTCAGGATCTCTGTGTGTCAGTGAGTCATTGATTCAGGATCTGTGTGTGTCAGTCAGTCATTGATTCAGGATCTCCTTGTGTCTGTGAATCATTGATTAAGGATCTCCGTGTATCAGTGAGTCATTGATTCAGGATCTCGGTGTGTCTGTGAGTCATTGATTAAGGATCTCCGTGTATCAGTGAGTCATTGATTCAGGATCTCCGTGTACCAGTGAGTCATTGATCCAGGATCTCCGTGTGTAAATGAGTCATTGATTCAGGATCTCCGTGTGTCAGTGAGTCATTGATTCAGGATCTCCGTGTGTAAGTGAGTCATTGATTCAGGATCTCCGTGTGTCAGTGAGTCATTGATTGAGGATCTCCGTGTGTCAGTGAGTCATTGATTGAGGATCTCCGTGTGTCAGTGAGTCATTGATTCAGGATCTCTGTGTATCAGTACGTCATTGGTTCTGGATCTCCCTGTGTCAGTGAGTCATTGATTCAGGATCTCCGTGTGTCAGTGAGTCATTAATTCAGGATCTCTGTGTATCAGTGAGTCATTGATTCAGGATCTCCGTGTGTCAGTGAGTCATTGATTCAGGATCTCTGTGTATCAGTGAGTCATTGATTCAGGATCTCCGTGTGTCATTGAGTCATTGATTCAGGATCTCCGTGTGTCAGTCAGTCATTGATTCAGGATCTCTGTGTGTCAGTCAGTCATTGATTCAGGATCTCCGTGTGTCAGTGAGTCATTGATTCAGGATCTGTGTGTGTCAGTCAGTCATTGATTCAGGATCTCCGTGTGTCAGTGACTCATTGATTCAGGATCTCCGTGTGTCAGTGAGTCATTGATTCAGGATCTCTGTGTGTCAGTCAGTCATTGATTCAGGATCTCCGTGTGTCAGTGAGTCATTGATTCAGGATCTCTGTGTGTCAGTCAGTCATTGATTCAGGATCTCCGTGTGTCAGTGAGTCATTGATTCAGGATCTGTGTGTGTCAGTCAGTCATTGATTCAGGATCTCCGTGTGTCTGTGAGTCATTGATTCAGGATCTCTGTGTGTCAGTCAGTCATTGATTCAGGATCTCCGTGTGTCAGTGAGTCATTGATTCAGGATCTCTGTGTGTCAGTCAGTCATTGATTCAGGATCTCCGTGTGTCAGTGAGTCATTGATTCAGGATCTCTGTGTGTCAGTCAGTCATTGATTCAGGATCTCTGTGTGTCAGTGAGTCATTGATTCAGGATCTGTGTGTGTCAGTCAGTCATTGATTCAGGATCTCCGTGCGTCAGTGAGTCATTGATTCAGGATCTCCGTGTGTCTGTGAATCATTGATTAAGGATCTCCATGTATCAGTGAGTCATTGATTCAGGATCTGTGTGTGTCAGTCAGTCATTGATTCAGGATCTCCGTGTGTCAGTGAGTCATTGATTCAGGATCTCCGTGTGTCTGTGAATCATTGATTAAGGATCTCCGTGTATCAGTGAGTCATTGATTCAGGATCTCCGTGTGTCTGTGAGTCATTGATATAGGATCTCCGTGCATCAGTGAGTCATTGATTCAGGATCTCCGTGTGTCAGTGAGTCATTGGTTCAGGATCTCCGTGTGTCAGTGAATTATTTATTCAGGATCTCGTTGTATCAGTGAGTCATTGATTCAGGATCTCCGTGTGCTAGTGAGTCATTAATTCAGGATCACCGTGTGTCAGAGTCATTGATTCAGGATCTCCGTGTGTCAGTGAGTCATTGATTCAGGATCTCGGTGTGTCTGTGAGTCATTGATTCAGGATCTCCGTGTGTAAGTGAGTCATTGATTCAGGATCTCCGTGTGCTAGTGAGTCATTAATTCAGGATCTCCGTGTGTAAGTGAGTCATTGATTCAGGATATCCGTGTACCAGTGAGTCATTGATTCAGGATCTCCGTGTGTAAGTGAGTCATTGATTCAGGATCTCCGTGTGTCAGTGAGTCATTGATTCAGGATCTCCGTGTGTCAGTGAGTCATTGATTCAGGATCTCCGTGTGTCAGTGAGTCATTGATTCAGGATCTCTGTGTATCAGTGAGTCATTGGTTCTGGGTCTCCCTGTGTCAGTGAGTCATTGATTCAGGATCTCCGTGTGTCAGTGAGTCATTAATTCAGGATCTCTGTGTATCAGTGAGTCATTGATTCAGGATCTCCGTGTGCCAGTGAGTCATTGATTCAGGATCTCTGTGTATCAGTGAGTCATTGGTTCAGGATCTCCGTGTGTCATTGAGTCATTGATTCAGAATCTCTGTGTATCAGTGAGTCATTGGTTCAGGATCTCCGTGTGTCATTGAGTCATTGATTCAGGATCTCTGTGTATCAGTGAGTCATTGATTCAGGATCTCCGTGTGTCAGTCATTGATTCAGGATCTTCGTGTGTCAGTGAGTCATTGATTCAGGATCTCCGTGGATCTCCGTGTGTCAATGAGTCATTGATCCAGGATCTCCGTGTGTCAGTCATTGATTCAGGATCTCCGTGTGTCAGTGAGTCATTGATTCAGGATCTCCGTGTGTCAGTCAGTCATTTATTCAGGATCTCCGTGTGGCTGTGAGTCATTGATATAGGATCTCCGTGCATCAGTGAGTCATTGATTCAGGATCTCCGTGTGTCAGTAAGTCATTGGTTTAGGATCTTCGTGTGTCAGAGTCATTGATTCAGGATCTCCATGTGTCAGTCATTGATTCAGGATCTCCCTGTGTCAGCGAGTCATTGATTCAGGATCTCCGTGCATCAGTGAGTCATTGATTCAGGATCTCCGTGTGTCAGTCAGTCATTGATTCAGGATCTCTGTGTGTCAGTGAGTCATTGATTCAGGATCTGTGTGTGTCAGTCAGTCATTGATTCTGGATCTCCGTGTGTCTGTGAATCATTGATTAAGGATATCCGTGTATCAGTGAGTCATTGGTTCAGGATCTCCATGTGTCAGTGAGTCATTGGTTGAGGATCTCCGTGTGTCAGTGAGTCATTGATTCAGGATCTCTGTGTATCAGTACGTCATTGGTTCTGGATCTCCCTGTGTCAGTGAGTCATTGATTCAGGATCTCCGTGTGTCAGTGAGTCATTAATTCAGGATCTCTGTGTATCAGTGAGTCATTGATTCAGGATCTCCGTGTGTCAGTGAGTCATTGATTCAGGATCTCTGTGTATCAGTGAGTCATTGGTTAAGGATCTCCGTGTGTCATTGAGTCATTGATTCAGGATCTCTGTGTATCAGTGAGTCATTGATTCAGGATCTCCGTGTGTCAGTCATTGATTCAGGATCTCCGTGTGTCAGTGAGTCATTGATTCAGGATCTCCGTGGATCTCCGTGTGTCAATGAGTCATTGATCCAGGATCTCCGTCTGTCAGTCATTGATTCAGGATCTCCGTGTGTCAGTGAGTCATTGATTCAGGATCTCCGTGTGTCAGTCAGTCATTTATTCAGGATCTCCGTGTGGCTGTGAGTCATTGACATAGGATCTCCGTGCATCAGTGAGTCATTGATTCAGGATCTCCGTGTGTCAGTGAGTCATTGGTTCAGGATCTTCGTGTGTCAGAGTCATTGATTCAGGATCTCCGTGTGTCAGTGAGTCATTGATTCAGGATCTCCGTGTGTCAGTGAGTCTTTGATTCGGGATCTCCGTGTGTCTGTGAGTCATTGATATAGGATCTCCCTGCATCAGTGAGTCATTGATTCAGGATCTCCGTGTGTCAGTGAGTCATTGGTTCAGGATCTCCGTGCGTCACAGTCATTGATTCAGGATCTCCGTGTGTCAGTGAGTCATCGATTCAGGATCTCCGTGTGTCTGTGAGTTATTGATTCAGGATCTCCGTGTGTAAGTGAGTCATTGATTGAGGCTCTCCGTGTGTCTGTGAGTTATTGATTCAGGATCTCTGTGGGTCAGTCAGTCATTGATTCAGGATCTCCGTGTGTCAGTGACTCATTGATTCAGGATCTCCGTGTGTCAGTCATTGATTCAGGATCTCCGTGCATCAGTGAGTCATTGATTCAGGATCTCCGTGCATCAGTGAGTCATTGATTCAGGATCTCCGTGTGTCAGTCAGTCATTGATTCAGGATCTCTGTGTGTCAGTGAGTCATTGATTCAGGATCTGTGTGTGTCAGTCAGTCATTGATTCAGGATCTCCGTGTGTCTGTGAATCATTGATTAAGGATCTCCGTGTATCAGTGAGTCATTGATTCAGGATCTCGGTGTGTCTGTGAGTCATTGATTAAGGATCTCCGTGTATCAGTGAGTCATTGATTCAGGATCTCCGTGTACCAGTGAGTCATTGATCCAGGATCTCCGTGTGTAAGTGAGTCATTGATTCAGGATCTCCGTGTGTCAGTGAGTCATTGATTCAGGATCTCCGTGTGTAAGTGAGTCATTGATTCAGGATCTCCGTGTGTCAGTGAGTCATTGATTGAGGATCTATGTGTGTCAGTGAGTCATTGATTCAGGATCTCCGTGTGTCAGTGAGTCATTGATTCAGGATCTCTGTGTATCAGTACGTCATTGGTTCTGGATCTCCCTGTGTCAGTGAGTCATTGATTCAGGATCTCCGTGTGTCAGTGAGTCATTAATTCAGGATCTCTGTGTATCAGTGAGTCATTGATTCAGGATCTCCGTGTGTCAGTGAGTCATTGATTCAGGATCTCTGTGTATCAGTGAGTCATTGGTTAAGGATCTCCGTGTGTCATTGAGTCATTGATTCAGGATCTCTGTGTATCAGTGAGTCATTGGTTCAGGATCTCCGTGTGTCATTGTCATTGATTCAGGATCTCTATGTATCAGTGAGTCATTGATTCAGGATCTCCGTGTGTCAGTCATTGATTCAGGATCTCCGTGTGTCAGTGAGTCATTGATTCAGGATCTCCGTGGATCTCCGTGTGTCAATGAGTCATTGATCCAGGATCTCCGTCTGTCAGTCATTGATTCAGGATCTCCGTGTGTCAGTGAGTCATTGATTCAGGATCTCCGTGTGTCAGTCAGTCATTTATTCAGGATCTCCGTGTGGCTGTGAGTCATTGACATAGGATCTCCGTGCATCAGTGAGTCATTGATTCAGGATCTCCGTGTGTCAGTGAGTCATTGGTTCAGGATCTTCGTGTGTCAGAGTCATTGATTCAGGATCTCCGTGTGTCAGTGAGTCATTGATTCAGGATCTCCGTGTGTCAGTGAGTCTTTGATTCGGGATCTCCGTGTGTCTGTGAGTCATTGATATAGGATCTCCGTGCATCAGTGAGTCATTGATTCAGGATCTCCGTGTGTCAGTGAGTCATTGGTTCAGGATCTCCGTGCGTCACAGTCATTGATTCAGGATCTCCGTGTGTCAGTGAGTCATCGATTCAGGATCTCCGTGTGTCTGTGAGTTATTGATTCAGGATCTCCGTGTGTAAGTGAGTCATTGATTGAGGGTCTCCGTGTGTCTGTGAGTTATTGATTCAGGATCTCTGTGTGTCAGTCAGTCATTGATTCAGGATCTCCGTGTGTCAGTGAGTCATTGATTCAGGATCTCCGTGTGTAAGTGAGTCATTGATTCAGGATCTCCGTGTGTCAGTGAGTCATTGATTCAGGATCTCCGTGTGTCAGTGAGTCATTGATTCAGGATCTCCGTGTGTCAGTGAGTCATTGATTCAGGATCTCTGTGTATCAGTGAGTCATTGGTTCTGGGTCTCCCTGTGTCAGTGAGTCATTGATTCAGGATCTCCGTGTGTCAGTGAGTCATTAATTCAGGATCTCTGTGTATCAGTGAGTCATTGATTCAGGATCTCCGTGTGCCAGTGAGTCATTGATTCAGGATCTCTGTGTATCAGTGAGTCATTGGTTCAGGATCTCCGTGTGTCATTGAGTCATTGATTCAGGATCTCCGTGCATCAGTGAGTCATTGATTCAGGATCTCCGTGCATCAGTGAGTCATTGATTCAGGATCTCCGTGTGTCAGTCAGTCATTGATTCAGGATCTCTGTGTGTCAGTGAGTCATTGATCCAGGATCTGTGTGTGTCAGTCAGTCATTGATTCAGGATCTCCGTGTGTCTGTGAATCATTGATTAAGGACCTCCGTGTATCAGTGAGTCATTGATTCAGGATCTCGGTGTGTCTGTGAGTCATTGATTAAGGATCTCCGTGTATCAGTGAGTCATTGATTCAGGATCTCCGTGTACCAGTGAGTCATTGATCCAGGATCTCCGTGTGTAAGTGAGTCATTGATTCAGGATCTCCGTGTGTCAGTGAGTCATTGATTCAGGATCTCCGTGTGTAAGTGAGTCATTGATTCAGGATCTCCGTGTGTCAGTGAGTCATTGATTGAGGATCTATGTGTGTCAGTGAGTCATTGATTCAGGATCTCCGTGTGTCAGTGAGTCATTGATTCAGGATCTCTGTGTATCAGTACGTCATTGGTTCTGGATCTCCCTGTGTCAGTGAGTCATTGATTCAGGATCTCCGTGTGTCAGTGAGTCATTAATTCAGGATCTCTGTGTATCAGTGAGTCATTGATTCAGGATCTCCGTGTGTCAGTGAGTCATTGATTCAGGATCTCTGTGTATCAGTGAGTCATTGGTTAAGGATCTCCGTGTGTCATTGAGTCATTGATTCAGGATCTCTGTGTATCAGTGAGTCATTGGTTCAGGATCTCCGTGTGTCATTGTCATTGATTCAGGATCTCTATGTATCAGTGAGTCATTGATTCAGGATCTCCGTGTGTCAGTCATTGATTCAGGATCTCCGTGTGTCAGTGAGTCATTGATTCAGGATCTCCGTGGATCTCCGTGTGTCAATGAGTCATTGATCCAGGATCTCCGTCTGTCAGTCATTGATTCAGGATCTCCGTGTGTCAGTGAGTCATTGATTCAGGATCTCCGTGTGTCAGTCAGTCATTTATTCAGGATCTCCGTGTGGCTGTGAGTCATTGACATAGGATCTCCGTGCATCAGTGAGTCATTGATTCAGGATCTCCGTGTGTCAGTGAGTCATTGGTTCAGGATCTTCGTGTGTCAGAGTCATTGATTCAGGATCTCCGTGTGTCAGTGAGTCATTGATTCAGGATCTCCGTGTGTCAGTGAGTCTTTGATTCGGGATCTCCGTGTGTCTGTGAGTCATTGATATAGGATCTCCGTGCATCAGTGAGTCATTGATTCAGGATCTCCGTGTGTCAGTGAGTCATTGGTTCAGGATCTCCGTGCGTCACAGTCATTGATTCAGGATCTCCGTGTGTCAGTGAGTCATCGATTCAGGATCTCCGTGTGTCTGTGAGTTATTGATTCAGGATCTCCGTGTGTAAGTGAGTCATTGATTGAGGGTCTCCGTGTGTCTGTGAGTTATTGATTCAGGATCTCTGTTGGTCAGTCAGTCATTGATTCAGGATCTCCGTGTGTCAGTGAGTCATTGATTCAGGATCTCCGTGTGTAAGTGAGTCATTGATTCAGGATCTCCGTGTGTCAGTGAGTCATTGATTCAGGATCTCCGTGTGTCAGTGAGTCATTGATTCAGGATCTCCGTGTGTCAGTGAGTCATTGATTCAGGATCTCTGTGTATCAGTGAGTCATTGGTTCTGGGTCTCCCTGTGTCAGTGAGTCATTGATTCAGGATCTCCGTGTGTCAGTGAGTCATTAATTCAGGATCTCTGTGTATCAGTGAGTCATTGATTCAGGATCTCCGTGTGCCAGTGAGTCATTGATTCAGGATCTCTGTGTATCAGTGAGTCATTGGTTCAGGATCTCCGTGTGTCATTGAGTCATTGATTCAGAATCTCTGTGTATCAGTGAGTCATTGGTTCAGGATCTCCGTGTGTCATTGAGTCATTGATTCAGGATCTCTGTGTATCAGTGAGTCATTGATTCAGGATCTCCGTGTGTCAGTCATTGATTCAGGATCTTCGTGTGTCAGTGAGTCATTGATTCAGGATCTCCGTGGATCTCCGTGTGTCAATGAGTCAATGATCCAGGATCTCCGTGTGTCAGTCATTGATTCAGGATCTCCGTGTGTCAGTGAGTCATTGATTCAGGATCTCCGTGTGTCAGTCAGTCATTTATTCAGGATCTCCGTGTGGCTGTGAGTCATTGATATAGGATCTCCGTGCATCAGTGAGTCATTGATTCAGGATCTCCGTGTGTCAGTAAGTCATTGGTTTAGGATCTTCGTGTGTCAGAGTCATTGATTCAGGATCTCCATGTGTCAGTCATTGATTCAGGATCTCCCTGTGTCAGCGAGTCATTGATTCAGGATCTCCGTGTGTCAGTCAGTCATTGACTCAGGATTTCCGTGTGTCAGTGAGTCATTGATTCAGGATCTCCGTGTGTCAGTGAGTCATTGATTCAGGATCTCCGTGTGTCAGTGAGTCTTTGATTCGGGATCTCCGTGTGTCTGTGAGTCATTGATATAGGATCTCCGTGCATCAGTGAGTCATTGATTCAGGATCTCCGTGTGTCAGTGAGTCATTGGTTCAGGATCTCCGTGCGTCACAGTCATTGATTCAGGATCTCCGTGTGTCAGTGAGTCATCGATTCAGGATCTCCGTGTGTCTGTGAGTTATTGATTCAGGATCTCCGTGTGTAAGTGAGTCATTGATTGAGGGTCTCCGTGTGTCTGTGAGTTATTGATTCAGGATCTCTGTGTGTCAGTGAGTCATTGATTCAGGATCTCCGTGTGTCAGTGAGTCATTGATTCAGGATCTCCGTGTGTCTGTGAGTCATTGATTCAGGATCTCCGTGTGTCAGTGAGTCATTGATTCAGGATCTCCGTGTGTCAGTGACTCATAGATTCAGGATCTCCGTGTGTCAGTCATTGATTCAGGATCTCCGTGCATCAGTGAGTCATTGATTCAGGATCTCCGTGCATCAGTGAGTCATTGATTCAGGATCTCCGTGTGTCAGTCAGTCATTGATTCAGGATCTCTGTGTGTCAGTGAGTCATTGATTCAGGATCTGTGTGTGTCAGTCAGTCATTGATTCAGGATCTCCGTGTGTCTGTGAATCATTGATTAAGGATATCCGTGTATCAGTGAGTCATTGATTCAGGATCTCGGTGTGTCTGTGAGTCATTGATTAAGGATCTCCGTGTATCAGTGAGTCATTGATTCAGGATCTCCGTGTACCAGTGAGTCATTGATCCAGGATCTCCGTGTGTAAGTGAGTCATTGATTCAGGATCTCCGTGTGTCAGTGAGTCATTGATTCAGGATCTCCGTGTGTAAGTGAGTCATTGATTCAGGATCTCCGTGTGTCAGTGAGTCATTGATTCAGGATCTCCGTGTGTCAGTGAGTCATTGGTTGAGGATCTCTGTGTGTCAGTGAGTCATTGATTCAGGATCTCTGTGTATCAGTACGTCATTGGTTCTGGATCTCCCTGTGTCAGTGAGTCATTGATTCAGGATCTCCGTGTGTCAGTGAGTCATTAATTCAGGATCTCTGTGTATCAGTGAGTCATTGATTCAGGATCTCCGTGTGTCAGTGAGTCATTGATTCAGGATCTCTGTGTATCAGTGAGTCATTGGTTAAGGATCTCCGTGTGTCATTGAGTCATTGATTCAGGATCTCTGTGTATCAGTGAGTCATTGATTCAGGATCTCCGTGTGTCAGTCATTGATTCAGGATCTCCGTGTGTCAGTGAGTCATTGATTCAGGATCTCCGTGGATCTCCGTGTGTCAATGAGTCATTGATCCAGGATCTCCGTCTGTCAGTCATTGATTCAGGATCTCCGTGTGTCAGTGAGTCATTGATTCAGGATCTCCGTGTGTCAGTCAGTCATTTATTCAGGATCTCCGTGTGGCTGTGAGTCATTGACATAGGATCTCCGTGCATCAGTGAGTCATTGATTCAGGATCTCCGTGTGTCAGTGAGTCATTGGTTCAGGACCTTCGTGTGTCAGAGTCATTGATTCAGGATCTCCGTGTGTCAGTGAGTCATTGATTCAGGATCTCCGTGTGTCAGTGAGTCTTTGATTCGGGATCTCCGTGTGTCTGTGAGTCATTGATATAGGATCTCCCTGCATCAGTGAGTCATTGATTCAGGATCTCCGTGTGTCAGTGAGTCATTGGTTCAGGATCTCCGTGCGTCACAGTCATTGATTCAGGATCTCCGTGTGTCAGTGAGTCATCGATTCAGGATCTCCGTGTGTCTGTGAGTTATTGATTCAGGATCTCCGTGTGTAAGTGAGTCATTGATTGAGGCTCTCCGTGTGTCTGTGAGTTATTGATTCAGGATCTCTGTGGGTCAGTCAGTCATTGATTCAGGATCTCCGTGTGTCAGTGACTCATTGATTCAGGATCTCCGTGTGTCAGTCATTGATTCAGGATCTCCGTGCATCAGTGAGTCATTGATTCAGGATCTCCGTGCATCAGTGAGTCATTGATTCAGGATCTCCGTGTGTCAGTCAGTCATTGATTCAGGATCTCTGTGTGTCAGTGAGTCATTGATTCAGGATCTGTGTGTGTCAGTCAGTCATTGATTCAGGATCTCCGTGTGTCTGTGAATCATTGATTAAGGATCTCCGTGTATCAGTGAGTCATTGATTCAGGATCTCGGTGTGTCTGTGAGTCATTGATTAAGGATCTCCGTGTATCAGTGAGTCATTGATTCAGGATCTCCGTGTACCAGTGAGTCATTGATCCAGGATCTCCGTGTGTAAGTGAGTCATTGATTCAGGATCTCCGTGTGTCAGTGAGTCATTGATTCAGGATCTCCGTGTGTAAGTGAGTCATTGATTCAGGATCTCCGTGTGTCAGTGAGTCATTGATTGAGGATCTATGTGTGTCAGTGAGTCATTGATTCAGGATCTCCGTGTGTCAGTGAGTCATTGATTCAGGATCTCTGTGTATCAGTACGTCATTGGTTCTGGATCTCCCTGTGTCAGTGAGTCATTGATTCAGGATCTCCGTGTGTCAGTGAGTCATTAATTCAGGATCTCTGTGTATCAGTGAGTCATTGATTCAGGATCTCCGTGTGTCAGTGAGTCATTGATTCAGGATCTCTGTGTATCAGTGAGTCATTGGTTAAGGATCTCCGTGTGTCATTGAGTCATTGATTCAGGATCTCTGTGTATCAGTGAGTCATTGGTTCAGGATCTCCGTGTGTCATTGAGTCATTGATTCAGGATCTCTATGTATCAGTGAGTCATTGATTCAGGATCTCCGTGTGTCAGTCATTGATTCAGGATCTCCGTGTGTCAGTGAGTCATTGATTCAGGATCTCCGTGGATCTCCGTGTGTCAATGAGTCATTGATCCAGGATCTCCGTCTGTCAGTCATTGATTCAGGATCTCCGTGTGTCAGTGAGTCATTGATTCAGGATCTCCGTGTGTCAGTCAGTCATTTATTCAGGATCTCCGTGTGGCTGTGAGTCATTGACATAGGATCTCCGTGCATCAGTGAGTCATTGATTCAGGATCTCCGTGTGTCAGTGAGTCATTGGTTCAGGATCTTCGTGTGTCAGAGTCATTGATTCAGGATCTCCGTGTGTCAGTGAGTCATTGATTCAGGATCTCCGTGTGTCAGTGAGTCTTTGATTCGGGATCTCCGTGTGTCTGTGAGTCATTGATATAGGATCTCCGTGCATCAGTGAGTCATTGATTCAGGATCTCCGTGTGTCAGTGAGTCATTGGTTCAGGATCTCCGTGCGTCACAGTCATTGATTCAGGATCTCCGTGTGTCAGTGAGTCATCGATTCAGGATCTCCGTGTGTCTGTGAGTTATTGATTCAGGATCTCCGTGTGTAAGTGAGTCATTGATTGAGGGTCTCCGTGTGTCTGTGAGTTATTGATTCAGGATCTCTGTGTGTCAGTCAGTCATTGATTCAGGATCTCCGTGTGTCAGTGAGTCATTGATTCAGGATCTCCGTGTGTAAGTGAGTCATTGATTCAGGATCTCCGTGTGTCAGTGAGTCATTGATTCAGGATCTCCGTGTGTCAGTGAGTCATTGATTCAGGATCTCCGTGTGTCAGTGAGTCATTGATTCAGGATCTCTGTGTATCAGTGAGTCATTGGTTCTGGGTCTCCCTGTGTCAGTGAGTCATTGATTCAGGATCTCCGTGTGTCAGTGAGTCATTAATTCAGGATCTCTGTGTATCAGTGAGTCATTGATTCAGGATCTCCGTGTGCCAGTGAGTCATTGATTCAGGATCTCTGTGTATCAGTGAGTCATTGGTTCAGGATCTCCGTGTGTCATTGAGTCATTGATTCAGGATCTCCGTGCATCAGTGAGTCATTGATTCAGGATCTCCGTGCATCAGTGAGTCATTGATTCAGGATCTCCGTGTGTCAGTCAGTCATTGATTCAGGATCTCTGTGTGTCAGTGAGTCATTGATTCAGGATCTGTGTGTGTCAGTCAGTCATTGATTCAGGATCTCCGTGTGTCTGTGAATCATTGATTAAGGACCTCCGTGTATCAGTGAGTCATTGATTCAGGATCTCGGTGTGTCTGTGAGTCATTGATTAAGGATCTCCGTGTATCAGTGAGTCATTGATTCAGGATCTCCGTGTACCAGTGAGTCATTGATCCAGGATCTCCGTGTGTAAGTGAGTCATTGATTCAGGATCTCCGTGTGTCAGTGAGTCATTGATTCAGGATCTCCGTGTGTAAGTGAGTCATTGATTCAGGATCTCCGTGTGTCAGTGAGTCATTGATTGAGGATCTATGTGTGTCAGTGAGTCATTGATTCAGGATCTCCGTGTGTCAGTGAGTCATTGATTCAGGATCTCTGTGTATCAGTACGTCATTGGTTCTGGATCTCCCTGTGTCAGTGAGTCATTGATTCAGGATCTCCGTGTGTCAGTGAGTCATTAATTCAGGATCTCCGTGTATCAGTGAGTCATTGATTCAGGATCTCCGTGTGTCAGTGAGTCATTGATTCAGGATCTCTGTGTATCAGTGAGTCATTGGTTAAGGATCTCCGTGTGTCATTGAGTCATTGATTCAGGATCTCTGTGTATCAGTGAGTCATTGGTTCAGGATCTCCGTGTGTCATTGTCATTGATTCAGGATCTCTATGTATCAGTGAGTCATTGATTCAGGATCTCCGTGTGTCAGTCATTGATTCAGGATCTCCGTGTGTCAGTGAGTCATTGATTCAGGATCTCCGTGGATCTCCGTGTGTCAATGAGTCATTGATCCAGGATCTCCGTCTGTCAGTCATTGATTCAGGATCTCCGTGTGTCAGTGAGTCATTGATTCAGGATCTCCGTGTGTCAGTCAGTCATTTATTCAGGATCTCCGTGTGGCTGTGAGTCATTGACATAGGATCTCCGTGCATCAGTGAGTCATTGATTCAGGATCTCCGTGTGTCAGTGAGTCATTGGTTCAGGATCTTCGTGTGTCAGAGTCATTGATTCAGGATCTCCGTGTGTCAGTGAGTCATTGATTCAGGATCTCCGTGTGTCAGTGAGTCTTTGATTCGGGATCTCCGTGTGTCTGTGAGTCATTGATATAGGATCTCCGTGCATCAGTGAGTCATTGATTCAGGATCTCCGTGTGTCAGTGAGTCATTGGTTCAGGATCTCCGTGCGTCACAGTCATTGATTCAGGATCTCCGTGTGTCAGTGAGTCATCGATTCAGGATCTCCGTGTGTCTGTGAGTTATTGATTCAGGATCTCCGTGTGTAAGTGAGTCATTGATTGAGGGTCTCCGTGTGTCTGTGAGTTATTGATTCAGGATCTCTGTGTGTCAGTCAGTCATTGATTCAGGATCTCCGTGTGTCAGTGAGTCATTGATTCAGGATCTCCGTGTGTAAGTGAGTCATTGATTCAGGATCTCCGTGTGTCAGTGAGTCATTGATTCAGGATCTCCGTGTGTCAGTGAGTCATTGATTCAGGATCTCCGTGTGTCAGTGAGTCATTGATTCAGGATCTCTGTGTATCAGTGAGTCATTGGTTCTGGGTCTCCCTGTGTCAGTGAGTCATTGATTCAGGATCTCCGTGTGTCAGTGAGTCATTAATTCAGGATCTCTGTGTATCAGTGAGTCATTGATTCAGGATCTCCGTGTGCCAGTGAGTCATTGATTCAGGATCTCTGTGTATCAGTGAGTCATTGGTTCAGGATCTCCGTGTGTCATTGAGTCATTGATTCAGGATCTCCGTGCATCAGTGAGTCATTGATTCAGGATCTCCGTGCATCAGTGAGTCATTGATTCAGGATCTCCGTGTGTCAGTCAGTCATTGATTCAGGATCTCTGTGTGTCAGTGAGTCATTGATTCAGGATCTGTGTGTGTCAGTCAGTCATTGATTCAGGATCTCCGTGTGTCTGTGAATCATTGATTAAGGACCTCCGTGTATCAGTGAGTCATTGATTCAGGATCTCGGTGTGTCTGTGAGTCATTGATTAAGGATCTCCGTGTATCAGTGAGTCATTGATTCAGGATCTCCGTGTACCAGTGAGTCATTGATCCAGGATCTCCGTGTGTAAGTGAGTCATTGATTCAGGATCTCCGTGTGTCAGTGAGTCATTGATTCAGGATCTCCGTGTGTAAGTGAGTCATTGATTCAGGATCTCCGTGTGTCAGTGAGTCATTGATTGAGGATCTATGTGTGTCAGTGAGTCATTGATTCAGGATCTCCGTGTGTCAGTGAGTCATTGATTCAGGATCTCTGTGTATCAGTACGTCATTGGTTCTGGATCTCCCTGTGTCAGTGAGTCATTGATTCAGGATCTCCGTGTGTCAGTGAGTCATTAATTCAGGATCTCTGTGTATCAGTGAGTCATTGATTCAGGATCTCCGTGTGTCAGTGAGTCATTGATTCAGGATCTCTGTGTATCAGTGAGTCATTGGTTAAGGATCTCCGTGTGTCATTGAGTCATTGATTCAGGATCTCTGTGTATCAGTGAGTCATTGGTTCAGGATCTCCGTGTGTCATTGTCATTGATTCAGGATCTCTATGTATCAGTGAGTCATTGATTCAGGATCTCCGTGTGTCAGTCATTGATTCAGGATCTCCGTGTGTCAGTGAGTCATTGATTCAGGATCTCCGTGGATCTCCGTGTGTCAATGAGTCATTGATCCAGGATCTCCGTCTGTCAGTCATTGATTCAGGATCTCCGTGTGTCAGTGAGTCATTGATTCAGGATCTCCGTGTGTCAGTCAGTCATTTATTCAGGATCTCCGTGTGGCTGTGAGTCATTGACATAGGATCTCCGTGCATCAGTGAGTCATTGATTCAGGATCTCCGTGTGTCAGTGAGTCATTGGTTCAGGATCTTCGTGTGTCAGAGTCATTGATTCAGGATCTCCGTGTGTCAGTGAGTCATTGATTCAGGATCTCCGTGTGTCAGTGAGTCTTTGATTCGGGATCTCCGTGTGTCTGTGAGTCATTGATATAGGATCTCCGTGCATCAGTGAGTCATTGATTCAGGATCTCCGTGTGTCAGTGAGTCATTGGTTCAGGATCTCCGTGCGTCACAGTCATTGATTCAGGATCTCCGTGTGTCAGTGAGTCATCGATTCAGGATCTCCGTGTGTCTGTGAGTTATTGATTCAGGATCTCCGTGTGTAAGTGAGTCATTGATTGAGGGTCTCCGTGTGTCTGTGAGTTATTGATTCAGGATCTCTGTTGGTCAGTCAGTCATTGATTCAGGATCTCCGTGTGTCAGTGAGTCATTGATTCAGGATCTCCGTGTGTAAGTGAGTCATTGATTCAGGATCTCCGTGTGTCAGTGAGTCATTGATTCAGGATCTCCGTGTGTCAGTGAGTCATTGATTCAGGATCTCCGTGTGTCAGTGAGTCATTGATTCAGGATCTCTGTGTATCAGTGAGTCATTGGTTCTGGGTCTCCCTGTGTCAGTGAGTCATTGATTCAGGATCTCCGTGTGTCAGTGAGTCATTAATTCAGGATCTCTGTGTATCAGTGAGTCATTGATTCAGGATCTCCGTGTGCCAGTGAGTCATTGATTCAGGATCTCTGTGTATCAGTGAGTCATTGGTTCAGGATCTCCGTGTGTCATTGAGTCATTGATTCAGAATCTCTGTGTATCAGTGAGTCATTGGTTCAGGATCTCCGTGTGTCATTGAGTCATTGATTCAGGATCTCTGTGTATCAGTGAGTCATTGATTCAGGATCTCCGTGTGTCAGTCATTGATTCAGGATCTTCGTGTGTCAGTGAGTCATTGATTCAGGATCTCCGTGGATCTCCGTGTGTCAATGAGTCAATGATCCAGGATCTCCGTGTGTCAGTCATTGATTCAGGATCTCCGTGTGTCAGTGAGTCATTGATTCAGGATCTCCGTGTGTCAGTCAGTCATTTATTCAGGATCTCCGTGTGGCTGTGAGTCATTGATATAGGATCTCCGTGCATCAGTGAGTCATTGATTCAGGATCTCCGTGTGTCAGTAAGTCATTGGTTTAGGATCTTCGTGTGTCAGAGTCATTGATTCAGGATCTCCATGTGTCAGTCATTGATTCAGGATCTCCCTGTGTCAGCGAGTCATTGATTCAGGATCTCCGTGTGTCAGTCAGTCATTGACTCAGGATTTCCGTGTGTCAGTGAGTCATTGATTCAGGATCTCCGTGTGTCAGTGAGTCATTGATTCAGGATCTCCGTGTGTCAGTGAGTCTTTGATTCGGGATCTCCGTGTGTCTGTGAGTCATTGATATAGGATCTCCGTGCATCAGTGAGTCATTGATTCAGGATCTCCGTGTGTCAGTGAGTTATTGATTCAGGATCTCCGTGTGTAAGTGAGTCATTGATTGAGGGTCTCCGTGTGTCTGTGAGTTATTGATTCAGGATCTCTGTGTGTCAGTGAGTCATTGATTCAGGATCTCCGTGTGTCAGTGAGTCATTGATTCAGGATCTCCGTGTGTCTGTGAGTCATTGATTCAGGATCTCCGTGTGTCAGTGAGTCATTGATTCAGGATCTCCGTGTGTCAGTGACTCATAGATTCAGGATCTCCGTGTGTCAGTCATTGATTCAGGATCTCCGTGCATCAGTGAGTCATTGATTCAGGATCTCCGTGCATCAGTGAGTCATTGATTCAGGATCTCCGTGTGTCAGTCAGTCATTGATTCAGGATCTCTGTGTGTCAGTGAGTCATTGATTCAGGATCTGTGTGTGTCAGTCAGTCATTGATTCAGGATCTCCGTGTGTCTGTGAATCATTGATTAAGGATATCCGTGTATCAGTGAGTCATTGATTCAGGATCTCGGTGTGTCTGTGAGTCATTGATTAAGGATCTCCGTGTATCAGTGAGTCATTGATTCAGGATCTCCGTGTACCAGTGAGTCATTGATCCAGGATCTCCGTGTGTAAGTGAGTCATTGATTCAGGATCTCCGTGTGTCAGTGAGTCATTGATTCAGGATCTCCGTGTGTAAGTGAGTCATTGATTCAGGATCTCCGTGTGTCAGTGAGTCATTGATTCAGGATCTCCGTGTGTCAGTGAGTCATTGGTTGAGGATCTCTGTGTGTCAGTGAGTCATTGATTCAGGATCTCTGTGTATCAGTACGTCATTGGTTCTGGATCTCCCTGTGTCAGTGAGTCATTGATTCAGGATCTCCGTGTGTCAGTGAGTCATTAATTCAGGATCTCTGTGTATCAGTGAGTCATTGATTCAGGATCTCCGTGTGTCAGTGAGTCATTGATTCAGGATCTCTGTGTATCAGTGAGTCATTGGTTAAGGATCTCCGTGTGTCATTGAGTCATTGATTCAGGATCTCTGTGTATCAGTGAGTCATTGATTCAGGATCTCCGTGTGTCAGTCATTGATTCAGGATCTCCGTGTGTCAGTGAGTCATTGATTCAGGATCTCCGTGGATCTCCGTGTGTCAATGAGTCATTGATCCAGGATCTCCGTCTGTCAGTCATTGATTCAGGATCTCCGTGTGTCAGTGAGTCATTGATTCAGGATCTCCGTGTGTCAGTCAGTCATTTATTCAGGATCTCCGTGTGGCTGTGAGTCATTGACATAGGATCTCCGTGCATCAGTGAGTCATTGATTCAGGATCTCCGTGTGTCAGTGAGTCATTGGTTCAGGACCTTCGTGTGTCAGAGTCATTGATTCAGGATCTCCGTGTGTCAGTGAGTCATTGATTCAGGATCTCCGTGTGTCAGTGAGTCTTTGATTCGGGATCTCCGTGTGTCTGTGAGTCATTGATATAGGATCTCCCTGCATCAGTGAGTCATTGATTCAGGATCTCCGTGTGTCAGTGAGTCATTGGTTCAGGATCTCCGTGCGTCACAGTCATTGATTCAGGATCTCCGTGTGTCAGTGAGTCATCGATTCAGGATCTCCGTGTGTCTGTGAGTTATTGATTCAGGATCTCCGTGTGTAAGTGAGTCATTGATTGAGGCTCTCCGTGTGTCTGTGAGTTATTGATTCAGGATCTCTGTGGGTCAGTCAGTCATTGATTCAGGATCTCCGTGTGTCAGTGACTCATTGATTCAGGATCTCCGTGTGTCAGTCATTGATTCAGGATCTCCGTGCATCAGTGAGTCATTGATTCAGGATCTCCGTGCATCAGTGAGTCATTGATTCAGGATCTCCGTGGGTCAGTCAGTCATTGATTCAGGATCTCTGTGTGTCAGTGAGTCATTGATTCAGGATCTGTGTGTGTCAGTCAGTCATTGATTCAGGATCTCCGTGTGTCTGTGAATCATTGATTAAGGATCTCCGTGTATCAGTGAGTCATTGATTCAGGATCTCGGTGTGTCTGTGAGTCATTGATTAAGGATCTCCGTGTATCAGTGAGTCATTGATTCAGGATCTCCGTGTACCAGTGAGTCATTGATCCAGGATCTCCGTGTGTAAGTGAGTCATTGATTCAGGATCTCCGTGTGTCAGTGAGTCATTGATTCAGGATCTCCGTGTGTAAGTGAGTCATTGATTCAGGATCTCCGTGTGTCAGTGAGTCATTGATTGAGGATCTATGTGTGTCAGTGAGTCATTGATTGAGGATCTCCGTGTGTCAGTGAGTCATTGATTCAGGATCTCTGTGTATCAGTACGTCATTGGTTCTGGATCTCCCTGTGTCAGTGAGTCATTGATTCAGGATCTCCGTGTGTCAGTGAGTCATTAATTCAGGATCTCTGTGTATCAGTGAGTCATTGATTCAGGATCTCCGTGTGTCAGTGAGTCATTGATTCAGGATCTCTGTGTATCAGTGAGTCATTGGTTAAGGATCTCCGTGTGTCATTGAGTCATTGATTCAGGATCTCTGTGTATCAGTGAGTCATTGGTTCAGGATCTCCGTGTGTCATTGAGTCATTGATTCAGGATCTCTATGTATCAGTGAGTCATTGATTCAGGATCTCCGTGTGTCAGTCATTGATTCAGGATCTCCGTGTGTCAGTGAGTCATTGATTCAGGATCTCCGTGGATCTCCGTGTGTCAATGAGTCATTGATCCAGGATCTCCGTCTGTCAGTCATTGATTCAGGATCTCCGTGTGTCAGTGAGTCATTGATTCAGGATCTCCGTGTGTCAGTCAATCATTTATTCAGGATCTCCGTGTGGCTGTGAGTCATTGACATAGGATCTCCGTGCATCAGTGAGTCATTGATTCAGGATCTCCGTGTGTCAGTGAGTCATTGGTTCATGATCTTCGTGTGTCAGAGTCATTGATTCAGGATCTCCGTGTGTCAGTGAGTCATTGATTCAGGATCTCCGTGTGTCAGTGAGTCTTTGATTCGGGATCTCCGTGTGTCTGTGAGTCATTGATATAGGATCTCCGTGCATCAGTGAGTCATTGATTCAGGATCTCCGTGTGTCAGTGAGTCATTGGTTCAGGATCTCCGTGCGTCACAGTCATTGATTCAGGATCTCCGTGTGTCAGTGAGTCATCGATTCAGGATCTCCGTGTGTCTGTGAGTTATTGATTCAGGATCTCCGTGTGTAAGTGAGTCATTGATTGAGGGTCTCCGTGTGTCTGTGAGTTATTGATTCAGGATCTCTGTGTGTCAGTCAGTCATTGATTCAGGATCTCCGTGTGTCAGTGAGTCATTGATTCAGGATCTCCGTGTGTCAGTCATTGATTCAGGATCTCCGCGCATCAGTGAGTCATTGATTCAGGATCTCCGTGCATCAGTGAGTCATTGATTCAGGATCTCCGTGTGTCAGTCAGTCATTGATTCAGGATCTCTGTGTGTCAGTCAGTCATTGATTCAGGATCTCCGTGTGTCTGTGAGTAATTGATTAAGGATCTCCGTGTATCAGTGAGTCATTGATTCAGGATCTCGGTGTGTCTGTGAGTCATTGATTAAGGATCTCCGTGTATCAGTGAGTCATTGATTCAGGATCTCCGTGTACCAGTGAGTCATTGATCCAGGATCTCCGTGTGTAAGTGAGTCATTGATTCAGGATCTCCGTGTGTCAGTGAGTCATTGATTCAGGATCTCCGTGTGTAAGTGAGTCATTGATTCAGGATCTCCGTGTGTCAGTGAGTCATTGATTCAGGATCTCCGTGTGTCAGTGAGTCATTGATTGAGGATCTCCGTGTGTCAGTGAGTCACTGATTCAGGATCTCTGTGTATCAGTACGTCATTGGTTCTGGATCTCCCTGTGTCAGTGAGTCATTGATTCAGGATCTCCGTGTGTCAGTGAATCATTAATTCAGGATCTCTGTGTATCAGTGAGTCATTGATTCAGGATCTCCGTGTGTCAGTGAGTCATTGATTCAGGATTTCTGTGTATCAGTGAGTCATTGGTTAAGGATCTCCGTGTGTCATTGAGTCATTGATTCAGGATCTCTGTGTATCAGTGAGTCATTGGTTCAGGATCTCCGTGTGTCATTGAGTCATTGATTCAGGATCTCTATGTATCAGTGAGTCATTGATTCAGGATCTCCGTGTGTCAGTCATTAATTCAGGATCTCTGTGTATCAGTGAGTCATTGATTCAGGATCTCCGTGTGTCAGTGAGTCATTGATTCAGGATTTCTGTGTATCAGTGAGTCATTGGTTAAGGATCTCCGTGTGTCATTGAGTCATTGATTCAGGATCTCTGTGTATCAGTGAGTCATTGGTTCAGGATCTCCGTGTGTCATTGAGTCATTGATTCAGGATCTCTATGTATCAGTGAGTCATTGATTCAGGATCTCCGAGTGTCAGTCAGTCATTTATTCAGGATCTCCGTGTGGCTGTAAGTCATTGACATAGGATCTCCGTGCATCAGTGAGTCATTGGTTCAGGATCTCCGTGTGTCAGTGAGTCATTGGTTCAGGATCTTCGTGTGTCAGTGAGTCATCGATTCAGGATCTCCGAATGTCTGTGAGTTATTGATTCAGGATCTCCGTGTGTCAGTCAGTCATTTATTCGGGATCTCCGTGTGTCTGTGAGTCATTGCTATAGGATCTCCGTGCATCAGTGAGTCATTGATTCAGGATCTCCGTGTGTCAGTGAGTCATTGGTTCAGGATCTCCGTGCGTCACAGTCATTGATTCAGGATCTCCGTGTGTCAGTGAGTCATCGATTCAGGATCTCCGTGTGTCTGTGAGTTATTGATTCAGGATCTCCGTGTGTAAGTGAGTCATTGATTGAGGGTCTCCGTGTGTCTGTGAGTCATTGATATAGGATCTCCGTGCATCAGTGAGTCATTGATTCAGGATCTCGGTGTGTCTGTGAGTCATTGATTAAGGACCTCCGTGTATCAGTCAGTCATTGATTCAGGATCTCCGTGTGTCAGTGAGTCATTAATTCAGGATCTCTGTGTATCAGTGAGTCATTGATTCAGGATCTCCGTGTGTCAGTGAGTCATTGATTCAGGATCTCTGTGTATCAGTGAGTCATTGGTTAAGGATCTCCGTGTGTCATTGAGTCATTGATTCAGGATCTCTGTGTATCAGTGAGTCATTGGTTCAGGATCTCCGTGTGTCATTGAGTCATTGATTCAGGATCTCTATGTATCAGTGAGTCATTGATTCAGGATCTCCGTGTGTCAGTCATTGATTCAGGATCTCCGTGTGTCAGTGAGTCATTGATTCAGGATCTCCGTGGATCTCCGTGTGTCAATGAGTCATTGATCCAGGATCTCCGTCTGTCAGTCATTGATTCAGGATCTCCGTGTGTCAGTGAGTCATTGATTCAGGATCTCCGTGTGTCAGTCAGTCATTTATTCAGGATCTCCGTGTGGCTGTGAGTCATTGACATAGGATCTCCGTGCATCAGTGAGTCATTGATTCAGGATCTCCGTGTGTCAGTGAGTCATTGGTTCATGATCTTCGTGTGTCAGAGTCATTGATTCAGGATCTCCGTGTGTCAGTGAGTCATTGATTCAGGATCTCCGTGTGTCAGTGAGTCTTTGATTCGGGATCTCCGTGTGTCTGTGAGTCATTGATATAGGATCTCCCTGCATCAGTGAGTCATTGATTCAGGATCTCCGTGTGTCAGTGAGTCATTGGTTCAGGATCTCCGTGCGTCACAGTCATTGATTCAGGATCTCCGTGTGTCAGTGAGTCATCGATTCAGGATCTCCGTGTGTCTGTGAGTTATTGATTCAGGATCTCCGTGTGTAAGTGAGTCATTGATTGAGGGTCTCCGTGTGTCTGTGAGTTATTGATTCAGGATCTCTGTGTGTCAGTCAGTCATTGATTCAGGATCTCCGTGTGTCAGTGAGTCATTGATTCAGGATCTCCGTGTGTCAGTCATTGATTCAGGATCTCCGCGCATCAGTGAGTCATTGATTCAGGATCTCCGTGCATCAGTGAGTCATTGATTCAGGATCTCCGTGTGTCAGTCAGTCATTGATTCAGGATCTCTGTGTGTCAGTCAGTCATTGATTCAGGATCTCCGTGTGTCTGTGAGTCATTGATTAAGGATCTCCGTGTATCAGTGAGTCATTGATTCAGGATCTCGGTGTGTCTGTGAGTCATTGATTAAGGATCTCCGTGTATCAGTGAGTCATTGATTCAGGATCTCCGTGTACCAGTGAGTCATTGATCCAGGATCTCCGTGTGTAAGTGAGTCATTGATTCAGGATCTCCGTGTGTCAGTGAGTCATTGATTCAGGATCTCCGTGTGTAAGTGAGTCATTGATTCAGGATCTCCGTGTGTCAGTGAGTCATTGATTCAGGATCTCCGTGTGTCAGTGAGTCATTGATTGAGGATCTCCGTGTGTCAGTGAGTCATTGATTCAGGATCTCTGTGTATCAGTACGTCATTGGTTCTGGATCTCCCTGTGTCAGTGAGTCATTGATTCAGGATCTCCGTGTGTCAGTGAATCATTAATTCAGGATCTCTGTGTATCAGTGAGTCATTGATTCAGGATCTCCGTGTGTCAGTGAGTCATTGATTCAGGATTTCTGTGTATCAGTGAGTCATTGGTTAAGGATCTCCGTGTGTCATTGAGTCATTGATTCAGGATCTCTGTGTATCAGTGAGTCATTGGTTCAGGATCTCCGTGTGTCATTGAGTCATTGATTCAGGATCTCTATGTATCAGTGAGTCATTGATTCAGGATCTCCGTGTGTCAGTCATTAATTCAGGATCTCTGTGTATCAGTGAGTCATTGATTCAGGATCTCCGTGTGTCAGTGAGTCATTGATTCAGGATTTCTGTGTATCAGTGAGTCATTGGTTAAGGATCTCCGTGTGTCATTGAGTCATTGATTCAGGATCTCTGTGTATCAGTGAGTCATTGATTCAGGATCTCCGTGTGTCAGTGAGTCATTGATTCAGGATTTCTGTGTATCAGTGAGTCATTGGTTAAGGATCTCCGTGTGTCATTGAGTCATTGATTCAGGATCTCTGTGTATCAGTGAGTCATTGGTTCAGGATCTCCGTGTGTCATTGAGTCATTGATTCAGGATCTCTATGTATCAGTGAGTCATTGATTCAGGATCTCCGAGTGTCAGTCAGTCATTTATTCAGGATCTCCGTGTGGCTGTAAGTCATTGACATAGGATCTCCGTGCATCAGTGAGTCATTGGTTCAGGATCTCCGTGTGTCAGTGAGTCATTGGTTCAGGATCTTCGTGTGTCAGTGAGTCATCGATTCAGGATCTCCGAATGTCTGTGAGTTATTGATTCAGGATCTCCGTGTGTCAGTCAGTCATTTATTCGGGATCTCCGTGTGTCTGTGAGTCATTGCTATAGGATCTCCGTGCATCAGTGAGTCATTGATTCAGGATCTCCGTGTGTCAGTGAGTCATTGGTTCAGGATCTCCGTGCGTCACAGTCATTGATTCAGGATCTCCGTGTGTCAGTGAGTCATCGATTCAGGATCTCCGTGTGTCTGTGAGTTATTGATTCAGGATCTCCGTGTGTAAGTGAGTCATTGATTGAGGGTCTCCGTGTGTCTGTGAGTCATTGATATAGGATCTCCGTGCATCAGTGAGTCATTGATTCAGGATCTCGGTGTGTCTGTGAGTCATTGATTAAGGACCTCCGTGTATCAGTCAGTCATTGATTCAGGATCTCCGTGTGTCAGTGAGTCATTAATTCAGGATCTCTGTGTATCAGTGAGTCATTGATTCAGGATCTCCGTGTGTCAGTGAGTCATTGATTCAGGATCTCTGTGTATCAGTGAGTCATTGGTTAAGGATCTCCGTGTGTCATTGAGTCATTGATTCAGGATCTCTGTGTATCAGTGAGTCATTGGTTCAGGATCTCCGTGTGTCATTGAGTCATTGATTCAGGATCTCTATGTATCAGTGAGTCATTGATTCAGGATCTCCGTGTGTCAGTCATTGATTCAGGATCTCCGTGTGTCAGTGAGTCATTGATTCAGGATCTCCGTGGATCTCCGTGTGTCAATGAGTCATTGATCCAGGATCTCCGTCTGTCAGTCATTGATTCAGGATCTCCGTGTGTCAGTGAGTCATTGATTCAGGATCTCCGTGTGTCAGTCAGTCATTTATTCAGGATCTCCGTGTGGCTGTGAGTCATTGACATAGGATCTCCGTGCATCAGTGAGTCATTGATTCAGGATCTCCGTGTGTCAGTGAGTCATTGGTTCATGATCTTCGTGTGTCAGAGTCATTGATTCAGGATCTCCGTGTGTCAGTGAGTCATTGATTCAGGATCTCCGTGTGTCAGTGAGTCTTTGATTCGGGATCTCCGTGTGTCTGTGAGTCATTGATATAGGATCTCCCTGCATCAGTGAGTCATTGATTCAGGATCTCCGTGTGTCAGTGAGTCATTGGTTCAGGATCTCCGTGCGTCACAGTCATTGATTCAGGATCTCCGTGTGTCAGTGAGTCATCGATTCAGGATCTCCGTGTGTCTGTGAGTTATTGATTCAGGATCTCCGTGTGTAAGTGAGTCATTGATTGAGGGTCTCCGTGTGTCTGTGAGTTATTGATTCAGGATCTCTGTGTGTCAGTCAGTCATTGATTCAGGATCTCCGTGTGTCAGTGAGTCATTGATTCAGGATCTCCGTGTGTCAGTCATTGATTCAGGATCTCCGCGCATCAGTGAGTCATTGATTCAGGATCTCCGTGCATCAGTGAGTCATTGATTCAGGATCTCCGTGTGTCAGTCAGTCATTGATTCAGGATCTCTGTGTGTCAGTCAGTCATTGATTCAGGATCTCCGTGTGTCTGTGAGTCATTGATTAAGGATCTCCGTGTATCAGTGAGTCATTGATTCAGGATCTCGGTGTGTCTGTGAGTCATTGATTAAGGATCTCCGTGTATCAGTGAGTCATTGATTCAGGATCTCCGTGTACCAGTGAGTCATTGATCCAGGATCTCCGTGTGTAAGTGAGTCATTGATTCAGGATCTCCGTGTGTCAGTGAGTCATTGATTCAGGATCTCCGTGTGTAAGTGAGTCATTGATTCAGGATCTCCGTGTGTCAGTGAGTCATTGATTCAGGATCTCCGTGTGTCAGTGAGTCATTGATTGAGGATCTCCGTGTGTCAGTGAGTCATTGATTCAGGATCTCTGTGTATCAGTACGTCATTGGTTCTGGATCTCCCTGTGTCAGTGAGTCATTGATTCAGGATCTCCGTGTGTCAGTGAATCATTAATTCAGGATCTCTGTGTATCAGTGAGTCATTGATTCAGGATCTCCGTGTGTCAGTGAGTCATTGATTCAGGATTTCTGTGTATCAGTGAGTCATTGGTTAAGGATCTCCGTGTGTCATTGAGTCATTGATTCAGGATCTCTGTGTATCAGTGAGTCATTGGTTCAGGATCTCCGTGTGTCATTGAGTCATTGATTCAGGATCTCTATGTATCAGTGAGTCATTGATTCAGGATCTCCGTGTGTCAGTCATTAATTCAGGATCTCTGTGTATCAGTGAGTCATTGATTCAGGATCTCCGTGTGTCAGTGAGTCATTGATTCAGGACTTCTGTGTATCAGTGAGTCATTGGTTAAGGATCTCCGTGTGTCATTGAGTCATTGATTCAGGATCTCTGTGTATCAGTGAGTCATTGGTTCAGGATCTCCGTGTGTCATTGAGTCATTGATTCAGGATCTCTATGTATCAGTGAGTCATTGATTCAGGATCTCCGAGTGTCAGTCAGTCATTTATTCAGGATCTCCGTGTGGCTGTGAGTCATTGACATAGGATCTCCGTGCATCAGTGAGTCATTGGTTCAGGATCTCCGTGTGTCAGTGAGTCATTGGTTCAGGATCTTCGTGTGTCAGTGAGTCATCGATTCAGGATCTCCGAATGTCTGTGAGTTATTGATTCAGGATCTCCGTGTGTCAGTCAGTCATTTATTCGGGATCTCCGTGTGTCTGTGAGTCATTGCTATAGGATCTCCGTGCATCAGTGAGTCATTGATTCAGGACCTCCGTGTGTCAGTGAGTCATTGGTTCAGGATCTCCGTGCGTCACAGTCATTGATTCAGGATCTCCGTGTGTCTGTGAGTCATCGATTCAGGATCTCCGTGTGTCTGTGAGTTATTGATTCAGGATCTCCGTGTGTAAGTGAGTCATTGATTGAGGGTCTCCGTGTGTCTGTGAGTCATTGATATAGGATCTCCGTGCATCAGTGAGTCATTGATTCAGGATCTCGGTGTGTCTGTGAGTCATTGATTAAGGACCTCCGTGTATCAGTCAGTCATTGATTCAGGATCTCCGTGTGTCTGTGAGTCATTGATTAAGGATCTCCGTGTATCAGTGAGTCATTGATTCAGGATCTCCGTGTACCAGTGAGTCATTGATCCAGGATCTCCGTGTGTAAGTGAGTCATTGATTCAGGATCTGTGTGTGTCAGTCAGTCATTGATTCAGGATCTCCGTGTGTCTGTGAGTCATTGATTCAGGATCTGTGTGTGTCAGTCAGTCATTGATTCAGGATCTCCGTGTGTCTGTGAGTCATTGATTCAGGATCTCCGTGTGTCAGTGAGTCATTGATCCAGGATCTCCGTGTGTCAGTCAGTCATTGATTCAGGATCTCTGTGTGTCAGTGAGTCATTGATTCAGGATCTCCGTGTGTCTGTGAGTCATTGATTAAGGATCTCCGTGTATCAGTGAGTCATTGATTCAGGATCTCGGTGTGTCTGTGAGTCATTGATTAAGGATCTCCGTGTATCAGTGAGTCATTGATTCAGGATCTCCGTGTACCAGTGAGTCATTGATCCAGGATCTCCGTGTGTAAGTGAGTCATTGATTCAGGATCTGTGTGTGTCAGTCAGTCATTGATTCAGGATCTCCGTGTGTCTGTGAGTCATTGATTCAGGATCTGTGTGTGTCAGTCAGTCATTGATTCAGGATCTCCGTGTATCAGTGAGTCATTGATTCAGGATCTGTGTGTGTCTGTGAGTCATTGATTAAGGATCTCCGTGTATCAGTGAGTCATTGATTCAGGATCTCCGTGTGTCTGTGAGTCATTGATTAAGGATCTCCGTTGGTCAGTGAGTCATTGATTCAGGATCTCCGTGTACCAGTGAGTCATTGATCCAGGATCTCCGTGTGTAAGTGAGTCATTGATTCAGGATCTGTGTGTGTCAGTCAGTCATTGATTCAGGATCTGTGTGTGTCAGTCAGTCATTGATTCAGGATCTCCGTGCGTCAGTGAGTCATTGATTCAGGATCTCCGTGTATCAGTGAGTCATTGATTCAGGATCTCCGTGTGTCTGTGAGTCATTGATTCAGGATCTGTGTGTGTCTGTGAGTCATTGATTCAGGATCTCCGTGTATCAGTGAGTCATTGATCCAGGATCTCCGTGTGTCTGTGAGTCATTGATTCAAGATCTGTGTGTGTCTGTGAGTCATTGATTCAGGATCTCCGTGTGTCTGTGAGTCATTGATTCAGGATCTGTGTGTGTCAGTCAGTCATTGATTCAGGATCTCCGTGTATCAGTGAGTCATTGATTCAGGATCTGTGTGTGTCTGTGAGTCATTGATTAAGGATCTCCGTGTATCAGTGAGTCATTGATTCAGGATCTCCGTGTGTCTGTGAGTCATTGATTAAGGATCTCCGTGTGTCAGTGAGTCATTGGTTCAGGATCTCCGTGTGTCATTGAGTCATTGATTCAGGATCTCTATGTATCAGTGAGTCATTGATTCAGGATCTCCGTGTGTCAGTCATTGATTCAGGATCTCCGTGTGTCAGTGAGTCATTGATTCAGGATCTCCGTGGATCTCCGTGTGTCAATGAGTCATTGATCCAGGATCTCCGTCTGTCAGTCATTGATTCAGGATCTCCGTGTGTCAGTGAGTCATTGATTCAGGATCTCCGTGTGTCAGTCAGTCATTTATTCAGGATCTCCGTGTGGCTGTGAGTCATTGACATAGTATCTCCGTGCATCAGTGAGTCATTGATTCAGGATCTCCGTGTGTCAGTGAGTCATTGGTTCAGGATCTTCGTGTGTCAGAGTCATTGATTCAGGATCTCCGTGTGTCAGTGAGTCATTGATTCAGGATCTCCGTGTGTCAGTGAGTCTTTGATTCGGGATCTCCGTGTGTCTGTGAGTCATTGATATAGGATCTCCGTGCATCAGTGAGTCATTGATTCAGGATCTCCGTGTGTCAGTGAGTCATTGGTTCAGGATCTCCGTGCGTCACAGTCATTGATTCAGGATCTCCGTGTGTCAGTGAGTCATCGATTCAGGATCTCCGTGTGTCTGTGAGTTATTGATTCAGGATCTCCGTGTGTAAGTGAGTCATTGATTGAGGGTCTCCGTGTGTCTGTGAGTTATTGATTCAGGATCTCTGTGTGTCAGTCAGTCATTGATTCAGGATCTCCGTGTGTCAGTGAGTCATTGATTCAGGATCTCCGTGTGTCAGTCATTGATTCAGGATCTCCGCGCATCAGTGAGTCATTGATTCAGGATCTCCGTGCATCAGTGAGCCATTGATTCAGGATCTCCGTGTGTCAGTCAGTCATTGATTCAGGATCTCTGTGTGTCAGTCAGTCATTGATTCAGGATCTCCGTGTGTCTGTGAGTCATTGATTAAGGATCTCCGTGTATCAGTGAGTCATTGATTCAGGATCTCGGTGTGTCTGTGAGTCATTGATTAAGGATCTCCGTGTATCAGTGAGTCATTGAGTCAGGATCTCCGTGTACCAGTGAGTCATTGATCCAGGATCTCCGTGTGTAAGTGAGTCATTGATTCAGGATCTCCGTGTGTCAGTGAGTCATTGATTCAGGATCTCCGTGTGTAAGTGAGTCATTGATTCAGGATCTCCGTGTGTCAGTGAGTCATTGATTCAGGATCTCCGTGTGTCAGTGAGTCATTGATTGAGGATCTCCGTGTGTCAGTGAGTCATTGATTCAGGATCTCTGTGTATCAGTACGTCATTGGTTCTGGATCTCCCTGTGTCAGTGAGTCATTGATTCAGGATCTCCGTGTGTCAGTGAATCATTAATTCAGGATCTCTGTGTATCAGTGAGTCATTGATTCAGGATCTCCGTGTGTCAGTGAGTCATTGATTCAGGATTTCTGTGTATCAGTGAGTCATTGGTTAAGGATCTCCGTGTGTCATTGAGTCATTGATTCAGGATCTCTGTGTATCAGTGAGTCATTGGTTCAGGATCTCCGTGTGTCATTGAGTCATTGATTCAGGATCTCTATGTATCAGTGAGTCATTGATTCAGGATCTCCGTGTGTCAGTCATTGATTCAGGATCTCCGTGTGTCAGTGAGTCATTGATTCAGGATCTCCGTGGATCTCCGTGTGTCAATGAGTCATTGATCCAGGATCTCCGTCTGTCAGTCATTGATTCAGGATCTCCGTGTGTCAGTGAGTCATTGATTCAGGATCTCCGAGTGTCAGTCAGTCATTTATTCAGGATCTCCGTGTGGCTGTGAGTCATTGACATAGGATCTCCGTCCATCAGTGAGTCATTGGTTCAGGATCTCCGTGTGTCAGTGAGTCATTGGTTCAGGATCTTCGTGTGTCAGTGAGTCATCGATTCAGGATCTCCGAATGTCTGTGAGTTATTGATTCAGGATCTCCGTGTGTCAGTCAGTCATTTATTCGGGATCTCCGTGTGTCTGTGAGTCATTGATATAGGATCTCCGTGCATCAGTGAGTCATTGATTCAGGATCTCCGTGTGTCAGTGAGTCATTGGTTCAGGATCTCCGTGCGTCACAGTCATTGATTCAGGATCTCCGTGTGTCAGTGAGTCATCGATTCAGGATCTCCGTGTGTCTGTGAGTTATTGATTCAGGATCTCCGGGTGTAAGTGAGTCATTGATTGAGGGTCTCCGTGTGTCTGTGAGTTATTGATATAGAATCTCCGTGCATCAGTGAGTCATTGATTCAGGATCTGCGTGTGTCAGTGAGTCATTGATATAGAATCTCCGTGCATCAGTGAGTCATTGATTCAGGATCTGCGTGTGTCAGTGAGTCATTGGTCCAGGATCTCCGTGTGTCAGAGTCATTGATTCAGGATCTCCGTGTGTCAGTGAGTCATCGATTCAGGATCTCCGTGTGTCTGTGAGTTATTGATTCAGGATCTCCGTGTGTCTGTGAGTTATTGATTCAGGATCTCCGTGTGTCAGTGAGTCATTGATTCAGGATCTCCGTGTGTAAGTCATTGATTCAGGATCTCCGTGTGTCAGTGAGTCATTGATTCAGGATCTCCGTGTGTCAGTCAGTCTTTGATTCAGGATCTCTGTGTGTCAGTGAGTCATTGATTCAGGATCTCTGTGTGTCAGTCAGTCATTGATTCAGGATCTCCGTGTGTCTGTGAGTCATTGATATAGGATCTCCGTGCATCAGTGAGTCATTGATTCAGGATCTCCGTGTGTCAGTGAGTCATTGGTTCAGGATCTTCGTGTGTCAGAGTCATTGATTCAGGATCTCCGTGTGTCAGTGAGTCATTGATTCAGGATCTCCGTGTGTCAGTGAGTCTTTGATTCGGGATCTCCGTGTGTCTGTGAGTCATTGATATAGGATCTCCGTGCATCAGTGAGTCATTGATTCAGGATCTCCGTGTGTCAGTGAGTCATTGGTTCAGGATCTCCGTGCGTCACAGTCATTGATTCAGGATCTCCGTGTGTCAGTGAGTCATCGATTCAGGATCTCCGTGTGTCTGTGAGTTATTGATTCAGGATCTCCGTGTGTAAGTGAGTCATTGATTGAGGGTCTCCGTGTGTCTGTGAGTTATTGATTCAGGATCTCTGTGTGTCAGTCAGTCATTGATTCAGGATCTCCGTGTGTCAGTGAGTCATTGATTCAGGATCTCCGTGTGTCAGTCATTGATTCAGGATCTCCGCGCATCAGTGAGTCATTGATTCAGGATCTCCGTGCATCAGTGAGTCATTGATTCAGGATCTCCGTGTGTCAGTCAGTCATTGATTCAGGATCTCTGTGTGTCAGTCAGTCATTGATTCAGGATCTCCGTGTGTCTGTGAGTCATTGATTAAGGATCTCCGTGTATCAGTGAGTCATTGATTCAGGATCTCGGTGTGTCTGTGAGTCATTGATTAAGGATCTCCGTGTATCAGTGAGTCATTGATTCAGGATCTCCGTGTACCAGTGAGTCATTGATCCAGGATCTCCGTGTGTAAGTGAGTCATTGATTCAGGATCTCCGTGTGTCAGTGAGTCATTGATTCAGGATCTCCGTGTGTAAGTGAGTCATTGATTCAGGATCTCCGTGTGTCAGTGAGTCATTGATTCAGGATCTCCGTGTGTCAGTGAGTCATTGATTGAGGATCTCCGTGTGTCAGTGAGTCATTGATTCAGGATCTCTGTGTATCAGTACGTCATTGGTTCTGGATCTCCCTGTGTCAGTGAGTCATTGATTCAGGATCTCCGTGTGTCAGTGAATCATTAATTCAGGATCTCTGTGTATCAGTGAGTCATTGATTCAGGATCTCCGTGTGTCAGTGAGTCATTGATTCAGGATTTCTGTGTATCAGTGAGTCATTGGTTAAGGATCTCCGTGTGTCATTGAGTCATTGATTCAGGATCTCTGTGTATCAGTGAGTCATTGGTTCAGGATCTCCGTGTGTCATTGAGTCATTGATTCAGGATCTCTATGTATCAGTGAGTCATTGATTCAGGATCTCCGTGTGTCAGTCATTGATTCAGGATCTCCGTGTGTCAGTGAGTCATTGATTCAGGATCTCCGTGGATCTCCGTGTGTCAATGAGTCATTGATCCAGGATCTCCGTCTGTCAGTCATTGATTCAGGATCTCCGTGTGTCAGTGAGTCATTGATTCAGGATCTCCGAGTGTCAGTCAGTCATTTATTCAGGATCTCCGTGTGGCTGTGAGTCATTGACATAGGATCTCCGTCCTTCAGTGAGTCATTGGTTCAGGATCTCCGTGTGTCAGTGAGTCATTGGTTCAGGATCTTCGTGTGTCAGTGAGTCATCGATTCAGGATCTCCGAATGTCTGTGAGTTATTGATTCAGGATCTCCGTGTGTCAGTCAGTCATTTATTCGGGATCTCCGTGTGTCTGTGAGTCATTGATATAGGATCTCCGTGCATCAGTGAGTCATTGATTCAGGATCTCCGTGTGTCAGTGAGTCATTGGTTCAGGATCTCCGTGCGTCACAGTCATTGATTCAGGATCTCCGTGTGTCAGTGAGTCATCGATTCAGGATCTCCGTGTGTCTGTGAGTTATTGATTCAGGATCTCCGGGTGTAAGTGAGTCATTGATTGAGGGTCTCCGTGTGTCTGTGAGTTATTGATATAGAATCTCCGTGCATCAGTGAGTCATTGATTCAGGATCTGCGTGTGTCAGTGAGTCATTGATATAGAATCTCCGTGCATCAGTGAGTCATTGATTCAGGATCTGCGTGTGTCAGTGAGTCATTGGTCCAGGATCTCCGTGTGTCAGAGTCATTGATTCAGGATCTCCGTGTGTCAGTGAGTCATCGATTCAGGATCTCCGTGTGTCTGTGAGTTATTGATTCAGGATCTCCGTGTGTCTGTGAGTTATTGATTCAGGATCTCCGTGTGTCAGTGAGTCATTGATTCAGGATCTCCGTGTGTAAGTCATTGATTCAGGATCTCCGTGTGTCAGTGAGTCATTGATTCAGGATCTCCGTGTGTCAGTCAGTCTTTGATTCAGGATCTCTGTGTGTCAGTGAGTCATTGATTCAGGATCTCTGTGTGTCAGTCAGTCATTGATTCAGGATCTCCGTGTGTCTGTGAGTCATTGATATAGGATCTCCGTGCATCAGTGAGTCATTGATTCAGGATCTCCGTGTGTCAGTGAGTCATTGGTTCAGGATCTTCGTGTGTCAGAGTCATTGATTCAGGATCTCCGTGTGTCAGTGAGTCATTGATTCAGGATCTCCGTGTGTCAGTGAGTCTTTGATTCGGGATCTCCGTGTGTCTGTGAGTCATTGATATAGGATCTCCGTGCATCAGTGAGTCATTGATTCAGGATCTCCGTGTGTCAGTGAGTCATTGGTTCAGGATCTCCGTGCGTCACAGTCATTGATTCAGGATCTCCGTGTGTCAGTGAGTCATCGATTCAGGATCTCCGTGTGTCTGTGAGTTATTGATTCAGGATCTCCGTGTGTAAGTGAGTCATTGATTGAGGGTCTCCGTGTGTCTGTGAGTTATTGATTCAGGATCTCTGTGTGTCAGTCAGTCATTGATTCAGGATCTCCGTGTGTCAGTGAGTCATTGATTCAGGATCTCCGTGTGTCAGTCATTGATTCAGGATCTCCGCGCATCAGTGAGTCATTGATTCAGGATCTCCGTGCATCAGTGAGTCATTGATTCAGGATCTCCGTGTGTCAGTCAGTCATTGATTCAGGATCTCTGTGTGTCAGTCAGTCATTGATTCAGGATCTCCGTGTGTCTGTGAGTCATTGATTAAGGATCTCCGTGTATCAGTGAGTCATTGATTCAGGATCTCGGTGTGTCTGTGAGTCATTGATTAAGGATCTCCGTGTATCAGTGAGTCATTGATTCAGGATCTCCGTGTACCAGTGAGTCATTGATCCAGGATCTCCGTGTGTAAGTGAGTCATTGATTCAGGATCTCCGTGTGTCAGTGAGTCATTGATTCAGGATCTCCGTGTGTAAGTGAGTCATTGATTCAGGATCTCCGTGTGTCAGTGAGTCATTGATTCAGGATCTCCGTGTGTCAGTGAGTCATTGATTGAGGATCTCCGTGTGTCAGTGAGTCATTGATTCAGGATCTCTGTGTATCAGTACGTCATTGGTTCTGGATCTCCCTGTGTCAGTGAGTCATTGATTCAGGATCTCCGTGTGTCAGTGAATCATTAATTCAGGATCTCTGTGTATCAGTGAGTCATTGATTCAGGATCTCCGTGTGTCAGTGAGTCATTGATTCAGGATTTCTGTGTATCAGTGAGTCATTGGTTAAGGATCTCCGTGTGTCATTGAGTCATTGATTCAGGATCTCTGTGTATCAGTGAGTCATTGGTTCAGGATCTCCGTGTGTCATTGAGTCATTGATTCAGGATCTCTATGTATCAGTGAGTCATTGATTCAGGATCTCCGTGTGTCAGTCATTGATTCAGGATCTCCGTGTGTCAGTGAGTCATTGATTCAGGATCTCCGTGGATCTCCGTGTGTCAATGAGTCATTGATCCAGGATCTCCGTCTGTCAGTCATTGATTCAGGATCTCCGTGTGTCAGTGAGTCATTGATTCAGGATCTCCGAGTGTCAGTCAGTCATTTATTCAGGATCTCCGTGTGGCTGTGAGTCATTGACATAGGATCTCCGTCCATCAGTGAGTCATTGGTTCAGGATCTCCGTGTGTCAGTGAGTCATTGGTTCAGGATCTTCGTGTGTCAGTGAGTCATCGATTCAGGATCTCCGAATGTCTGTGAGTTATTGATTCAGGATCTCCGTGTGTCAGTCAGTCATTTATTCGGGATCTCCGTGTGTCTGTGAGTCATTGATATAGGATCTCCGTGCATCAGTGAGTCATTGATTCAGGATCTCCGTGTGTCAGTGAGTCATTGGCTCAGGATCTCCGTGCGTCACAGTCATTGATTCAGGATCTCCGTGTGTCAGTGAGTCATCGATTCAGGATCTCCGTGTGTCTGTGAGTTATTGATTCAGGATCTCCGTGTGTAAGTGAGTCATTGATTGAGGGACTCCGTGTGTCTGTGAGTTATTGATTCAGGATCTCTGTGTGTCAGTCAGTCATTGATTCAGGATCTCCGTGTGTCAGTGAGTCATTGATTCAGGATCTCCGTGTGTCAGTCATTGATTCAGGATCTCCGCGCATCAGTGAGTCATTGATTCAGGATCTCCGTGCATCAGTGAGTCATTGATTCAGGATCTCCGTGTGTCAGTCAGTCATTGATTCAGGATCTCTGTGTGTCAGTGAGTCATTGATTCAGGATCTCCGTGTGTCTGTGAGTCATTGATTCAGGATCTCCGTGTGTCTGTGAGTCATTGATTCAGGATCTCCGTGTGTCAGTGAGTCATTGATTCAGGATCTGTGTGTGTCAGTCAGTCATTGATTCATGATCTCCGTGTGTCTGTGAGTCATTGATTAAGGATCTCCGTGTATCAGTGAGTCATTGATTCAGGATCTCGGTGTGTCTGTGAGTCATTGATTAAGGACCTCCGTGTATCAGTCAGTCATTGATTCAGGATCTCCGTGTGTCTGTGAGTCATTGATTAAGGATCTCCGTGTATCAGTGAGTCATTGATTCAGGATCTCCGTGTACCAGTGAGTCACTGATCCAGGATCTCCGTGTGTAAGTGAGTCATTGATTCAGGATCTGTGTGTGTCAGTCAGTCATTGATTCAGGATCTCCGTGTGTCTGTGAGTCATTGATTCAGGATCTGTGTGTGTCAGTCAGTCATTGATTAAGGATCTCCGTGTATCAGTGAGTCATTGATTCAGGATCTCCGTGTGTCTTTGAGTCATTGATTAAGGATCTCCGTGTGTCAGTGAGTCATTGATTCAGGATCTCCGTGTGTCAGTGAGTCATTGATCCAGGATCTCCGTGTGTCAGTCAGTCATTGATTCAGGATCTCTGTGTGTCAGTCAGTCATTGATTCAGGATCTCCGTGTGTCTGTGAGTCATTGATTAAGGATCTCCGTGTATCAGTGAGTCATTGATTCAGGATCTCGGTGTGTCTGTGAGTCATTGATTAAGGATCTCCGTGTATCAGTGAGTCATTGATTCAGGATCTCCGTGTACCAGTGAGTCATTGATCCAGGATCTCCGTGTGTCTGTGAGTCATTGATTAAGGACCTCCGTGTATCAGTCAGTCATTGATTCAGGATCTCCGTGTGTCTGTGAGTCATTGATTAAGGATCTCCGTGTATCAGTGAGTCATTGATTCAGGATCTCCGTGTACCAGTGAGTCATTGATCCAGGATCTCCGTGTGTAAGTGAGTCATTGATTCAGGATCTGTGTGTGTCAGTCAGTCATTGATTCAGGATCTCCGTGTGTCTGTGAGTCATTGATTCAGGATCTGTATGTGTCAGTCAGTCATTGATTAAGGATCTCCGTGTATCAGTGAGTCATTGATTCAGGATCTCCGTGTGTCTGTGAGTCATTGATTAAGGATCTCCGTGTGTCAGTGAGTCATTGATTCAGGATCTCCGTGTGTCAGTGAGTCATTGATCCAGGATCTCCGTGTGTCAGTCAGTCATTGATTCAGGATCTCTGTGTGTCAGTCAGTCATTGATTCAGGATCTCCGTGGGTCTGTGAGTCATTGATTAAGGATCTCCGTGTATCAGTGAGTCATTGATTCAGGATCTCGGTGTGTCTGTGAGTCATTGATTAAGGATCTCCGTGTATCAGTGAGTCATTGATTCAGGATCTCCGTGTACCAGTGAGTCATTGATCCAGGATCTCCGTGTGTAAGTGAGTCATTGATTCAGGATCTCCGTGTGTCAGTCAGTCATTGATTCAGGATCTGTGTGTGTCAGTCAGTCATTGATTCAGGATCTCCGTGTGTCTGTGAGTCATTGATTCAGGATCTGTGTGTGTCAGTCAGTCATTGATTCAGGATCTCCGTGTATCAGTGAGTCATTGATTCAGGATCTGTGTGTGTCTGTGAGTCATTGATTAAGGATCTCCGTGTATCAGTGAGTCATTGATTCAGGATCTCCGTGTGTCTGTGAGTCATTGATTAAGGATCTCCGTGTGTCAGTGAGTCATTGATTCAGGATCTCCGTGTGTCAGTGAGTCATTGATCCAGGATCTTCGTGTGTCAGTCAGTCATTGATTCAGGATCTCTGTGTGTCAGTCAGTCATTGATTCAGGATCTCCGTGTGTCTGTGAGTCATTGATTAAGGATCTCCGTGTATCAGTGAGTCATTGATTCAGGATCTCGGTGTGTCTGTGAGTCATTGATTAAGGATCTCCGTGTATCAGTGAGTCATTGATTCAGGATCTCCGTGCACCAGTGAGTCATTGATCCAGGATCTCCGTGTGTAAGTGAGTCATTGATTCAGGATCTCCGTGTGTCAGTGAGTCATTGATTCAGGATCTCCGTGTGTAAGTGAGTCATTGATTCAGGATCTCCGTGTGTCAGTGAGTCATTGATTCAGGATCTCCGTGTGTCAGTGAGTCATTGATTGAGGATCTCCGTGTGTCAGTGAGTCATTGATTCAGGATCTCTGTGTATCAGTACGTCATTGGTTCTGGATCTCCCTGTGTCAGTGAGTCATTGATTCAGGATCTCCGTGTGTCAGTGAGTCATTAATTCAGGATCTCTGTGTATCAGTGAGTCATTGATTCAGGATCTCCGTGTGTCAGTGAGTCATTGATTCAGGATTTCTGTGTATCAGTGAGTCATTGGTTAAGGATCTCCGTGTGTCATTGAGTCATTGATTCAGGATCTCTGTGTATCAATCAGTCATTGGTTCAGGATCTCCGTGTGTCATTGAGTCATTGATTCAGGATCTCTATGTATCAGTGAGTCATTGATTCAGGATCTCCGTGTGTCAGTCATTGATTCAGGATCTCCGTGTGTCAGTGAGTCATTGATTCAGGATCTCCGTGGATCTCCGTGTGTCAATGAGTCATTGATCCAGGATCTCCGTCTGTCAGTCATTGATTCAGGATCTCCGTGTGTCAGTGAGTCATTGATTCAGGATCTCCGTGTGTCAGTCGGTCATTTATTCAGGATCTCCGTGTGGCTGTGAGTCATTGACATAGGATCTCCGTGCATCAGTGAGTCATTGGTTCAGGATCTCCGTGTGTCAGTGAGTCATTGGTTCAGGATCTTCGTGTGTCAGTGAGTCATCGATTCAAGATCTCCGAATGTCTGTGAGTTATTGATTCAGGATCTCCGTGTGTCAGTGAGTCATTGATTCAGCATCTCCGTCTGTCAGTCATTGATTCAGGATCTCCGTGTGTCAGTGAGTCATTGATTCAGGATCTCCATGTGTCAGTCAGTCATTGATTCAGGATTTCCGTGTGTCAGTGAGTCATTGATTCAGGATCTCCGTGTGTCAGTGAGTCATTGATTCAGGATCTCCGTGTGTCAGTGAGTCTTTGATTCAGGATCTGCGTGTGTCTGTGAGTCATTGATATAGAATCTCCGTGCATCAGTGAGTCATTGATTCAGGATCTGCGTGTGTCAGTGAGTCATTGGTCCAGGATCTCCGTGTGTCAGAGTCATTGATTCAGGATCTCCGTCTGTCAGTGAGTCATCGATTCAGGATCTCCGTGTGTCTGTGAGTTATTGATTCAGGATCTCCGTGTGTCTGTGAGTTATTGATTCAGGATCTCCGTGTGTCAGTGAGTCATTGATTCAGGATCTCCGTGTGTAAGTCATTGATTCAGGATCTCCGTGTGTCAGTGAGTCATTGATTCAGGATCTCCGTGTGTCAGTCAGTCTTTGATTCAGGATCTCTGTGTGTCAGTGAGTCATTGATTCAGGATCTCTGTGTGTCAGTCAGTCATTGATTCAGGATCTCCGTGTGTCTGTGAGTCATTGATATAGGATCTCCGTGCATCAGTGAGTCATTGATTCAGGATCTCCGTGTGTCAGTGAGTCATTGTTTCAGGATCTCCGTGTGTCAGTGAGTCATTGATTGAGGATCTCCGTGCATGAGTGAGTCATTGATTCAGGATCTCTGTGTGTCAGTGAGTCATTGATTCAGGATCTCCGTGTGTCAGTCAGTCATTGATTCAGGATCTCCGTGTGTCTGTGAGTCATTGATATAGAATCTCCGTGCATCAGTGAGTCATTGATTCAGGATCTCCGTGTGTCTGTGAGTCATTGATATAGGATCTCCGTGCATCAGTGAGTCATTGATTCAGGATCTCCGTGTGTCAGTGAGTCATTGTTTCAGGATCTCCGTGTGTCAGTGAGTCATTGATTGAGGATCTCCATGTGTCTGTGAGTCATTGATATAGGATCTCCGTGCATCAGTGAGTCATTGATTCAGGATCTCCGTGTGTCAGTTAGTCATTGTTTCAGGATCTCTGTGCGTCAGTGAGTCATTGATTGAAGATCTCCGTGTGTCTGTGAGTCATTGATTCAGGATCTCCGTGTGTCAGTGAGTCATTGTTTCAGGATCTCCGTGTGTCAGTGAGTCATTGATTGAGGATCTCCGTGTGTCTGTGAGTCATTGATATAGGATCTCCGTGCATCAGTGAGTCATTGATTCAGGATCTCCGTGTGTCAGTGAGTCATTGTTTCAGGATCTCCGTGTGTCAGTGAGTCATTGATTGAGGATCTCCGTGGGTCTGTGAGTCATTGATATAGGGGATCTCCGTGCATCAGTGAGTCATTGATTCAGGATCTCTGTGTGTCAGTGAGTCATTGATTCAGGATCTCCGTGTGTCAGTCAGTCATTGATTCAGGATCCCCGTGTGTCTGTGAGTCATTGAAATGGGATCTCCGTGCATCAGTGAGTCATTGATTCAGGATCTCCTTGTGTCTGTGAGTCATTGATATAGAATCTCCGTGCATCAGTGAGTCATTGATTCAGGATCTCCGTGTGTCAGTGAGTCATTGATTGAGGGTCTCCGTGTGTCTGTGAGTCATTGATATAGGATCTCCGTGCATCAGTGAGTTATTGATGCAGGATCTCTGTGTGTCAGTGAGTCATTGATTCAGGATCTCCGTGTGTCAGTGAGTCTTTGATTCAGGATCTCCGTGTGTCTGTCAGTCATTGACATAGAATCTCCGTGCATCAGTGAGTCATTGATTCAGGATCTACGTGTGTCAGTGAGTCATTGGTTCAGGATCTCCGTGTGTCAGTGAGTCATTGGTTCAGGATCTCCGTGCGTCACAGTCATTGATTCAGGATCTCCGTGTGTCAGTGAGTCATCGATTCAGGATCTCCGTGTGTCTGTGAGTTATTGATTCAGGATCTCCGTGTGTAAGTGAGTCATTGATTGAGGGTCTCCGTGTGTCTGTGAGTTATTGATTCAGGATCTCTGTGTGTCAGTCAGTCATTGATTCAGGATCTCCGTGTGTCAGTGAGTCATTGATTCAGGATCTCCGTGTGTCAGTCATTGATTCAGGATCTCCGCGCATCAGTGAGTCATTGATTCAGGATCTCCGTGCATCAGTGAGTCATTGATTCAGGATCTCCGTGTGTCAGTCAGTCATTGATTCAGGATCTCTGTGTGTCAGTCAGTCATTGATTCAGGATCTCCGTGTGTCTGTGAGTCATTGATTAAGGATCTCCGTGTATCAGTGAGTCATTGATTCAGGATCTCGGTGTGTCTGTGAGTCATTGATTAAGGATCTCCGTGTATCAGTGAGTCATTGATTCAGGATCTCCGTGTACCAGTGAGTCATTGATCCAGGATCTCCGTGTGTAAGTGAGTCATTGATTCAGGATCTCCGTGTGTCAGTGAGTCATTGATTCAGGATCTCCGTGTGTAAGTGAGTCATTGATTCAGGATCTCCGTGTGTCAGTGAGTCATTGATTCAGGATCTCCGTGTGTCAGTGAGTCATTGATTGAGGATCTCCGTGTGTCAGTGAGTCATTGATTCAGGATCTCTGTGTATCAGTACGTCATTGGTTCTGGATCTCCCTGTGTCAGTGAGTCATTGATTCAGGATCTCCGTGTGTCAGTGAATCATTAATTCAGGATCTCTGTGTATCAGTGAGTCATTGATTCAGGATCTCCGTGTGTCAGTGAGTCATTGATTCAGGATTTCTGTGTATCAGTGAGTCATTGGTTAAGGATCTCCGTGTGTCATTGAGTCATTGATTCAGGATCTCTGTGTATCAGTGAGTCATTGGTTCAGGATCTCCGTGTGTCATTGAGTCATTGATTCAGGATCTCTATGTATCAGTGAGTCATTGATTCAGGATCTCCGTGTGTCAGTCATTGATTCAGGATCTCCGTGTGTCAGTGAGTCATTGATTCAGGATCTCCGTGGATCTCCGTGTGTCAATGAGTCATTGATCCAGGATCTCCGTCTGTCAGTCATTGATTCAGGATCTCCGTGTGTCAGTGAGTCATTGATTCAGGATCTCCGAGTGTCAGTCAGTCATTTATTCAGGATCTCCGTGTGGCTGTGAGTCATTGACATAGGATCTCCGTCCATCAGTGAGTCATTGGTTCAGGATCTCCGTGTGTCAGTGAGTCATTGGTTCAGGATCTTCGTGTGTCAGTGAGTCATCGATTCAGGATCTCCGAATGTCTGTGAGTTATTGATTCAGGATCTCCGTGTGTCAGTCAGTCATTTATTCGGGATCTCCGTGTGTCTGTGAGTCATTGATATAGGATCTCCGTGCATCAGTGAGTCATTGATTCAGGATCTCCGTGTGTCAGTGAGTCATTGGCTCAGGATCTCCGTGCGTCACAGTCATTGATTCAGGATCTCCGTGTGTCAGTGAGTCATCGATTCAGGATCTCCGTGTGTCTGTGAGTTATTGATTCAGGATCTCCGTGTGTAAGTGAGTCATTGATTGAGGGTCTCCGTGTGTCTGTGAGTTATTGATTCAGGATCTCTGTGTGTCAGTCAGTCATTGATTCAGGATCTCCGTGTGTCAGTGAGTCATTGATTCAGGATCTCCGTGTGTCAGTCATTGATTCAGGATCTCCGCGCATCAGTGAGTCATTGATTCAGGATCTCCGTGCATCAGTGAGTCATTGATTCAGGATCTCCGTGTGTCAGTCAGTCATTGATTCAGGATCTCTGTGTGTCAGTGAGTCATTGATTCAGGATCTCCGTGTGTCTGTGAGTCATTGATTCAGGATCTCCGTGTGTCTGTGAGTCATTGATTCAGGATCTCCGTGTGTCAGTGAGTCATTGATTCAGGATCTGTGTGTGTCAGTCAGTCATTGATTCATGATCTCCGTGTGTCTGTGAGTCATTGATTAAGGATCTCCGTGTATCAGTGAGTCATTGATTCAGGATCTCGGTGTGTCTGTGAGTCATTGATTAAGGACCTCCGTGTATCAGTCAGTCATTGATTCAGGATCTCCGTGTGTCTGTGAGTCATTGATTAAGGATCTCCGTGTATCAGTGAGTCATTGATTCAGGATCTCCGTGTACCAGTGAGTCACTGATCCAGGATCTCCGTGTGTAAGTGAGTCATTGATTCAGGATCTGTGTGTGTCAGTCAGTCATTGATTCAGGATCTCCGTGTGTCTGTGAGTCATTGATTCAGGATCTGTGTGTGTCAGTCAGTCATTGATTAAGGATCTCCGTGTATCAGTGAGTCATTGATTCAGGATCTCCGTGTGTCTTTGAGTCATTGATTAAGGATCTCCGTGTGTCAGTGAGTCATTGATTCAGGATCTCCGTGTGTCAGTGAGTCATTGATCCAGGATCTCCGTGTGTCAGTCAGTCATTGATTCAGGATCTCTGTGTGTCAGTCAGTCATTGATTCAGGATCTCCGTGTGTCTGTGAGTCATTGATTAAGGATCTCCGTGTATCAGTGAGTCATTGATTCAGGATCTCGGTGTGTCTGTGAGTCATTGATTAAGGATCTCCGTGTATCAGTGAGTCATTGATTCAGGATCTCCGTGTACCAGTGAGTCATTGATCCAGGATCTCCGTGTGTCTGTGAGTCATTGATTAAGGACCTCCGTGTATCAGTCAGTCATTGATTCAGGATCTCCGTGTGTCTGTGAGTCATTGATTAAGGATCTCCGTGTATCAGTGAGTCATTGATTCAGGATCTCCGTGTACCAGTGAGTCATTGATCCAGGATCTCCGTGTGTAAGTGAGTCATTGATTCAGGATCTGTGTGTGTCAGTCAGTCATTGATTCAGGATCTCCGTGTGTCTGTGAGTCATTGATTCAGGATCTGTGTGTGTCAGTCAGTCATTGATTAAGGATCTCCGTGTATCAGTGAGTCATTGATTCAGGATCTCCGTGTGTCTGTGAGTCATTGATTAAGGATCTCCGTGTGTCAGTGAGTCATTGATTCAGGATCTCCGTGTGTCAGTGAGTCATTGATCCAGGATCTCCGTGTGTCAGTCAGTCATTGATTCAGGATCTCTGTGTGTCAGTCAGTCATTGATTCAGGATCTCCGTGTGTCTGTGAGTCATTGATTAAGGATCTCCGTGTATCAGTGAGTCATTGATTCAGGATCTCGGTGTGTCTGTGAGTCATTGATTAAGGATCTCCGTGTATCAGTGAGTCATTGATTCAGGATCTCCGTGTACCAGTGAGTCATTGATCCAGGATCTCCGTGTGTAAGTGAGTCATTGATTCAGGATCTCCGTGTGTCAGTCAGTCATTGATTCAGGATCTGTGTGTGTCAGTCAGTCATTGATTCAGGATCTCCGTGTGTCTGTGAGTCATTGATTCAGGATCTGTGTGTGTCAGTCAGTCATTGATTCAGGATCTCCGTGTATCAGTGAGTCATTGATTCAGGATCTGTGTGTGTCTGTGAGTCATTGATTAAGGATCTCCGTGTATCAGTGAGTCATTGATTCAGGATCTCCGTGTGTCTGTGAGTCATTGATTAAGGATCTCCGTGTGTCAGTGAGTCATTGATTCAGGATCTCCGTGTGTCAGTGAGTCATTGATCCAGGATCTTCGTGTGTCAGTCAGTCATTGATTCAGGATCTCTGTGTGTCAGTCAGTCATTGATTCAGGATCTCCGTGTGTCTGTGAGTCATTGATTAAGGATCTCCGTGTATCAGTGAGTCATTGATTCAGGATCTCGGTGTGTCTGTGAGTCATTGATTAAGGATCTCCGTGTATCAGTGAGTCATTGATTCAGGATCTCCGTGCACCAGTGAGTCATTGATCCAGGATCTCCGTGTGTAAGTGAGTCATTGATTCAGGATCTCCGTGTGTCAGTGAGTCATTGATTCAGGATCTCCGTGTGTAAGTGAGTCATTGATTCAGGATCTCCGTGTGTCAGTGAGTCATTGATTCAGGATCTCCGTGTGTCAGTGAGTCATTGATTGAGGATCTCCGTGTGTCAGTGAGTCATTGATTCAGGATCTCTGTGTATCAGTACGTCATTGGTTCTGGATCTCCCTGTGTCAGTGAGTCATTGATTCAGGATCTCCGTGTGTCAGTGAGTCATTAATTCAGGATCTCTGTGTATCAGTGAGTCATTGATTCAGGATCTCCGTGTGTCTGTGAGTCATTGATTCAGGATTTCTGTGTATCAGTGAGTCATTGGTTAAGGATCTCCGTGTGTCATTGAGTCATTGATTCAGGATCTCTGTGTATCAATGAGTCATTGGTTCAGGATCTCCGTGTGTCATTGAGTCATTGATTCAGGATCTCTATGTATCAGTGAGTCATTGATTCAGGATCTCCGTGTGTCAGTCATTGATTCAGGATCTCCGTGTGTCAGTGAGTCATTGATTCAGGATCTCCGTGGATCTCCGTGTGTCAATGAGTCATTGATCCAGGATCTCCGTCTGTCAGTCATTGATTCAGGATCTCCGTGTGTCAGTGAGTCATTGATTCAGGATCTCCGTGTGTCAGTCGGTCATTTATTCAGGATCTCCGTGTGGCTGTGAGTCATTGACATAGGATCTCCGTGCATCAGTGAGTCATTGGTTCAGGATCTCCGTGTGTCAGTGAGTCATTGGTTCAGGATCTTCGTGTGTCAGTGAGTCATCGATTCAAGATCTCCGAATGTCTGTGAGTTATTGATTCAGGATCTCCGTGTGTCAGTGAGTCATTGATTCAGCATCTCCGTCTGTCAGTCATTGATTCAGGATCTCCGTGTGTCAGTGAGTCATTGATTCAGGATCTCCATGTGTCAGTCAGTCATTGATTCAGGATTTCCGTGTGTCAGTGAGTCATTGATTCAGGATCTCCGTGTGTCAGTGAGTCATTGATTCAGGATCTCCGTGTGTCAGTGAGTCTTTGATTCAGGATCTGCGTGTGTCTGTGAGTCATTGATATAGAATCTCCGTGCATCAGTGAGTCATTGATTCAGGATCTGCGTGTGTCAGTGAGTCATTGGTCCAGGATCTCCGTGTGTCAGAGTCATTGATTCAGGATCTCCGTGTGTCAGTGAGTCATCGATTCAGGATCTCCGTGTGTCTGTGAGTTATTGATTCAGGATCTCCGTGTGTCTGTGAGTTATTGATTCAGGATCTCCGTGTGTCAGTGAGTCATTGATTCAGGATCTCCGTGTGTAAGTCATTGATTCAGGATCTCCGTGTGTCAGTGAGTCATTGATTCAGGATCTCCGTGTGTCAGTCAGTCTTTGATTCAGGATCTCTGTGTGTCAGTGAGTCATTGATTCAGGATCTCTGTGTGTCAGTCAGTCATTGATTCAGGATCTCCGTGTGTCTGTGAGTCATTGATATAGGATCTCCGTGCATCAGTGAGTCATTGATTCAGGATCTCCGTGTGTCAGTGAGTCATTGTTTCAGGATCTCCGTGTGTCAGTGAGTCATTGATTGAGGATCTCCGTGCATGAGTGAGTCATTGATTCAGGATCTCTGTGTGTCAGTGAGTCATTGATTCAGGATCTCCGTGTGTCAGTCAGTCATTGATTCAGGATCTCCGTGTGTCTGTGAGTCATTGATATAGAATCTCCGTGCATCAGTGAGTCATTGATTCAGGATCTCCGTGTGTCTGTGAGTCATTGATATAGGATCTCCGTGCATCAGTGAGTCATTGATTCAGGATCTCCGTGTGTCAGTGAGTCATTGTTTCAGGATCTCCGTGTGTCAGTGAGTCATTGATTGAGGATCTCCATGTGTCTGTGAGTCATTGATATAGGATCTCCGTGCATCAGTGAGTCATTGATTCAGGATCTCCGTGTGTCAGTTAGTCATTGTTTCAGGATCTCTGTGCGTCAGTGAGTCATTGATTGAAGATCTCCGTGTGTCTGTGAGTCATTGATTCAGGATCTCCGTGTGTCAGTGAGTCATTGTTTCAGGATCTCCGTGTGTCAGTGAGTCATTGATTGAGGATCTCCGTGTGTCTGTGAGTCATTGATATAGGATCTCCGTGCATCAGTGAGTCATTGATTCAGGATCTCCGTGTGTCAGTGAGTCATTGTTTCAGGATCTCCGTGTGTCAGTGAGTCATTGATTGAGGATCTCCGTGGGTCTGTGAGTCATTGATATAGGGGATCTCCGTGCATCAGTGAGTCATTGATTCAGGATCTCTGTGTGTCAGTGAGTCATTGATTCAGGATCTCCGTGTGTCAGTCAGTCATTGATTCAGGATCCCCGTGTGTCTGTGAGTCATTGAAATGGGATCTCCGTGCATCAGTGAGTCATTGATTCAGGATCTCCTTGTGTCTGTGAGTCATTGATATAGAATCTCCGTGCATCAGTGAGTCATTGATTCAGGATCTCCGTGTGTCAGTGAGTCATTGATTGAGGGTCTCCGTGTGTCTGTGAGTCATTGATATAGGATCTCCGTGCATCAGTGAGTTATTGATGCAGGATCTCTGTGTGTCAGTGAGTCATTGATTCAGGATCTCCGTGTGTCAGTGAGTCTTTGATTCAGGATCTCCGTGTGTCTGTCAGTCATTGACATAGAATCTCCGTGCATCAGTGAGTCATTGATTCAGGATCTACGTGTGTCAGTGAGTCATTGGTTCAGGATCTCCGTGTGTCAGACTCATTGATTCAGGATCTCCGTGTGTCAGTGAGTCATCGATTCAGGATCTCCGTGTGTCTGTGAGTTATTGATTCAGGATCTCCGTGTGTCTGTGAGTTATTGATTCAGGATCTCCGTGTGTCAATGAGTCATTGATTCAGGATCTCCGTGTGTAAGTCATTGATTCAGGATCTCCGTGTGTCAGTGAGTCATTGATTCAGGATCTCCGTGTGTCAGTCAGTCTTTGATTCAGGATCTCTCTGTGTCAGTGAGTCATTGATTCAGGATCTCTGTGTGTCAGTCAGTCATTGATTCAGGATCTCCGTGTGTCTGTGAGTCATTGATATAGGATCTCCGTGCATCAGTGAGTCATTGATTCAGGATCTCCGTGTGTCAGTGAGTCATTGTTTCAGGATCTCCGTGTGTCAGTGAGTCATTGATTGAGGATCTCCGTGTGTCTGTGAGTCTGATATAGGATCTCCGTGCATCAGTGAGTCATTGATTCAGGATCTCTGTGTGTCAGTGAGTCATTGATTCAGGATCTCCGTGTGTCAGTCAGTCATTGATTCAGGATCTCCGTGTGTCTGTGAGTCATTGATATAGAATCTCCGTGCATCAGTGAGTCATTGATTCAGGATCTCCGTGTGTCTGTGAGTCATTGATATAGGATCTCCGTGCATCAGTGAGTCATTGATTCAGGATCTCCGTGTGTCAGTGAGTCATTGTTTCAGGATCTCCGTGTGTCAGTGAGTCATTGATTGAGGATCTCCATGTGTCTGTGAGTCATTGATATAGGATCTCCGTGCATCAGTGAGTCATTGATTCAGGATCTCCGTGTGTCAGTTAGTCATTGTTTCAGGATCTCTGTGTGTCAGTGAGTCATTGATTGAAGATCTCCGCGTGTCTGTGAGTCATTGATTCAGGATCTCCGTGTGTCAGTGAGTCATTGTTTCAGGATCTCCGTGTGTCAGTGAGTCATTGATTGAGGATCTCCGTGTGTCTGTGAGTCATTGATATAGGATCTCCGTGAATCAGTGAGTCATTGATTCAGGATCTCCGTGTGTCAGTGAGTCATTGTTTCAGGATCTCCGTGTGTCAGTGAGTCATTGATTGAGGATCTCCGTGTGTCTGTGAGTCATTGATATAGGGGATCTCCGTGCATCAGTGAGTCATTGATTCAGGATCTCTGTGTGTCAGTGAGTCATTGATTCAGGATCTCCGTGTGTCAGTCAGTCATTGATTCAGGATCTCCGTGTGTCTGTCAGTCATTGAAATGGGATCTCCGTGCATCAGTGAGTCATTGATTCAGGATCTCCGTGTGTCTGTGAGTCATTGATATAGAATCTCCGTGCATCAGTGAGTTATTGATGCAGGATCTCTGTGTGTCAGTGAGTCATTGATTCAGGATCTCCGTGTGTCAGTCAGTCATTGACTCAGGATCTCCGTGTGTCTGTGAGTCATTGATTGAGGATCTCCGTGTGAATGTGAGTCATTGATTCAGGATCTCCGTGTGTCAGTTAGTCATTATTTCAGGATCTCCGTGTGTCAGTGAGTCATTGATTCAGGATTTCTGTGTATCAGTGAGTCATTGGTTAAGGATCTCCGTGTGTCATTGAGTCATTGATTCAGGATCTCTGTGTATCAAAGAGTCATTGGTTCAGGATCTCCGTGTGTCATTGAGTCATTGATTCAGGATCTCTATGTATCAGTGAGTCATTGATTCAGGATCTCCGTGTGTCAGTCATTGATTCAGGATCTCCGTGTGTCAGTCATTGATTCAGGATCTCCGTGTGTCAGTGAGTCATTGATTCAGGATCTCCGTGGATCTCCGTGTGTCAATGAGTCATTGATCCAGGATCTCCGTCTGTCAGTCATTGATTCAGGATCTCCGTGTGTCAGTGAGTCATTGATTCAGGATCTCCGTGTGTCAGTCAGTCATTTATTCAGGATCTCCGTGTGGCTGTGAGTCATTGACATAGGATCTCCGTGCATCAGTGAGTCATTGGTTCAAGATCTCCGTGTGTCAGTGAGTCATTGGTTCAGGATCTTCGTGTGTCAGTGAGTCATCGATTCAAGATCTCCGAATGTCTGTGAGTTATTGATTCAGGATCTCCGTGTGTCAGTGAGTCATTGATTCAGCATCTCCGTGTGTCAGTGAGTCATTGATTCAGGATCTCCGTGTGTCAGTGAGTCATTGATTCAGGATCTCCATGTGTCAGTCAGTCATTGATTCAGGATTTCCGTGTGTCAGTGAGTCATTGATTCAGGATCTCCGTGTGTCAGTGAGTCATTGATTCAGGATCTCCGTGTGTCAGTGAGTCTTTGATTCAGGATCTGCGTGTGTCTGTGAGTCATTGATATAGAATCTCCGTGCATCAGTGAGTCATTGATTCAGGATCTGCGTGTGTCAGTGAGTCATTGGTCCAGGATCTCCGTGTGTCAGAGTCATTGATTCAGGATCTCCGTGTGTCAGTGAGTCATCGATTCAGGATCTCCGTGTGTCTGTGAGTTATTGATTCAGGATCTCCGTGTGTCTGTGAGTTATTGATTCAGGATCTCCGTGTGTCAGTGAGTCATTGATTCAGGATCTCCGTGTGTAAGTCATTGATTCAGGATCTCCGTGTGTCAGTGAGTCATTGATTCAGGATCTCCGTGTGTCAGTCAGTCTTTGATTCAGGATCTCTGTGTGTCAGTGAGTCATTGATTCAGGATCTCTGTGTGTCAGTCAGTCATTGATTCAGGATCTCCGTGTGTCTGTGAGTCATTGATATAGGATCTCCGTGCATCAGTGAGTCATTGATTCAGGATCTCCGTGTGTCAGTGAGTCATTGTTTCAGGATCTCCGTGTGTCAGTGAGTCATTGATTGAGGATCTCCGTGTGTCTGTGAGTCTGATATAGGATCTCCGTGCATCAGTGAGTCATTGATTCAGGATCTCTGTGTGTCAGTGAGTCATTGATTCAGGATCTCCGTGTGTCAGTCAGTCATTGATTCAGGATCTCCGTGTGTCTGTGAGTCATTGATATAGAATCTCCGTGCATCAGTGAGTCATTGATTCAGGATCTCCGTGTGTCTGTGAGTCATTGATATAGGATCTCCGTGCATCAGTGAGTCGTTGATTCAGGATCTCCGTGTGTCAGTGAGTCATTGTTTCAGGATCTCCGTGTGTCAGTGAGTCATTGATTGAGGATCTCCATGTGTCTGTGAGTCATTGACATAGGATCTCCGTGCATCAGTGAGTCATTGATTCAGGATCTCCGTGTGTCAGTTAGTCATTGTTTCAGGATCTCTGTGTGTCAGTGAGTCATTGATTGAAGATCTCCGTGTGTCTGTGAGTCATTGATTCCGGATCTCCGTGTGTCAGTGAGTCATTGTTTCAGGATCTCCGTGTGTCAGTGAGTCATTGATTGAGGATCTCCGTGTGTCTGTGAGTCATTGATATAGGATCTCCGTGCATCAGTGAGTCATTGATTCAGGATCTCCGTGTGTCAGTGAGTCATTGTTTCAGGATCTCCGTGTGTCAGTGAGTCATTGATTGAGGATCTCCGTGGGTCTGTGAGTCATTGATATAGGGGATCTCCGTGCATCAGTGAGTCATTGATTCAGGATCTCTGTGTGTCAGTGAGTCATTGATTCAGGATCTCCGTGTGTCAGTCAGTCATTGATTCAGGATCTCCGTGTGTCTGTCAGTCATTGAAATGGGATCTCCGTGCATCAGTGAGTCATTGATTCAGGATCTCCGTGTGTCTGTGAGTCATTGATATAGAATCTCCGTGCATCAGTGAGTCATTGATTCAGGATCTCCGTGTGTCAGTGAGTCATTGATTGAGGGTCTCCGTGTGTCTGTGAGTCATTGATATAGGATCTCCGTGCATCAGTGAGTTATTGATGCAGGATCTCTGTGTGTCAGTGAGTCATTGATTCAGGATCTCCGTGTGTCAGTGAGTCTTTGATTCAGGATCTCCGTGTGTCTGTCAGTCATTGATATAGAATCTCCGTGCATCAGTGAGTCATTGATTCAGGATCTACGTGTGTCAGTGAGTCATTGGTTCAGGATCTCCGTGTGTCAGACTCATTGATTCAGGATCTCCGTGTGTCAGTGAGTCATCGATTCAGGATCTCCGTGTGTCTGTGAGTTATTGATTCAGGATCTCCGTGTGTCTGTGAGTTATTGATTCAGGATCTCCGTGTGTCAGTGAGTCATTGATTCAGGATCTCCGTGTGTAAGTCATTGATTCAGGATCTCCGTGTGTCAGTGAGTCATTGATTCAGGATCTCCGTGTGTCAGTCAGTCTTTGATTCAGGATCTCTCTGTGTCAGTGAGTCATTGATTCAGGATCTCTGTGTGTCAGTCAGTCATTGATTCAGGATCTCCGTGTGTCTGTGAGTCATTGATATAGGATCTCCGTGCATCAGTGAGTCATTGATTCAGGATCTCCGTGTGTCAGTGAGTCATTGTTTCAGGATCTCCGTGTGTCAGTGAGTCATTGATTGAGGATCTCCGTGTGTCTGTGAGTCTGATATAGGATCTCCGTGCATCAGTGAGTCATTGATTCAGGATCTCTGTGTGTCAGTGAGTCATTGATTCAGGATCTCCGTGTGTCAGTCAGTCATTGATTCAGGATCTCCGTGTGTCTGTGAGTCATTGATATAGAATCTCCGTGCATCAGTGAGTCATTGATTCAGGATCTCCGTGTGTCTGTGAGTCATTGATATAGGATCTCCGTGCATCAGTGAGTCATTGATTCAGGATCTCCGTGTGTCAGTGAGTCTTTGATTCAGGATCTCCGTGTGTCTTTCAGTCATTGATATAGAATCTCCGTGCATCAGTGAGTCATTGATTCAGGATCTACGTGTGTCAGTGAGTCATTGGTTCAGGATCTCCGTGTGTCAGACTCATTGATTCAGGATCTCCGTGTGTCAGTGAGTCATCGATTCAGGATCTCCGTGTGTCTGTGAGTTATTGATTCAGGATCTCCGTGTGTCTGTGAGTTATTGATTCAGGATCTCCGTGTGTCAGTGAGTCATTGATTCAGGATCTCCGTGTGTAAGTCATTGATTCAGGATCTCCGTGTGTCAGTGAGTCATTGATTCAGGATCTCCGTGTGTCAGTCAGTCTTTGATTCAGGATCTCTCTGTGTCAGTGAGTCATTGATTCAGGATCTCTGTGTGTCAGTCAGTCATTGATTCAGGATCTCCGTGTGTCTGTGAGTCATTGATATAGGATCTCCGTGCATCAGTGAGTCATTGATTCAGGATCTCCGTGTGTCAGTGAGTCATTGTTTCAGGATCTCCGTGTGTCAGTGAGTCATTGATTGAGGATCTCCGTGTGTCTGTGAGTCTGATATAGGATCTCCGTGCATCAGTGAGTCATTGATTCAGGATCTCTGTGTGTCAGTGAGTCATTGATTCAGGATCTCCGTGTGTCAGTCAGTCATTGATTCAGGATCTCCGTGTGTCTGTGAGTCATTGATATAGAATCTCCGTGCATCAGTGAGTCATTGATTCAGGATCTCCGTGTGTCTGTGAGTCATTGATATAGGATCTCCGTGCATCAGTGAGTCATTGATTCAGGATCTCCGTGTGTCAGTGAGTCATTGTTTCAGGATCTCCGTGTGTCAGTGAGTCATTGATTGAGGATCTCCATGTGTCTGTGAGTCATTGATATAGGATCTCCGTGCATCAGTGAGTCATTGATTCAGGATCTCCGTGTGTCAGTTAGTCATTGTTTCAGGATCACTGTGTGTCAGTGAGTCATTGATTGAAGATCTCCGTGTGTCTGTGAGTCATTGATTCAGGATCTCCGTGTGTCAGTGAGTCATTGTTTCAGGATCTCCGTGTGTCAGTGAGTCATTGATTGAGGATCTCCGTGTGTCTGTGAGTCATTGATATAGGGGATCTCCGTGCATCAGTGAGTCATTGATTCAGGATCTCTGTGTGTCAGTGAGTCATTGATTCAGGATCTCCGTGTGTCAGTCAGTCATTGATTCAGGATCTCCGTGTGTCTGTCAGTCATTGAAATGGGATCTCCGTGCATCAGTGAGTCATTGATTCAGGATCTCCGTGTGTCTGTGAGTCATTGATATAGAATCTCCGTGCATCAGTGAGTCATTGATTCAGGATCTCCGTGTGTCAGTGAGTCAATGATTGAGGGTCTCCGTGTGTCTGTGAGTCATTGATATAGGATCTCCGTGCATCAGTGAGTTATTGATGCAGGATCTCTGTGTGTCAGTGAGTCATTGATTCAGGATCTCCGTGTGTCAGTCAGTCATTGACTCAGGATCTCCGTGTGTCTGTGAGTCATTGATTGAGGATCTCCGTGTGACTGTGAGTCATTGATTCAGGATCTCCGTGTGTCAGTTAGTCATTATTTCAGGATCTCCGTGTGTCAGTGAGTCATTGATTGAGGATCTCCTTGTGTCTGTGAGTCATTGATTCAGGATCTCCGCGTGTCAGTGAGTCATTGATATAGAATCTCCGTGCATCAGTGAGTCATTGATTAAGGATCTCCGTGTGTCTGTGAGTCTTTGATATAGGATCTCCGTGCATCAGTGAGTCATTGATTCAGGATCTCCGTGTGTCTGTGAGTCATTGATTTAGGATCTCCGTGCATCAGTGAGTAATTGATTCAGGATCTCCGTGTGTCCGTGAGTCATTGATTTAGGATCTCCGTGTGTGAGTCAGTCATTGATTGAGGATCTCCGTGTGTCTGTGAGTCATTGATTGAGGATCTCCGTGTGTCTGTGAGTCATTCATATAGGATCTCCGTGTATCAGTGAGTCATTGATTCAGGATATCTGTGTGTCAGTGAGTCATTGATTCAGGATCTCCGCGTGTCAGTCAGTCATTGATTCAGGATCTCCGTGTGTCTGTGAGTCATCGATTGAGGATCTCCGTGTATCTGTGAGTCATTGATTCAGGATCTCTGTGTGTCAGTTAGTCATTGTTTCAGGATCTCCGTGTGTCAGTGAGTCATGGATTGAGGATCTCCGTGTGTCTGTGAGTCATTGATTGAGGATCTCCGTGTGTCTGTGAGTCGTTGATATAGGATCTCCGTGCATCAGTGAGTCATTGATTCAGGATCTCTGTGCGTCAGTGAGTCATTGATTCAGGATCTCCGTGTGTGAGTCAGTCATTGATTCAGGATCTCCGTGTGTCTGTGAGTCATTGATTGAGGATCTCCGTGTGTCTGTGAGTCATTGATATAGGATCTCCGCGCATCAGTGAGTCATTGATTCAGGATCTCCGTGTGTCAATGATTCATTGATTCAGGATCTCTGTGCGTCAGTGAGTCATTGATTCAGGATCTCCGGGTGTGAGTCAGTCATTGATTCAGGATCTCCTTGTGTCTGTGAGTCATTGATTCAGGATCTCCGTGTGTAAGTCATTGATTCAGGATCTCCGTGTGTCAGTGAGTCATTGATTCAGGATCTCCGTGTGTCAGTGAGTCATTGATTCAGGATCTCTGTGTGTCAGTGAGTCATTGATTCAGGATCTCTGTGTGTCAGTCAGTCATTGATTCAGGATCTCTGTGTGTCTGTGCGTCATTGATATAGGATCTCCGTGCATCAGTGAGTCATTGATTCAGGATCTCCGTGTGTCAGTGAGTCATTGTTTCAGGATCTCCGTGTGTCAGTGAGTCATTGATTGAGGATCTCCGTGCATCAGTGAGTCATTGATGGAGGATCTCCGTGTGTCTGTGAGTCATTCATATAGGATCTCCGTGCATCAGTGAGTCATTGATTTAGGATCTCCGTGTGTCAGTGAGTCATTGTTTCAGGATCTCCGTGTGTCAGTGAGTCATTGTTTCAGGATCTCCGTGTGTCAGTGAGTCATGGATTGAGGATTTCCGTGTGTCTGTGAGTCATTGATATAGGATCTCCGTGCATCAGTGAGTCATTGATTCAGGATCTCTGTGTGTCAGTGAGTCATTGATTCAGGATCTCCGTGTGTCAGTCAGTCATTGATTCAGGATCTCTGTGTGTCTGTGAGTCATTGATTGTGGATCTCCGTGTGTCTGTGAGTCATTGATTCAGGATCTCCGTGTGTCAGTTAGTCATTGTTTCAGGATCTCCGTGTGTCAGTGAGTCATTGATTGAGGATCTCCGTGTGTCTGTGAGTCATTGATTCAGGATCTCTGTGTGTCAGTGAGTCATTGATTCAGGATCTCCGTGTGTCAGTCAGTCATTGGATCAGGATTTCCGTGTGTCTGTGAGTCATTGATTCAGAATCTCCGTGTGTCTGTGAGTCATCGATTCAGGATCTCCGTGTGTCAGTTAGTCATTGTTTCAGGATCTCCGTGTGTCAGTGAGTCATTGATTGAGGATCTCCGTGTGTCTGTGAGTCACTGATTGAGGATCTCCGTATGTCTGTGAGTCATTGATATAGGATCTCCGTGCATCAGTGAGTCATGGATTCAGGATCTCTGTGTGTCAGTGAGTCATTGATTCAGGATCTCCGTGTGTCAGTCAGTCATTGATTCAGGATCACCGTGTGTCTGTGAGTCATTGATTGAGGATCTCCGTGTGTCAGTGAGTCATTGATTCAGGATCTCCGTGTGTCAGTTAGTCATTGTTTCAGGATCTCCGTGTGTCAGTGAGTCATTGATATAGGATCTCCGTGCATCAGTGAGTCATTCATTCAGGATCTCTGTGTGTCAGTGAGTCATTGATTCAAGATCTCCGTGTGTCAGTCAGTCATTGATTCAGGATCTCCGTGTGTCTGTGAGTCATTGATATAGGATCTCCGTGCATCAGTGAGTCATTCATTCAGGATCTCTGTGTGTCAGTGAGTCATTGATTCAGGATCTCCGTGTGTCAGTCAGTCATTGATTCAGGATCACCGTGTGTCGGTGAGTCATTGATTCCGGATCTCCGTGTGTCAGTGAGTCATTGTTTCAGGATCTCCGTGTGTCAGTGAGTCATTGATTGATGATCTCCGTGTGTCTGTGAGTCATTGATACAGGATCTCCGTGTGTCAGTCAGTCATTGTTTCAGGATCTCCGTGTGTCTGTGAGTCATTGATTCAGGATCTCCGTGTGTCAGTGAGTCATTGTTTCAGGATCTCCGTGTGTCAGTGAGTCATTGATTGAGGATCTCCGTGTGTCTGTGAGTCATTGATATAGGATCTCCGTGCATCAGTGAGTCTTTGATTCAGGATCTCCGTGTAAGATATTGCCAGAAGCCACCGCGGGGTCACTACGTGCGCTCCTATATCTGTGAACCAGTGTGGCGTGACATGCCCGGCGCTGCCCGGCGCTGCCCGGCGCTGCCCGGTGGCTCACTTTAGACGACTTTGCAGTCGGTAAAATGTAGATGAGACCCAATAGATCGATAGCCTGTCTCCTGGCTCCAGCCATTCCAAGTCACTGACGTCAACCAGGGCCATGGCAGAGGTCAACCAGGACAGTCGCAGAGGTCAACCAGGGCCAATGGCATAGGTCAAACAGGGCCAGCGGCAGAGGCCAAAGCAGTTTGAGATGTCAAAACAGTTTGAGATGTCAACACAATTTGAGATGTCAACACGGTTTGAGATGTCAAAACAGTTTGAGATGTCAACACAGTTTGAGATGTCAAAACAGTTTGAGATGTCAACACAGTTTGAGATCTCAACACAGTTTGAGATGTCAAAACAGTGTGAGATGTCAACACAGTTTGAGATGTCAAAACAGTTTGAGATGTCAACACGGTTTGAGATGTCAAAACAGTTTGAAATGTCAACACAGTTTGAGATCTCAACACGGTTTGAGATGTCAAAACAGTTTGAGATGTCAACACAGTTTGAGATGTCAAAACAGTTTGAGATGTCAACACAATTTGAGATGTCAATACAGTTGGACATGTCAATACAGTTGGACATGTCAATATAGTTTTAAAAAAGCATTACAGCTGGACATGTCGATGCAGCTGAACATGTTAATACCGTTCGACATTCACAGCTGAACATATCAATAGAGTTGAAAATAACAATACAGCTGGATATGTCAATAGAGCTGAGCATGTCAACATAGCTGGACATGTCGATACAGCTGGACGTTCACAGCTGGACATGTCCATACAGCTGGATATGTCCATACAGCTGGACATGTCAATACAGCTGGACATGTCGATATAGCTGGACTTGTCGATATAGCTGGACATGTCGATACAGCAGGATATGTCAATACAGCTGGACATTCACAGCTGGATATGTCAATACATCTGGACATGTCAATACAGCTGGACATGTCAATACAGCTGGACATGTTGATACAGCTGGACATGTCGATACAGCTGGACATGTCAATACAGCTGGACATGTCGATACAGCTGGACATGTCAATACAGCTGGACATGTCAATACATCTGGACATGTTGATACAGCTGGACATGTCGATACAGCTGGACATGTCAATACAGCTGGACATGTCAATACAGCTGGACATGTCAATACAGCTGGACATGTCGATACAGCTGGACATGTCGATACAGCTGGACATGTCAATACAGCTGGACATGTCAATATAGCTGGACATGTCAATACAGCTGGACATGTCGATACAGCTGGACATGTTGATACAGCTGGACATGTCGATACAGCTGGACATGTCAATACATCTGGACATGTCAATACAGCTGGACATGTTGATACAGCTGGACATGTCGATACAGCTGGACATGTCAATATAGCTGGACATGTCAATACAGCTGGACATGTCGATACAGCTGGACATGTCGATACAGCTGGACATGTCGATACAGCTGGACATGTCAATACAGCTGGACATGTTGATACAGCTGGACATGTCGATACAGCTGGACATGTCAATACATCTGGACATGTCAATACAGCTGGACATGTCGATACAGCTGGACATGTCGATACAGCTGGACATGTCAATATAGCTGGACATGTCAATACAGCTGGACATGTCGATACAGCTGGACATGTCGATACAGCTGGACATGTCGATACAGCTGGACATGTCAATACAGCTGGACATGTCAATACAGCTGGACATGTTGATACAGCTGGACATGTCGATACAGCTGGACATGTCAATACAGCTGGACATGTCAATATAGCTGGACATGTCAATACAGCTGGACATGTCGATACAGCTGGACATGTCGATACAGCTGGACATGTCAATACAGCTGGACATGTCAATACAGCTGGACATGTCAATACAGCTGGACATGTCAATACAGCTGGACATGTCAATATAGCTGGACATGTCAATACAGCTGGACATGTCGATACAGCTGGACATGTCGATACAGCTGGACATGTCAATACAGCTGGACATGTCAATACAGCTGGACATGTTGATACAGCTGGACATGTCGATACAGCTGGACATGTCAATACAGCTGGACATGTCAATATAGCTGGACATGTCAATACAGCTGGACATGTCGATACAGCTGGACATGTCGATACAGCTGGACATGTCAATACAGCTGGACATGTCAATACAGCTGGACATGTCAATACAGCTGGACATGTCAATACAGCTGGACATGTCAATATAGCTGGACATGTCAATACAGCTGGACATGTCGATACAGCTGGACATGTCGATACAGCTGGACATGTCAATACAGCTGGACATGTCAATACAGCTGGACATGTCGATACAGCTGGACATGTCGATACAGCTGGACATGTCGATACAGCTGGACATGTCAATACAGCTGGACATGTCAATACAGCTGGACATGTCGATACAGCTGGACATGTCAATACAGCTGGACATGTCAATATAGCTGGACATGTCAATACAGCTGGACATGTCGATACAGCTGGACATGTCGATACAGCTGGACATGTCAATACAGCTGGACATGTCAATACAGCTGGACATGTTGATACAGCTGGACATGTCGATACAGCTGGACATGTCAATACAGCTGGACATGTCAATATAGCTGGACATGTCAATACAGCTGGACATGTCGATACAGCTGGACATGTCGATACAGCTGGACATGTCAATACAGCTGGACATGTCAATATAGCTGGACATGTCAATACAGCTGGACATGTCAATACAGCTGGACATGTCGATACAGCTGGACATGTCAATACAGCTGGACATGTCAATACAGCTGGACATGTTGATACAGCTGGACATGTCGATACAGCTGGACATGTCAATACAGCTGGACATGTCAATATAGCTGGACATGTCAATACAGCTGGACATGTCAATACAGCTGGACATGTCGATACAGCTGGACATGTCAATACAGCTGGACATGTCAATACAGCTGGACATGTTGATACAGCTGGACATGTCGATACAGCTGGACATGTCAATACAGCTGGACATGTCAATATAGCTGGACATGTCAATACAGCTGGACATGTCAATACAGCTGGACATGTCAATACAGCTGGACATGTCAATATAGCTGGACATGTCAATACAGCTGGACATGTCAATATAGCTGGACATGTCAATACAGCTGGACATGTCGATACAGCTGGACATGTCGATACAGCTGGACATGTCAATACAGCTGGACATGTCAATACAGCTGGACATGTCAATATAGCTGGACATGTCAATACAGCTGGACATGTCAATACAGCTGGACATGTCGATACAGCTGGACATGTCGATACAGCTGGACATGTCAATACAGCTGGACATGTCAATACAGCTGTACATGTCAATACAGCTGTACATGTCAATACAGCTGGACATGTCGATGCAGCTGGACATGTCGATACAGCTGGACATGTCGATACAGCTGGACATGTCAATACGGCTGGACATGTCAATACAGCTGGACATGTCAATATAGCTGGACATGTCGATACAGCTGGACATGTCAATACAGCTGGACATGTCGATACAGCTGGACATGTCGATACAGCTGTACATGTCAATACAGCTGTACATGTCAATACAGCTGGACATGTCGATACAGCTGGACATGTCGATACAGCTGGACATGTCAATACGGCTGGACATGTCAATACAGCTGGACATTCACAGCTGGACATGTCAATACAGCTGGACATGTCAATACAGCTGGACATTCACAGCTGGACACATGCCGATGTGAGTGTCTTTTAGTTTGCCAATAAAGATGGCCACTTACCCCACCCTAGGAGGTACAAGGGAATCAGAGTCTTGGGCGGCTCAAAGGCTCTGGATATCAGGCGATGGAGGTAGTAGCCTTCGATGAACATCCAGAAGTAAGTAGTACTCGCTAAGTATATTTTGAAGAACGACAAAACTCGGCACCATACCTGGAAACAAGGACGTCAATGCTATTATAATGTGGAACCAACCTCAAATCAGAGATGCAATATTTCATCTCATTTCCGGGTCGGTGCTACATATACTTTATACTTTATCACACCCAGAAACGTAATGCCATGTTTCTCTGGGTCTATTAACCTGATTATGTATAACGTTCAGAGACGTAATGCCATGTTCGCCAGGACCATTAACCTGATTATGTATAACACCCAGAGACGTAATGCCATGTTTCTCCCGGACTATTAACCTGATTATGTATAACACCCAAAGACGTAATGCCATGTTTCTCCCGGACGATTAACCTGATTATGTATAACACCCAAAGACCAAATGCCATGCTTCTCCCGGACTATTAACCTGTTTATGTGTAACACCCAGAGACGTAATGCCAGGTTTCTCTGGGACTGTTAACCTGATTATGTATAACACCCAGAGACGTAATGCCATGTTTTTCCCGGGCTATTAACCTGATTATGTATAACACCCAGAGACGTAATGCCATGTTTCTCCCGGTCTATTAACCTGATTATGTATAACACCCAGAGACGTAATGCCAGGTTTCTCTGGGACTATTAACCTGATTATGTATAACACCCAGAGACGTAATGCCATGTGTTTCCCGGGCTATTAACCTGATTATGTATAACACCCAAAGGCGTAATGCCAGGTTTCTCTGGGGCTATTAACCTGATTATGTATAACACCCAGAGACGTAATGCCATGTTTTTCCCGGGCTATTAACCTGATTATGTATAACACCCAGAGACGTAATGCCATGTTTCTCCCGGTCTATTAACCTGATTATGTATAACACCCAGAGACGTAATGCCAGGTTTCTCTGGGACTATTAACCTGATTATGTATAACACCCAGAGACGTAATGCCATGTGTTTCCCGGGCTATTAACCTGATTATGTATAACACCCAAAGGCGTAATGCCATGTTTCTCCCGGACTATTAACCTGATTATGTATAACACCCAGAAACGTAATGCCATGTTTCTCTCGGTCTATTAACCTGATTGTGCATAACACCCAGAGACGTAATGCCAGGTTTCTCTGGGACTATTAACCTGATTGTGCATAACACCCAGAGACGTAATGCCAGGTTTCTCTGGGACTATTAACCTTATTATGTGTAACACCCAGAGACGTAAAGCCATGTTTCTCTGTGACTATTAACCTGATTATGTATAACACCCAGAGACGTAATGCCATGTTTCTTTGGGACTATTAACCTGATCATGTGTAACGTTCAGAGACGTAATGCCATGTTTCTCTCGGTCTATTAACCTGATTATGTGTAACACCCAGAGACGTAATGCCATGTTTCTTTGGGACTATTAACCTGATCATGTGTAACGTTCAGAGACGTAATGCCATGTTTCTCGCGGTCTATTAACCTGATTATGTATAACAGCCAGAGACGTAATGCCATGTTTCTCTGGGACTATTAACCTGATTATGTATAACACCCAAAGACCTAATGCCATGTTTCTCTCGGTCTATTAACCTGGTTATGTATAACACCCAGAGACGTAATGCCATGTTTCTCCCGGTCTATTAACCTGATTATGTATAACACCCAGAGACGTAATGCCATGTTTCTCCCGGTCTATTAACCTGATTATGTATAACACCCAGAGACGTAATGCCATGTTTCTCTCGGTCTATTAACCTGATTATGTATAACACCCAGAGACGTAATGCCATGTTTCTCTGTGACTATTAACCTGATTATGTATATCACCCGAAGACGTAGTGCCATGTTTCTCTGGGACTATTAACCTTATTATGTATAACACCCAGAGACGTAATGCCATGTTTCTCTGTGACTATTAACCTGATTATGTATAACACCCAAAGACCTAATGCCATGTTTCTCTCGGTCTATTAACCTGGTTATGTATAACACCCAGAGACGTAATGCCATGTTTCTCCCGGTCTATTAACCTGATTATGTATAACACCCAGAGACGTAATGCCATGTTTCTCTGTGACTATTAACCTGATTATGTATAACACCCAAAGACCTAATGCCATGTTTCTCTCGGTCTATTAACCTGGTTATGTATAACACCCAGAGACGTAATGCCATGTTTCTCCCGGTCTATTAACCTGATTATGTATAACACCCAGAGACGTAATGCCATGTTTCTCTGGGACTATTAACCTTATTATGTGTAACACCCAGAGACGTAATGCCATGTTTCTCCCGGTCTATTAACTTATGAAGGTTGTCCTCCAGAAACTACGTGGCTTAGGGTGACAACAGCCCGCAGAGGACGCCACAACCCCCTCCCCCTCCCCCCCCCCCCTTCCCCACCCCCTTACCGTGTTTGTGTAGAGGACGGGCTCCAGGTGGGCGAGGTTACCCCCCCCTGCCCCCCCATCCCCTTACCGGGTTTGTGTAGAGGACAGTCTCCAGGTGGGCGGGGTTGGCGAGCAGGTCGTAGTGGACGAGCTGATACCAACAGACACAGGCCACGGACGTCAGGCCCAGCGACACGAAGAAGTTGATGTGCAGCCGGATGCGGTGCTGCCGCAACAAGTCTCTGTACAACCAACATGGAAGGGGTTATTCTAGCTTTGTTACCTCGTTGTGCCTCACCCCACCCCCCCTCCCACACGACAGCACCATACACACAGGTGTACCGCCATACACACAGGTGTACCGCCAAGCACACAGGTGTACCGCCATACACACAGGTGTACCGCAATACACACAGGTGTACCGCCGTACACACAGGTGTACCGCCATACACAAAGGTGTACCGCCATACACACAGGTGTACCGCCATACACACAGGTGTACCGCCATACACACAGGTGTACCGCCATACATAGGTGTACCGCCATACACACAGGCGTACCGCCATACACACAGGTGTACCGCCATACACAGAGATGTACCGCCATACACACAGGTATACCGCCATACACACAGGTGTACCGCCATACACACAGGTGTACCGCCATACACACAGGTGTAGCGCCATGCACACAGGTGTACCGCCATACACACAGGTGTACCGCCATACACACAGGTGTACCGCCAAACACACAGGTGTACCGCCATGCACACAGGTGTACCGCCATACACACAGGTGTACCGACATACACACAGGTGTACCGCCATACACACGCAGATTTACCGCCATACACACACAGGTGTACCGCCATACACACAGGTGTACCGCCATACACACAGGTGTACCGCCATACACACAGATGTACCGCCATACACACAGGTGTACCGCCATACACACAGGTGTACCGCCATACACACAGGTGTACCGCCATACACAGGTGTACCGCCATACACAGGTGTACCGCCATACACACAGGTGTACCGCCATACACACAGGTGTACCGCCATACACACAGGTGTACCGCCATACACACAGGTGTACCGCCATACACACAGGTGTACCGCCATACACACAGGTGTACCGCCATACACACAGGTGTACCGCCATACACACAGGTGTACCGCCATACACAGGTGTACCGCCATGCACACAGGTGTACCGCCATACACAGGTGTACCGCCATGCACACAGGTGTACCGCCATACACAGGTGTACGGCCATACACACAGGTGTACCGCCATACACAAAGGTGTACCGCCATACACACAGGTGTACCGCCAAGCCCACAGGTGTACCGCCATACACACAGGTGTACCGCCATGCACACAGGTGTACCGCCATACACACAGGTGTACCGCCATACACACAGGTGTACCGCCAAGCACACAGGTGTACCGCCATACACACAGGTGTACCGCAATACACACAGGTGTACCGCCATACACGCAGGTGTACCGCCATACACAGACAGGTGTACCGCCATGCACACAGGTGTACCGCCATACACACAGGTGTACCGCCATACACAGGTGTACCGCCATACACACAGGTGTACCGCCATACACAGGTGTACCGCCATACACACAGGTGTACCGCCATACACGCAGGTGTACCGCCATACACAGACAGGTGTACCGCCATACACACAGGTGTACCGCCATACACAGGTGTACCGCCATACACACAGGTGTACCGCCATACACGCAGGTGTACCGCCATACACAGACAGGTGTACCGCCATGCACACAGGTGTACCGCCATACACACAGGTGTACCGACATACACACAGGTGTACCGCCATACACACGCAGGTTTACCGCCATACACCCACAGGTGTACCGCCATACACACACAAGTGTACCGCCATGCACACAGGTGTACCGCCATACACAGGTGTACCGCCATACACACAGGTGTACCGCCATACACATAGGTGTACCGCCATACACAAAGGTGTACCGCCATACACACAGGTGTACCGCCATACACACACAGGTGTACCGCCATACACACATGTGTACCGCCAGGCACACAGGTGTACCGCCATACATACAGGTTTACCGCCATACACCCAGGTGTACCGCCATACACACAGGTGTACCGCCATACACACAGGTGTACCGCCATACACACAGGTGTACCGCCATACACAGGTGTACCGCCATACATACAGGTGTACCGCCATACACACAGGTGTACCGCCATACACAGGTGTACCGCCATACACACAGGTGTATCGCCATACACAGGTTTAACAGGTGTACCGCCATACACAGGTGTACCGCCATACACTCACAGGTGTACCGCCATACACAGGTGTACCGCCATACACAAAGGTGTACCGCCATACACACAGGTGTACCGCCATACACACAGGTGTACCGCCATACACAGGTGTACCGCCATACACACAGGTGTACCGCCATACACAGGTGTACCGCCATACACAGGTGTACCGCCATACACACAGGTGTACCGCCATACACACAGGTGTACCGCCATACACACAGGTGTACCGCCACACACAGGTGTACCGCCATACACAGGTGTACCGCCATACACACAGGTGTACCGCCATACACAGGTGTACCGCCATACACACAGGTGTACCGCCATACACACAGGTGTACCGCCATACACACAGGTGTACCGCCATACACACAGGTGTACCGCCATACACAGGTGTACCGCCATACACACAGGTGTACCGCCATACACACAGGTGTACCGCCATACACAGGTGTACCGCCATACACAAATTTACCGCCATACACAGGTGTACCGCAAGGCACACAGGTGTACCGCCATACACACAGGTGTACCGCCATACACAGGTTTACCGCCATACACAGGTGTACCGCCAGGCACACAGGTGTACCGCCATACACACAGGTGTACCGCCATACACAGGTTTACCGCCATACACAGGTGTACCGCCATACATACAGGTGTACCGCCATACATACAGGTGTACCGCCATACAAACAGGTTTACCGCCATACATACAGGTGTACCGCCATACATACAGGTGTACCGCCATACATACAGGTTTACCGCCATACACACAGGTGTACCGCCATACACACAGGGGTACCGCCATACACACAGGTGTACCGCCATACACACAGGTGTACCGCCATACACAGGTGTACCGCCATACACAGGTGTACCGCCATACACAGGTGTACCGCCATACACACAGGTGTACCGCCATACACACAGGTGTACCGCCATACACACAGGTGTACCGCCATACACACAGGTGTACCGCCATACACACAGGTGTACCGCCATACACAGGTGTACCGCCATACACAGGTGTACCGCCATACACACAGGTGTACCGCCATACACACAGGTGTACCGCCATACACAGGTGTACCGCCATACACAGGTTTACCGCCATACACAGGTGTACCGCCAGGCACACAGGTGTACCGCCATACACACAGGTGTACCGCCATACACAGGTTTACCGCCATACACAGGTGTACCGCCAGGCACACAGGTGTACCGCCATACACACAGGTGTACCGCCATACACAGGTTTACCGCCATACACAGGTGTACCGCCATACATACAGGTGTACCGCCATACATACAGGTGTACCGCCATACATACAGGTTTACCGCCATACATACAGGTGTACCGCCATACATACAGGTGTACCGCCATACATACAGGTTTACCGCCATACACACAGGTGTACCGCCATACACACAGGTGTACCGCCATACACACAGGTGTACCGCCATACACACAGGTGTACCGCCATACACAGGTGTACCGCCATACACAGGTGTACCGCCATACACACAGGTGTACCGCCATACACACAGGTGTACCGCCATACACACAGGTGTACCGCCATACACACAGGTGTACCGCCATACACACAGGTGTACCGCCATACACAGGTGTACCGCCATACACAGGTGTACCGCCATACACACAGGTGTACCGCCATACACACAGGTGTACCGCCATACACAGGTGTACCGCCATACACAGGTTTACCGCCATACACAGGTGTACCGCCAGGCACACAGGTGTACCGCCATACACACAGGTGTACCGCCATACACAGGTTTACCGCCATACACAGGGGTACCGCCAGGCACACAGGTGTACCGCCATACACACAGGTGTACCGCCATACACAGGTTTACCGCCATACACAGGTGTACCGCCATACATACAGGTGTACCGCCATACATACAGGTGTACCGCCATACATACAGGTTTACCGCCATACATACAGGTGTACCGCCATACATACAGGTGTACCGCCATACATACAGGTTTACCGCCATACACACAGGTGTACCGCCATACACACAGATGTACCGCCATACACACAGGTGTACCGCCATACACACAGGTGTACCGCCATACACAGGTGTACCGCCATACACAGGTGTACCGCCATACACACAGGTGTACCGCCATACACACAGGTGTACCGCCATACACACAGGTGTACCGCCATACACACAGGTGTACCGCCATACATACAGGTGTACCGCCATACATACAGGTGTACCGCCATACATACAGGTTTACCGCCATACACACAGGTGTACCGCCATACACACAGGTGTACCGCCATACACACAGGTGTACCGCCATACACACAGGTGTACCGCCATACACAGGTGTACCGCCATACACAGGTGTACCGCCATACACACAGGTGTACCGCCATACACAGGTGTACCGCCATACACAGGTGTACCGCCATACACACAGGTGTACCGCCATACACAGGTGTACCGCCATACACACAGGTGTACCGCCATACACACAGGTGTACCGCCATACACAGGTGTACCGCCATACACTCACCAGGGCTCAAATAGCCACACTAGTGTCACCCACGAAGTTATCCCCGAGACTTTATGGCGGTATACACACTGGCTTTATTGTTGTGTTCTTTATTTCTGGGCGCGGTTTTATATACAAAGCACATTTGTTGGCGGGACGGTCGTGGCACCTGAAGACGCAGAAGATGACGATGGAGGGCAGCAGGAAGATGAGGCTGAGGGAGTAGCAGGCCAGACAGATGTACACGCCGACCAGGTAGCCCTGCAACAGTAACGTGAGTGTAAAACTCGCGGCCCATTTTCGTGTCCCACAATCGCAATATTGCTTCACTCAATTAGCGAAGAAGAGAACGGTTACACGAATGGCGTTTTGTCGATTGACAAAAGGATTTGTTTTCAAAGCGGATATGATAGCTGGCGCCTGGGCTCATTACGCCTCGTGCCTGACAGCACTGGCTGACAGCACTGGCAGACAGCACCACCTGACATCACCGCCTGACATCACCGCCTGACATCACCGCTTGACATCAACGCCTGACAGCACCGCCTGACGGCACCGCCTGACAGCACCGCCTGGCGGCACCGCCTGACGGCACCGCCTGACAGCACTGGCTGACACGCTGGCTGACAGCACCGCCTGACAGCACTGGCTGACACGCTGGCTGACAGCACCGCCTGACAATACCGCCTGACAGCACCGCCTGAAAGCATCGCCTGACAGCACTGGCTGACACGCTGGCTGACATCACCGCATGACGGCACCGCCTGACAGCACTAGCTGACACGCTGGCTGACAGCACCGCCTGACAATACCGCCTGACAGCCCCGCCTGACAGCACTGGCTGACACGCTGGCTGACAGCACCGCCTGACAACACCGCCTGACAATACCGCCTGACAGCCCCGCCTGACAGCACTGGCTGACACGCTGGCTGACAGCACCGCCTGACAATACCGCCTGACAGCACCGCCTGACAGCCCCGCCTGACAGCACTGGCTGACACGCTGGCTGACAGCACCGCCTGACAGCACCGCCTGACAGCACCGCCTGACAGCACCGCCTGACAGCACCGCCTAAAACACCGCTTGACCGCACCGCCTGACAGCACCGCCTGACAGCACCGCCTGACAGCACCGCCTGACAGCCCCGCCTGACAGCACTGGCTGACACGCTGGCTGACAGCACCGCCTGACAGCACCGCCTGACAGCACCGCCTGACAGCACCGCCTGGCAGAACCGCCTGACAGCACCGCTTGACAACACCGCCTGACAAACTAGCTGAGAGCACCGCCTGACAGCACTGGCAGACAACACCGCCTGACAACACCGCCTGACAGCATTGCCTGACAGCACCGCCCGACAACACCGCCTGACAGCACTGCCTGACAGCACCGCCCGACAACACCGCCTGACAGCACTGGCTGACAGCACCGCCTGACAACACCGCCTGACATCACCGCCTGACATCACTGGCTGACAGCACCGCCTGACAACACCGCCCGACATCACTGGCTGACAGCACCGCCCAACAACACCGCCTGACAGTTCTGGCTGACAGCACCGTCTGACAGCACCGCCTGGCAGCACTGGCTGACAACACCGCATGACAGCACCGCCTGACAGCACCACCTGACAGCACCGCCTGACAGCACCACCTGACAGCACCGCCTGACAGCACCACCTGACAGCACCGCTTGACAGCACCGCCTGCGTGCGCCGGAACATGATGCTGTCAGGGTGCAGCACACAACCCGCCGAGGCTGAGACCACCTCACCTCCTTGTCGATACAGCGTGTGTAGTCGGTCCACTCCAGGCCCTCCTTGGCGAACCAGGAGCCGTTGTCCTGGCACTGCTTCACGGACCTCCCTGCAACGACACCACTCAGATAGACCACGCAGGGAGGGACGGCCACAGAGAGAGAGAGACCGCGACACACAGGGAGAGACCGCGACACACAGGGAGAGACCGCGACACACAGGGAGAGACCAACAAACACAGAGAGAGACGGCCACACAGAGAGAGACCGCGACACACAGGGAGAGACCGCCACACACAGGGAGAGACCGCCAGACACAGGGAGAGACCGCGACACACAAGGAGAGACCGCCACACAGAGAGAGAGACCGCGACACACAAGGAGAGACCGTCACACACAGAGAGAGACCGCGACACACAGGGAGGGAGGGCCACACAGAGAGAGAGACCGCGACACACAGGGAGAGACCGCGACACACAGGGAGAGACCGTCACACGCAGGGAGAGATCGCGACACACAGGGAGAGACCGTCACACACAGAGAGAGACCGCCACACACAGGGAGAGACCGTCACACACAGAGAGAGACCGCGACACACAGGGAGAAACCGCGACACACAAGGAGAGACCGCCACACACAGAGAGAGACCGCGACACACAGGGAGAGACCGCCACACACAGGGAGAGACCGCCACAGACAGGGAGAGACCGCGACACATAGGGAGAGACCGCGACACACAAGGAGAGACCACCACACACAGAGAGAGACCGCGACACACAGGGAGAGACCGCCACACACAGGGAGAGACCGCGACACACACAGAGAGACCGCCACACACAGAGAGAGACCGCGATTCACAGAGAGAGACCGCCACACACAGAGAGAGACCGCGACACACAGAGAGAGACCGCCACACACAGGGAGAGACCGCGACACACAGGGAGAGACCGTCACACAGAGAGAGAGACCGCGACACACAGAGAGAGACCGCGACACACAGGGAGAGACCGCGACACACAGAGAGAGACCGCGACACACAGGGAGAGACCGCGACACACAGGGAGAGACCGCGACACACAGGGAGAGACCGCGACACACAGGGAGAGACCGTCACACACAGAGAGAGACGGCGACACACAGGGAGAGACCGCGACACACAGAGAGAGACCGCGACACACAGGGAGAGACCGCGACACACAGGGAGAGACCGTCACACAGAGAGAGAGACCGCGACACACAGAGAGAGACCGCGACACACAGGGAGAGACCGCGACACACAGAGAGAGACCGCGACACACAGGGAGAGACCGCGACACACAGGGAGAGACCGCGACACACAGGGAGAGACCGCGACACACAGGGAGAGACCGCGACACACAGGGAGAGACCGTCACACACAGAGAGAGACGGCGACACACAGGGAGAGACCGCGACACACAGAGAGAGACCGCGACACACAGGGAGAGACCGCGACACACAGGGAGAGACCGCGACACACAGGGAGAGACCGCGACACACAGAGAGAGACCGCGACACACAGGGAGAGACCGCGACACACAGGGAGAGACCGCGACACACAGGAAGAGACCGCGACACACAGGGAGAGACCGCGACACACAGGGAGAGACCGCCACACACAGGGATAGACCGCCACACACAGGGAGAGACCGCGACACACAGGGAGAGACCGCGACACACAGGGAGAGACCGTCACACACAGAGAGAGATCGCGACACACAGGGAGAGACCGCGACACACAGAGAGAGACCGCCACACACAGGAAGAGACCATCACACACAGGGAGAGACCGCGACACACAGGGAGAGACCGCGACACACAGAGAGAGACCGCGACACACAGGGAGAGACCGTCACACACAGAGAGAGACCGCGACACACAAGGAGAGACCGCGACACACAGGGAGGGACCGCGACACACAGGGAGAGACCGCGACACACAGGGAGAGACCGCGACACACAGAGAGAGACCGCGACACACAGGGAGAGACCGTCACACACAGAGAGAGACCGCGACACACAGGGAGAGACCGCGACACACAGAGAGAGACCGCGACACACAGGGAGAGACCGCGACACACAGGGAGAGACCGCGACACACAGGGAGAGACCGTCACACACAGAGAGAGACCGCGACACACAAGGAGAGACCGCGACACACAGGGAGGGACCGCGACACACAGAGAGAGACCGCGACACACAGGGAGAGACCGTCACACACAGAGAGAGACCGCGACACACAGGGAGAGACCGCGACACACAGGGAGAGACCGCGACACACAGGGATAGACCGCGACACACAGGGAGAGACCGCGACACACAGGGAGAGACCGTCACACACAGAGAGAGTCCGCGACACACAGGGAGAGACCGCGACACACAGGGAGAGACCGCGACACACAGGGAGAGACCGCGACACACAGGGATAGACCGCGACACACAGGGAGAGACCGCGACACACAGGGAGAGACCGCGACACACAGTGTGAGACCGTGACACACAAGGAGAGACCGCCACACACAGAGAGAGACCGCGACACACAGGGAGAGACCGCGACACACAGGGAGAGACCGCGACACACAGGGAGAGACCGCGACACACAGGGAGAGACCGCGACACACAGATAGAGACCGCGACACACAGAGAGAGACCGTCACACACAGGGAGAGACCGCGACACACAGAGAGAGACCGCCACACAGAGAGAGAGACCGCGACACACAGAGAGAGACCGCTACACACAGAGAGAGACCGCGACACACAGGGAGAGACCGCCACACACAGGGAGAGACCGCGACACACAGGGAGAGACCGCGACACACAGAGAGAGACCGCGACACACAGGGAGAGACCGCGACACACAGGGAGAGACCGCGACACACAGGGAGAGACCGCGACACACAGGGAGAGACCGCGACAGACAGGGAGAGACCGCGACACACAGGGAGAGACCGTCACACACAGAGAGAGACCGCGACACACAGGGAGAGACCGCGACACACAAGGAGAGACCGCGACACACAGAGAGAGACCGCGACACACAGGGATAGACCGCGACACACAGAGGGAGACCGCGACACACAGGGATAGACCGTCACACACAGAGGGAGACCGCGACACACAGGGAGAGACCGCGACACACAGGGATAGACCGCGACACACAGGGAGAGACCGCGACACACAGGGAGAGACCGCGACACACAGGGATAGACCGCGACACACAGGGAGAGACCGCGACACACAGGGAGAGACCGCGACACACAGGGAGAGACCGTGACACACAAGGAGAGACCGCCACACAGAGAGAGAGACCGCGACACACAGGGAGAGACCGCGACACACAGGGAGAGACCGCGACACACAGGGAGAGACCGCGACACACAGGGAGAGACCGCGACACACAGAGAGAGACCGCCACACACAGAGAGAGACCGTCACACACAGGGAGAGACCGCGACACACAGAGGGAGACCGCGACACACAGGGAGAGACCGTCACACACAGAGGGAGACCGCGACACACAGGGAGAGACCGCGACACACAGGGATAGACCGCGACACACAGGGAGAGACCGCGACACACAGGGATAGACCGCGACACACGGGGAGAGACCGTGACACACAGGGAGAGACCGTGACACACAGAGAGAGACCGCCACACACAGAGAGAGACCGCGACACACAGGAAGAGACCGCGACACACAGGGAGAGACCGCGACACACAGGGAGAGACCGCGACACACAGGGATAGACCGCGACACACAGGGAGAGACCGCGACACACAGGGAGAGACCGCGACACACAGGGAGAGACCGTGACACACAAGGAGAGACCGCCACACACAGAGAGAGACCGCGACACACAGGGAGAGACCGCGACACACAGGGAGAGACCGCGACACACAGGGAGAGACCGCGACACACAGGGAGAGACCGCGACACACAGAGAGAGACCGCGACACACAGAGAGAGACCGTCACACACAGGGAGAGACCGCGACACACAGAGAGAGACCGCTACACACAGGGAGAGACCGCCACACACAGGGAGAGACCGCGACACACAGAGAGAGACCGCGACACACAGGGAGAGACCGTCACACACAGAGAGAGACCGCCACACACAGGGAGAGACCGCGACACACAGGGAGAGACCGCGACACACAGGGAGAGACCGCGACACACAGAGAGAGACCGCCACACACAGAGAAAGAGACCGCGATACACAGGGAGAAACCGCGACACACAGGGAGAGACCGCGACACACAGGGAGAGACCGCGACACACAGGAAGAGACCGCCACACACAGAGAGAGACCGCGACACACAGGGAGAGACCGCGACACACAGGGAGAGACCGCCACACACAGGGAGAGACCGCGACACACAGGGAGAGACCGCGACACACAGGGAGAGACCGCGACACACAGGGAGAGACCGCGACACACAGGGAGAGACCGCGACACACAGGGAGAGACCGCGACACACAGGGAGAGACCGTCACACACAGAGAGAGACCGCGACACACAGGGAGAGACCGCGACACACAAGGAGAGACCGCGACACACAGAGAGAGACCGCGACACACAGGGATAGACCGCGACACACAGAGGGAGACCGCGACACACAGGGATAGACCGTCACACACAGAGGGAGACCGCGACACACAGGGAGAGACCGCGACACACAGGGATAGACCGCGACACACAGGGAGAGACCGCGACACACAGGGAGAGACCGCGACACACAGGGATAGACCGCGACACACAGGGAGAGACCGCGACACACAGGGAGAGACCGCGACACACAGGGAGAGACCGTGACACACAAGGAGAGACCGCCACACACAGAGAGAGACCGCGACACACAGGGAGAGACCGCGACACACAGGGAGAGACCGCGACACACAGGGAGAGACCGCGACACACAGGGAGAGACCGCGACACACAGAGAGAGACCGCCACACACAGAGAGAGACCGTCACACACAGGGAGAGACCGCGACACACAGAGGGAGACCGCGACACACAGGGAGAGACCGTCACACACAGAGGGAGACCGCGACACACAGGGAGAGACCGCGACACACAGGGATAGACCGCGACACACAGGGAGAGACCGCGACACACAGGGATAGACCGCGACACACGGGGAGAGACCGTGACACACAGGGAGAGACCGTGACACACAGAGAGAGACCGCCACACACAGAGAGAGACCGCGACACACAGGAAGAGACCGCGACACACAGGGAGAGACCGCGACACACAGGGAGAGACCGCGACACACAGGGATAGACCGCGACACACAGGGAGAGACCGCGACACACAGGGAGAGACCGCGACACACAGGGAGAGACCGTGACACACAAGGAGAGACCGCCACACACAGAGAGAGACCGCGACACACAGGGAGAGACCGCGACACACAGGGAGAGACCGCGACACACAGGGAGAGACCGCGACACACAGGGAGAGACCGCGACACACAGAGAGAGACCGCGACACACAGAGAGAGACCGTCACACACAGGGAGAGACCGCGACACACAGAGAGAGACCGCTACACACAGGGAGAGACCGCCACACACAGGGAGAGACCGCGACACACAGAGAGAGACCGCGACACACAGGGAGAGACCGTCACACACAGGGAGAGACCGCGACACACAGAGAGAGACCGCGACACACAGGGAGAGACCGCCACACACAGGGAGAGACCGCGACACACAGGGAGAGACCGCCACACACAGGGAAAGACCGCGACACACAGGGAGAGACCGCGACACACAGGGAGAGACCGCGACACAGGGAGAGACCGCCACACACAGGGAGAGACCGTCACACACAGAGAGAGATCGCGACACACAGGGAGAGACCGCGACACACAGAGAGAGACCGCCACACACAGGAAGAGACCGTCACACACAGGGAGAGACCGCGACACACAGGGAGAGACCGTCACACACAAGGAGAGACCGCGACACACAGGGAGAGACCGCGACACACAGGGAGAGACCGTCACACACAGGGAGAGACCGCGACACACAGGGAGAGACCGCGACACACAGGGAGAGACCGCCAGACACAGGGAGAGACCGCGACACACAGGGAGAGACCGCGACACACAGGGAGAGACCGCGACACACAGGAAGAGACCGTCACACACAGAGAGAGACCGCGACACACAGGGAGAGACCGCCACACACAGAGAGAGACCGTCACACACAGGGAGAGACCGTCACACACAGAGATAGACCGCGACACACAGGAAGAGACCGGGACACACAGGGAGAGACCGTCACACACAGAGAGAGACCGCGACACACAAGGAGAGGCCGCGACACACAGGGAGAGACCGCGACACACAGGGAGAGACCGCGACACACAGAGAGAGACCGCGACACACAGGGAGAGACCGCGACACACAGAGAGAGACCGCGACACACAGGGAGAGACCGCCACACACAGGGAGAGGCCGCGACACAGGGAGAGACCGCGACACACAGGGAGAGACCGCGACACACAGGGAGAGACCGCGACACACAGGGAGAGACCGCGACACACAAGGAGAGACCGCGACACACAGGGAGAGACCGCGACACACAGGGAGAGACCGCGACACAGAGAGAGACCGCCATACACAGGGAGAGACCGTCACACACAGAGAGAGATCGCGACACACAGGGAGAGACCGCGACACACAGAGAGAGACCGCCACACACAGGAAGAGACCATCACACACAGGGAGAGACCGCGACACACAGGGAGAGACCGCGACACACAGAGAGAGACCGCGACACACAGGGAGAGACCGTCACACACAGAGAGAGACCGCGACACACAAGGAGAGACCGCGACACACAGGGAGGGACCGCGACACACAGGGAGAGACCGCGACACACAGGGAGAGACCGCGACACACAGAGAGAGACCGCGACACACAGGGAGAGACCGTCACACACAGAGAGAGACCGCGACACACAGGGAGAGACCGCGACACACAGGGGGGGACCGCGACACACAGGGAGAGACCGTCACACACAGGGAGAGACCGCGACACACAGGGAGAGACCGCGACACACAGGGAGAGACCGCGACACACAGAGAGAGACCGCGACACACAGGGAGAGACCGTCACACACAGAGAGAGACCGCGACACACAGGGAGAGACCGCGACACACAGGGAGGGACCGCGACACACAGGGAGAGACCGCCACACACAAGAAGAGACCGTGACACAGGGATAGACTTTCATAACCTTGTTGTATCTTCTATTGGCTATTGATTGTATCTTCAACAGCCAAGCTCTAACTTCCATAACCTGGTTATATGTTCAATAGGCTGGCTCCGTCTACGACTGCCCAGTGGTATTTCCGACATTATAGCGGCATACCCCATACACACCAATGACTTGTAATGCCAATGACTTTTTGGTTTCCTAAGACAAAACAAGAGCACTGGTTGCGGGAATGTCAGTTCCACAGAATTATGAACATACCGGTCTCTGATGCATCAAATGACTCTGTTCCATCCCATAGTGTCACGCCAATGACTGACGATGTTCTGACAGTAGGAAGGGGTTATGGGGGGTGCTCCATCATTTGGAAAAACACTTGACGGGCAAGTAACTCCAATACAATTAAAAGGTAGACGTATATGTGCTGTAAAGGTACAGATAAAAAGTAATACACTGCTATTCTTTAGCATTTACATGCCGTGTGACTCTATTCTTAACTTTAACGAGTACAGGAAAGTTTTATCCGAAGTCATTGACACCTGTAATGCACACGAGGGTGCCGACGTTGTAATTGGCGGCGATCTTAATACCAGTTTTGAACGCCCAGACTCAGCTTTTACGCGCCACCTGCAATGCGCCAAACGAGAAGAGGGCCTTATGGACTGCTTATCATTTCCCGCGCACGCGTGGACTACTCGTTTACTAGCCCTACAAGCCAAAGCCGCCACACGATTGATCACTTTCTGGTCAACAAAAACACGTTTGACACAATCTTGGAATACCGCAGTGTCCACGACGGTGATAATTTGTCAATGCACTGTCCAATTGTACGAAAGATTAACTGCGCTGTGTCCCATACCAAAAATATAGAAAGACCTACAATAGCAAACCAGTGTGGGAACATTTAAGTCGTGAAACAATTCTAGAATATGGTGCCTGCTTGGACAGAAACCTCGAGTCACTCTCAACATATTTACCATTAAATATGTTGACTAGTAAAGTCGTAAATTGCCCAGAGACTGCTGACCACCGACACCAGATTCACCATACACCATATATGACCAGATAGTGGACGCATGTGTTAGCGCTAGCAAGGTATCTATACCACATACGGGGTCAAACTCAAAAGCCAAAGTCGTACCTGGGTGGAAAGAGCTGGTGCCACCGTACAGAGAATCCTCCGTGCTTTGGCACAATACCTGGCGAGACTGTGGCTCTCCGCGTGAGGCGGCGATTGCTGATGTCATGAGGAGAGCCAGAGCCAAGTACCACCAAGCCATACGCTCAGCTAAACGTCACCAAGACGACATTCGTAGGCAGGAAATGACAGAGGCACTACTAAGCAATCACACTGGGGATTTCTGGTCCAAAACGAAAAAGGTGACTAAACCCAATAAGAATGTGCCAAATACAATTGACGACGCAGTAGGAACTGAACGTATCACCACGCTGTTTGCTGAAAAATATGAAAAGTTGTATAACTCGATATCATACAACGCAAAAGATACGGACACGTTAAAATATAAACTCAGTAAGCTGGTAGAGGAAGTCGATACCGCACATTGCTGTTGTAAGGCCTCAAACCTCTAGCCAAAGGTCTCTGGCGACGTCATACGTCAGGCGTCTTACGACCTAACGCGCCGTACGAATCATGTACTACGGGGTGTGCAACTCATTTGTGGTTTATCAACTTTTTAAGTCATACTGTAATACTTTCTACGGATGCCACTTATGGAACCTAGATGCCAGAGACATATCCCATTTTGTTACCACATGGAGGGTGTGCATGAGGGAAATCTTGAAGTTACCAACACGCACTCACACAACTAATTCCCGTCATAGCCGAGTGTCTCCCAATCGCAGTCCAGATCGCCATTCGCGCTGTAAAATTCGCTCACGGAGCACACAACAGTGATAATAGCACCCTACGATTTCTTTTCAAAATGGCTGCTAGTGGTGGCGCGTCAATTTTTTCATCTAACATAAGGCATATTTTAGCAACTTATAAGTTGTCTCTTAATCATATCGAGTCTGACGCCAACCATATGAAGAGAACCTGTTATACGCGTTTAGGGGCCTCTCTTAGCCACGACGACATGTCTTATGGGGCTTTTGCCCAAACTATTTTATACGAGCGAGACTTTTGCCACGGTGCTATGTCAACTGTCGACCTGCTGTATACTTAATTTTATTACTGACAGAATTCTAAAGACTTCTGTCAGTATACCACTCAGTTCGGTTTGTAAATTTGTATGTTTGTCAGCTAGCTTTGCTTGTCAGATCGATACAGGTCGTAATTCGACAGCTACGGTCATCGGTCTTTACCAAAAGGTAGATTGGTAAAATGGCTCGGTCAAGTTCGTTAATGGCATATGTAGGTCAAAGGTCAAGGTCACAGCGATTTTTTATATAAAAAGGTTAACAACGCATATATCTCCGTTAATATTAGAGATAGAGATCTCGGGTAAGTTTCAGAATGTGCTGCCCATCAAGAGGCATCTTTCGTATATTGTTCACTTTTTGACGCGTCGTACTCATTTATTTTTTCATAGGTTTTTCGGAAAACACCCTAAATCACCTCAGTCAGTTTTGTGGCTTTTAGACACATTTAAATCCAAGTTATCGCTATAAGGTTCTGACATGTCATAGAAATATGAATAAGAATAACCTCTGTAGAATCTTAGGTCTCTCCAGTGCGTCACGTGACGTCACGATGACGTCACTTTCGGTACATTAAAAAAATCGTCAAAAATCTGCAAAAAATTATAGAAAATCGATAGTGGCGTTATTTTGTAGGAAATGGGGTCCGATGTTTCTCCTGCATCATAAAAATAGTATGTTCCTATCTTACTTCCGGTTCCAGGGGTGAGGGCAATTCTCTATGGGACCTCCAATGTTAAAGCCCTCAATCTCTCAGGCTGGGGAAATTTGTTTGCCCCGTATTTCATCGGTGCCTGCATCAAACAGTTTCGTGTTTTTTTTCTTTGGTTAAACATGGTACCCAGTAGCCATGGTCCTTACTAGATGGAATTCAGACAAGAACTAACGTCACAGGATTCTTCTGAAATTTTTCTTATTGTGAAAGATGGGGATTTTTGGGGTTTGCAGGGGCTCCCACGAGCGTCCTATTGAAGCCATCGCTCTATGCTTACAGTTGTGGTAGGATAGCAGTAGGATGCACCATTAACTATAAACACGGTCCTGTAACTTTTCGGTATATAGTCGAACGCGTTTAACATGGGACCCTATGAAGATAATCAAACTTCCTTCAATATGACGTACTTTCGTCAGAGCGATCTCACTTTGCTTTACCACGGTGCGAGATATGGACGAGTGCAAGAGGTCTACGGTATACCCACGGCGAACTCGCGTCTCAGTTTCGTTTCCATGGCAACCGAAGATTTGCCCAATGATAAAGTATACAAATTGGGTCTAACTTAAACAAACATTCGATCTTTGCGTATAATGGTAGGGAAGATATGTCTCCAGATTGCTATTGGCAGTAAAGCATTATTATCCTTTACATATTAGCTGCAGAGTCCTTTCTTCGCCTGCTCGTTTTTCATTTATCCGCAATGATGAAGAATAGCAATTTTCGGTAATTAGGTGAAGCTATATCTGAAGCTTATCTGACTAACAGTCCTACCGCCGTTCTAATCAACGTTTTGGATTGAGGGCACACATGTTTGTGTCTAGATATTTGGACGTTTCCATGCGTCATGCCATGACGTCACCATGACGTGATGACGTCATAATTTTATAACCTCTATTACCCGACTATTATACCTCGTAGCGACTACCGGTTGATTTGACGCTGTAACTTATATCAAGGGACAACTGCTGCGAAGCACACGTAGAAAGTCGGGATTTGGCCGAATTCACTCAAAATGGCGCCCTCTATCTGGGAAAACAGCCCGCGTTGAACAGCAGTCGTTAGATTGTGCTACTCCAGCATCCGCATCGTAGGGGTCCAATTTGGGCTAAATTGCGCTTTCAGCGAGCCCAATACAGCTTTCAGTGGGCAGTGTGGGCTAGAACGCCTTCGGATATCGGCGTTATTGAGCCCAAATTGGCCATTGAAGGCCCTGTTTAGCCCAAATTGGTCGCTGAAGGCGGTAACTATTACAAATTTGCCCGTTTACAGCGCTATTTAGCCCAAATTGTTCGTTCAAGGAGCTGTTTAACCCAGTCTGCCCACTGAAGGCATCATGTAGCCAGCACGAGGCAGGAGCAACTTATAGTATATGTGTTTCTGCATGTCATCGCCTGTACCATAGTTTCGGCGCATAAATGGTGCCACAGACGTGTGCGTCAAAGATGAAGTCACTTCTGTCAGTAACCCTCAGCCTCCGGCTGATTTCGGCTCTTGTTTGTACTACTTGAATACGTCACTTTTTGACACTTATACGTATGAACTCACTGTGTACATGCTTTTATGCTACGTACGAATACAGATAATAATAATAATAGCCTTTCCCTCTATGTATGTGGTCTGTCTGGGCCGGGCCGGACACTGACCGAGGCACCACTTTACGCCCCACCAGGACGACCGTAGACCCTCTGTCCCGGGTAAGCCGCATGGATTGCCATAAAACCAATAGGTTTTGGTTTTCTCGTTTTAGGGGATATAAAAGAGGCCGTTTTATCGGGGGGGTTTGCCGCTTGGGGTCGCTGCATAATAAAGAGGGGCGGGTTGGTGGCGGTGGCGGCTGAGGGGGGAGGCTTGCAGGCGAGGGAAGCCGGCGACAGAAACTCCCTCGGGAAGATGGTTCATAACGTGCAGACCAGCCATCTGGCAGCTTGGCGAGAGGGGTGGAGACAGAGGGGGTTGGGCAAGGGGCAGGGGAAGTGCGGGCACGGGGAGGATACGTGGGGTGGACGAGGAGGTGGGGTGGAAGGTGGAGGGGGAGAGGGGGTCTGGCCTGGGGAAGCCCCCCCCCCACATCCCACTTCACCCCCCAAAGGCGCTTGTCTTGTCAACAATATTACCTCACAGCTATTGTCTCTCGTTCTCGCCAAACCGTTACAAATGAATGTATGTATATTCATGGCTTGGGAGCGAATACCGGCCGTCAAGGGGTGTCCTGAGAGGGAAGCACAAGGTGGCAAAGTGAGTGGGCCTCAGATGGGGAATACCAGGAAATGTTAAAAAAATGAAACCCATTGTTTCTATAGTAACTCACTCATTGCGAGGGCAAGATCCAGGAAGTCGGGGCAGCTGGCGTCCACCGTCACTCCGGCCGGGGTGTCCCCCCAGCAGCTGTAGCCGTCCCAGGTCCGCGGGCAGTAGGGGGTGGCGGCCGACTGCTGGGGGTGCCCCCCCGCCAGGGCGGCCCCCCCGGGGTGTCTGAGCGGGGGGGCGGCCAGCTGGCGGTCACAGCAGTGGTGGGCGGCCAGGCAGCAGGCCTTCCAGCGGCGACAGTCTTCCTGGGAGGCGAGGGTGCCGCACACCAGACCCACGGCCGTGGCGTTGGTCGGGTCCGGGGTGATGGGGCCGGTGTAGGCCGCATCTGACCCCGTCACGTTGACCCCGGGGCGGGGGATGAGCTGCTCGTAGAGGGGCGGCAGGGGCACGAGGCGCCCGTGCTGGAACAGGTAGTGGTAGCACATGGAGCAGGACCGGCCCTGGAACTCATCCGGCTCCAGGCGGCCGGAGCGATCCTGACAGTACATGGGTTCAGGCGCGGGCGGCGCTGTGACGTCATCGCTGACCGCTCCCGCCAATGGCGACAGCGTCTGCAACCAAGCGACCAGCAGCGGTTAATAATCAGTGTGTGCCTCAGTGTCAGACATACTGTGGGTAATAATCAGTGTGTGCCTCAGTGTTAGACAGGCTGTGGGTAATGACCTGTGTGTGCCTCACTGTTAGACAGGCTGTGGGTAATAATCAGTGTGTGCCTCAGTGTTAGACAGGCTGTGGGTAATGACCTGTGTGTGCCTCAGTGTTAGACAGGCTGTGGGTAATGACCTGTGTGTGCCTCAGTGTTAGACAGGTTGTGGGTAATAATCAGTGTGTGCCTCAGTGTTAGACAGGCTGTGGGTTACAATCAGTGTGTGCATCAGTGTTAGACAGGCTGTGGGTAATAATCAGTGTGTGCCTCAGTGTTAGACAGGCTGTGGGTAATAATCAGTGTGTGCCTCAGTGTTAGACAGGCTGTGGGTAATAATCAGTGTGTGCCTCAGTGTTAGACAGGCTGTGGGTAATGACCTGTGTGTGCCTCAGTGTTAGACTGGCTGTGGGTTACAATCAGTGTGTGCCTCAGTGTTAGACAGGCTGTGGGTAATAATCAGTGTGTGCCTCAGTGTTAGACAGGCTGTGGGTAATAATCAGTGTGTGCCTCAGTGTTAGACAGGTTGTGGGTAATAATCAGTGTGTGCCTCAGTGTTAGACAGGCTGTGGGTAATAATCAGTGTGTGCCTCACTGTTAGACAGGCTGTGGGTAATAATCAGTGTGTGCCTCAGTGTTAGACAGGCTGTGGGTAATGACCTGTGTGTGCCTCAGTGTTAGACAGGCTGTGGGTAATAATCAGTGTGTGCCTCAGTGTTAGACAGGCTGTGGGTAATAATCAGTGTGTGCCTCAGTGTTAGACAGGCTGTGGGTAATGACCAGTGTGTGCCTCACTGTTAGACAGGCTGTGGGTAATGACCTGTGTGTGCCTCAGTGTTAGACAGGCTGTGGGTAATAATCAGTGTGTGCCTCAGTGTTAGACAGGCTGTGGGTAATGACCTGTGTGTGCCTCAGTGTTAGACAAGCTGTGGGTAATAATCAGTGTGTGCCTCAGTGTCAGACATACTGTGGGTAATAATCAGTGTGTGGCTCGGTGTTAGACAGGCTGTGGGTAATAATCAGTTTGTGCATCAGTGTTAGACAGGCTGTGGGTAATAATCAGTGTGTGCCTCACTGTTAGACAGGCTGTGGGTTACAATCAGTGTGTGCCTCAGTGTTAGACAGGCTGTGGGTAATGACCAGTGTGTGCCTCAGTGTTAGACAGGCTGTGGGTAATAATCAGTGTGTGCCTCAGTGTTAGACAGGCTGTGGGTAATAATCAGTGTGTGCCTCAGTGTTAGACAGGCTGTGGGTAATAATCAGTGTGTGCCTCAGTGTTAAACAGGCTGTGGGTAATAATCAGTGTGTGCTTCAGTGTTAGACAGGCTGTGGGTAATAATCAGTGTGTGGCTCGGTGTTAGACAGGCTGTGGGTAATAATCAGTGTGTGCCTCAGTGTTAGACAGGCTGTGGATAATGACCTGTGTGTGCCTCAGTGTTAGACAGGCTGTGGGTAATAATCAGTGTGTGCCTCAGTGTTAGACAGGCTGTGGGTAATGACCTGTGTGTGCCTCAGTGTTAGACAGGCTGTGGGTAATAATCAGTGTGTGCCTCAGTGTTAGACAGGCTGTGGGTAATGACCTGTGTGTGCCTCATTGTTAGACAGGTTGTGGGTAATAATCAGTGTGTGCCTCAGTGTTAGACAGGCTGTGGGTAATAATCAGTGTGTGCCTCAGTGTTATACAGGCTGTGGGTAATGACCTGTGTGTGCCTCAGTGTTAAACAGGCTGTGGGTAATAATCAGTGTGTGCCTCAGTGTTAGACAGGCTGTGGGTAATAATCAGTGTGTGCCTCAGTGTTAGACAGGCTGTGGATAATAATCAGTGTGTGCCTCAGTGTTAGACAGGCTGTGGGTAATAATCAGTGTGTGCCTCAGTGTTAGACAGGTTGTGGGTAATAATCAGTGTGTGCCTCAGTGTTAGACAGGTTGTGGGTAATAATCAGTTTGTGCATCAGTGTTAGACATGCTGTGGGTAATAATCAGTTTGTGCATCAGTGCTAGACAGGCTGTGGGTAATGACCTGTGTGTGCCTCAGTGTTAGACAGGCTGTGGGTAATAATCAGTGTGTGCATCAGTGTTAGACAGGCTGTGGGTAATGACCTGTGTGTGCCTCAGTGTTAGACAGGCTGTGGGTAATAATCAGTGTGTGCCTCAGTGTTAGACAGGCTGTGGGTAATAATCAGTGTGTGCCTCAGTGTTAGACAGGCTGTGGGTAATAATCAGTGTGTGCCTCACTGTTAGACAGGCTGTGGGTTACAATCAGTGTGTGCCTCAGTGTTAGACAGGCTGTGGGTAATAATCAGTGTATGCCTCAGTGTTAGACAGGCTGTGGGTAATAATCAGTGTGTGGCTCGGTGTTTGACAGGCTGTGGGTAATGACCTGTGTGTGCCTCAGTGTTAGACAGGCTGTGGGTAATAATCAGTGTGTGCCTCAGTGTTAGACAGGCTGTGGGAAATAATCAGTGTGTGCCTCAGTGTTAAACAGGCTGTGGGTTACAATCAGCGTGTGCCTCAGTGTTAGACAGGTTGTGGATAATAATCAGTGTGTGCCTCAGTGTTAGACAGGCTGTGGGTTACAATCAGTGTGTGCCTCAGTGTTAGACAGGTTGTGGGTAATAATCAGTGTGTGCCTCAGTGTTAGACAGGCTGTGGGTTACAATCAGTGTGTGCCTCAGTGTTAGACAGGTTGTGGGTAATAATCAGTGTGTGCCTCAGTGTTAGACAGGCTGTGGGTTACAATCAGTGTGTGCCTCAGTGTTAGACAGGCTGTGGGTTACAATCAGTGTGTGCCTCAGTGTTAGACAGGCTGTGGGTAATAATCAGTGTGTGCCTCAGTGTTAGACAGGCTGTGGGTAATAATCAGTGTGTGCCTCAGTGTTAGACAGGCTGTGGGTAATAATCAGTGTGTGCCTCAGTGTTAGACAGGCTGTGGGTAATAATCAGTGTGTGCCTCAGTGTTAGACAGGTTGTGGGTAATAATCAGTGTGTGCCTCAGTGTTAGACAGGTTGTGGGTAATAATCAGTGTATGCCTCAGTGTTAGACAGGCTGTGGGTAATAATCAGTGTGTGGCTCGGTGTTTGACAGGCTGTGGGTAATGACCTGTGTGTGCCTCAGTGTTAGACAGGCTGTGGGTAATAATCAGTGTGTGCCTCAGTGTTAGACAGGCTGTGGGTAATGACCCGTGTGTGCCTCAGTGTTAGACAGGCTGTGGGTAATAATCAGTGTGTGCCTCAGTGTTAGACAGGCTGTGGGTAATAATCAGTGTGTGCATCAGTGTTAGACAGGCTGTGGGTAATGACCTGTGTGTGCCTCAGTGTTAGACAGGCTGTGGGTAATAATCAGTGTGTGCCTCAGTGTTAGACAGGCTGTGGGTAATAATCAGTGTGTGCCTCAGTGTTAGACAGGTTGTGGGTAATAATCAGTTTGTGCATCAGTGTTAGACATGCTGTGGGTAATAATCAGTTTGTGCATCAGTGTTAGACAGGCTGTGGGTAATAATCAGTGTGTGCCTCAGTGTTAGACAGGCTGTGGGTAATGACCCGTGTGTGCCTCAGTGTTAGACAGGCTGTGGGTTACAATCAGTGTGTGCCTCAGTGTTAGACAGGCTGTGGGTAATAATCAGTGTGTGCCTCAGTGTTAGACAGGCTGTGGGTAATAATCAGTGTGTGCCACAGTGTTAGACAGGCTGTGGGTAATGACCTGTGTGTGCCTCAGTGTTAGACAGGCTGTGGGTAATAATCAGTGTGTGCCTCAGTGTTAGACAGGCTGTGGGTAATAATCAGTGTGTGCCTCAGTGTTAGACAGGTTGTGGGTAATAATCAGTTTGTGCATCAGTGTTAGACATGCTGTGGGTAATAATCAGTTTGTGCATCAGTGTTAGACAGGCTGTGGGTAATAATCAGTGTGTGCCTCAGTGTTAAACAGGCTGTGGGTAATAATCAGTGTGTGCCTCAGTGTTAGACAGGCTGTGGGTAATGACCCGTGTGTGCCTCAGTGTTAGACAGGCTGTGGGTAATAATCAGTGTGTGCCTCAGTGTTAGACAGGCTGTGGGTAATGACCAGTGTGTGCCTCAGTGTTAAACAGGCTGTGGGTAATAATCAGTGTGTGCCTCAGTGTTAGACAGGCTGTGGGTAATAATCAGTGTGTGCCACAGTGTTAGACAGGCTGTGGGTAATGACCTGTGTGTGCCTCAGTGTTAGACAGGCTGTGGGTAAGGACCTGTGTGTGCCTCAGTGTTAGACAGGCTGTGGGTAATGACCTGTGTGTGCCTCAGTGTTAGACAGGTTGTGGGTAATAATCAGTGTGTGCCTCAGTGTTAGACAGGCTGTGGGTAATAATCAGTGTGTGCCTCAGTGTTAGACAGGCTGTGGGTAATGACCTGTGTGTGCCTCAGTGTTAGACAGGCTGTGGGTAATGACCTGTGTGTGCCTCAGTGTTAGACAGGCTGTGGGTAATAATCAGTGTGTGCCTCAGTGTTAGACAGGCTGTGGGTTACAATCAGTGTGTGCATCAGTGTTAGACAGGCTGTGGGTAATAATCAGTGTGTGCCTCAGTGTTAGACAGGCTGTGGGTAATAATCAGTGTGTGCCTCAGTGTTAGACAGGCTGTGGGTAATGACCTGTGTGTGCCTCAGTGTTAGACAGGCTGTGGGTAATAGTCAGTGTGTGCCTCAGTGTTAGACAGTTTGTGGGTAATAATCAGTGTGTGCCTCAGTGTTAGACAGGCTGTGGGTAATGACCCGTGTGTGCCTCAGTGTTAGACAGGCTGTGGGTAATAATCAGTGTGTACCTCAGTGTTAGACAGGCTTTGGGTAATGACCCGTGTGTGCCTCAGTGTTAAACAGGCTGTAGGTAATAATCAGTGTGTGCCTCAGTGTTAGACAGGCTGTGGGTAATGACCCGTGTGTGCCTCAGTGTTAAACAGGCTGGGGGTAATAATCAGTGTGTGCCTCAGTGTCAGACATGCTGTGGGTAATGACCTGTGTGTGCCTCAGTGTTAGACAGGTTGTGGGTAATAATCAGTTTGTGCATCAGTGTTAGACATGCTGTGGGTAATAATCAGTGTGTGCCTCAGTGTTAGACAGGCTGTGGGTAATGACCAGTGTGTGCCTCAGTGTTAGACAGGCTGTGGGTAATAATCAGTGTGTGCCTCAGTGTTAGACAGGCTGTGGGTAATAATCAGTGTGTGCCTCAGTGTTAGACAGGCTGTGGGTAATGACCTGTGTGTGCCTCAGTGTTAGACAGGCTGTGGGTTACAATCAGTGTGTGCATCAGTGTTAGACAGGCTGTGGGTAATAATCAGTGTGTGCCTCAGTGTTAGACAGGCTGTGGGTAATAATCAGTGTGTGCCTCAGTGTTAGACAGGCTGTGGGTAATGACCTGTGTGTGCCTCAGTGTTAGACAGGCTGTGGGTAATAGTCAGTGTGTGCCTCAGTGTTAGACAGTTTGTGGGTAATAATCAGTGTGTGCCTCAGTGTTAGACAGGCTGTGGGTAATGACCCGTGTGTGCCTCAGTGTTAGACAGGCTGTGGGTAATAATCAGTGTGTGCCTCAGTGTTAGACAGGCTTTGGGTAATGACCCGTGTGTGCCTCAGTGTTAAACAGGCTGTAGGTAATAATCAGTGTGTGCCTCAGTGTTAGACAGGCTGTGGGTAATGACCCGTGTGTGCCTCAGTGTTAAACAGGCTGGGGGTAATAATCAGTGTGTGCCTCAGTGTCAGACATGCTGTGGGTAATGACCTGTGTGTGCCTCAGTGTTAGACAGGTTGTGGGTAATAATCAGTTTGTGCATCAGTGTTAGACATGCTGTGGGTAATAATCAGTGTGTGCCTCAGTGTTAAACAGGCTGTGGGTAATAATCAGTGTGTGCCTCAGTGTTAGACAGGCTGTGGGTAATGACCTGTGTGTGCCTCAGTGTTAGACAGGTTGTGGGTAATAATCAGTGTGTGCATCAGTGTTAGACAGGCTGTGGGTAATGACCTGTGTGTGCCTCAGTGTTAGACAGGCTGTGGGTAATAATCAGTGTGTGCCTCAGTGTTAGACAGGCTGTGGGTAATAATCAGTGTGTGCCTCAGTGTTAGACAGGCTGTGGGTAATAATCAGTGTGTGCCTCAGTGTTAGACAGGCTGTGGGTAATGACCTGTGTGTGCCTCAGTGTTAGACAGGCTGTGGGTAATAATCAGTGTGTGCCTCAGTGTTAGACAGGCTGTGGGTAATGACCAGTGTGTGCCTCAGTGTTAGACAGGCTGTGGGTAATAATCAGTGTGTGCCTCAGTGTTAGACAGGCTGTGGGTAATAATCAGTGTGTGCCTCAGTGTTAGACAGGCTGTGGGTAATGACCTGTGTGTGCCTCAGTGTTAGACAGGCTGTGGGTAATAATCAGTGTGTGCCTCAGTGTTAGACAGGCTGTGGGTAATAATCAGTGTGTGCCTCAGTGTTAGACAGGCTGTGGGTAATAATCAGTGTGTGCCTCAGTGTTAGACAGGCTGTGGGTAATAATCAGTGTGTGCCTCAGTGTTAGACAGGCTGTGGGTAATAATCAGTGTGTGCCTCAGTGTTAGACAGGCTGTGGGTAATAATCAGTGTGTGCCTCAGTGTTAGACAGGCTGTGGGTAATAATCAGTGTGTGCCTCAGTGTTAGACAGGCTGTGGGTAATAATCAGTGTGTGCCTCAGTGTTAGACAGGCTGTGGGTAATGACCTGTGTGTGCCTCAGTGTTAGACAGGCTGTGGGTAATAATCAGTGTGTGCCTCAGTGTTAGACAGGCTGTGGGTAATAATCAGTGTGTGCATCAGTGTTAGACAGGCTGTGGGTAATAATCAGTGTGTGCCTCAGTGTTAGACAGGTTGTGGGTAATAATCAGTGTGTGCCTCAGTGTTAGACAGGCTGTGGGTAATAATCAGTGTGTGCCTCAGTGTTAGACAGGTGTGGGTAACAATCAGTGTGTGCCACAGTGTTAGACAGACTGTGGGTTATAATCAGTGTGTGCCTCAGTGTTAGGCAGTAAAGTACAGAAAGAGGATGTATCCCAGTTTAGACATTAGTGAATAGGAGATGAAGGCTTAGAGACCAGTACATATACTGTATATTATTGGGTTGATATCCTTGCAGAAAGGCTCAGAGATCGGTACATGAACTCCACATCATAGGATTCACATCGTTGCTTAGCTGCATTTCGTTCTAAGGCGACTTCTGTTTTGATTGGTTACTATATAAATCAACTGAATAAACTGAATAGGGACGAGTTGTGTGTAGGGGTGGGGGGGGGGGCAAGAGTATTAGGAGACCTGGAGACGGTGACTACGAGACCACAGCCTGGTGACTCCTGGAGCAGTGGTACTCGATGTCTGGCTGCCCGCTATATCCGGTCTTGGCTCGCTGCTTGACCAGACCTGTTACTGTTAATGTGTTGTTTGTTACCGCTGGGATGCCACAGGGCGCACAGACAGACAGTCAACGAAGTATGGCTATCCCATCGTCACAGTGGGACATGGGCACCTTATCGACGGTACTGGGCGGCAGACTAACATTCTACCGGCAATGTAGTGGAGGTTACCTAGAACCCTGTGGCGAGAACAGTCTACGGGCGGACCGCCTGACCACCATCTTCCTCACTTAAGCTCGCCATCTTTGGCTGTAAAACACTGGAACTGGTCTACAAGACAAAAGAAAAATCACAGATGTTCCTTCACAATAAATATCTGGCCAGCATGAAGCTGAATAATATCAGCCACAGAGTCATTGAATTAATAAGGTCACCCATGAAGACGGCGTAACTCTAATTAGACTCGTGCAGTTGGGTGCGGACTTGACCCGACACGTCAACGGGTCACGACCCTTAACGCGCAGCAAAGCGGACCCCAGGGCTGGAGTCTGTGGGGAGCTGGCCCGTCAATGGCCGCACTCTGTGGGGAGCTGGCCCGTCAATGGCCGCAGTCTGAGGGGAGCTGTCCCGTCAATGGCCGCAGTCTGAGGGGAGCTGGCCCGTCAATGGCCGCAGTCTGTGGGGAGCTGGCCCGTCAATGGCCGCAGTCTGAGGGGAGCTGTCCCGTCAATGGCCGCAGTCTGTGGGGAGCCGGCCCGTCAATGGCCGCAGTCTGTGGAGAGCTGGCCCATCAATGGCCGCAGTCTGAGGGGAGCTGGCCCGTCAATGGCCGCAGTCTGTGGGGAGCTGGCCCGTCAATGGCCGCAGTCTGTGGGGAGCTGGCCCGTCAATGGCCGCAGTCTGTGGAGAGCTGGCCCATCAATGGCCGCAGTCTGAGGGGAGCTGGCCCGTCAATGGCCGCAGTCTGTGGGGAGCTGGCCCGTCAATGGCCGCAGTCTGTGGGGAGCCGGCCCGTCAATGGCCGCAGTCTGTGGGGAGCTGGCCCGTCAATGGCCGCAGTCTGTGGGGAGCTGGCCCGTCAATGGCCGTAGTCTGTGGGGAGCCGGCCCGTCAATGGCCGCAGTCTGTGGGGAGCAAACCCAGTCAATGGCCGCAGTCTGTGGGGAGCAAACCCAGTCAATGGCCGCAGTCTGTGGGGAGCTAGTCCGTCAATGGCCGAGAGTTGTGGGCGAGAGCTATGGGCAAGACGACGGCGAGAGTTGTGAGCGAGATCACGGCGAGAGTTGTGAGCAATATCATGGAGAGAGTTGGGTGCGAGACCAAGGCTAGACCTTGATCATGTTCCTGTGACGTCATTATGGTGTGGGCCTGCATACCACGACTTTGGTTCAGTATAAATAGCAACGAACATTTGGTTTTGAAAAGATGGCGCACGCAGGATGGTGTTTTCTACCGCCACCCCCCCCCCCCCCTCCACCCCCCGCTCCCCCTCCTGCTTTGTCCAGTGCCTTGATGAAGGAGTTACGGGGCGGGCAGGGCGCGGTGCGGGGTGAGGGGTGAGGGCTGAGGGGTGGGGCCTATCCACCCTCCCCCCCCCACCCGCCACGCCATGTCGCAGACGCACCGCCACATGCACCAGCCATGTTTTCATTTAGACGCCCACAAATTATCGTATTATATGGCGGACTACACACGATGAGTGTGAATAATGGTCGAGTGGATATTGCAGGGTACAGATAAGGGTCCTGTCCACCACACAGCCACCCAGCCCCTACCCACCAAACGGGTGACCCCGCCCCGCTGCCTCCACCGATACAAGGTCGACAGCGAAAT